>OY856393.1:13016166-13503666 GCA_963693495.1 Malacosoma neustria | reverse complement strand
TGGATTTCTTGAAGGTTGGATATCTCGGAGAATACTCAACTTAGAACGGTGAGATTTGGACTGCTGGTATTGGCATCACGGACTGCAGCTGACTGGAGTGTAAAAAACGTCAAAAATTTTTGTGACGAGTTACCCCCACCATCGGTTGTATAAGGTGGAAAACTGTACCCTGGTCGAAATCCGGTCTCGCTAGGGTGAATAGAGACCAAGTTACGGCGAAAACTCGCCGGACACTGACATTTCGGCCGCCATTTTGAAAATTTTAAAAGTGCGATATCTCGGCCATTATCAGGCGCAGCGAGTCGGGGTTTCGACACGGGGTGTTGTTGGGGTATACACTACCGGATTATATAATAAAATTGGTCAAAAATATTTTTTTTTAGATAAGTGTACAGGGACCCAGATCAGGCCAGGGGCTCCTAAAAGAACCCAGATACGGGCCAGATTGGACCACTGGTTTGGGAGATATCCAAGGCCAAAATTTCGACGGCGGCCATCTTGGAAATTTTAAAGTCTCTATAACTTCGGAATTATCCATCCTAGGAAGTTCGGACTTCTTTTGGAGTGGCCCTCAGACCCAGGGGTACCGAGTAGGCCTGTTTTTGGGTGTTTCTAAATTTGTAAAATTTTTATCCCGTTTTTAATCCCATTCGGTACAGCTTGCCAGGGCGAGAGGTTTGAGCCCGGTGTCGAGTCTGTGCGAGTTATATTGGGGGAGATATATCAAATTGAATGTCGCGAAGTTTTGTTAGGACTAGAAGTCGGAAAACTTCGGGCCCTGTATCTCCCTCAATCCTGCGCGTAGGACGTTCGAGTTCGGTATCGGGCAACTCGGCTTGTCAAGACCTACCGAACTGCACCCTCCCCTCCCCTCTACCTCCCCCCTAAATCCTACCTACCCGTATCTCCTAGGTTTTTCTTCTGTTTTCGGCATCCTTGGTGTCGGTGAGCTCGGGGCGACGCGGCGAATCTTCCTGTTCTGCTCATTAGCTCCCGGCGCCTCCCTCCTTTCTCCCCCTGGATCTGAAAAATAAAAATAAAATAGAAAGTTAATGGTTAGAGTGTAACAAACTAGTTTAAGGGACATAGTATTAAGTTTGTGGTTAACTAGTTTTAAGGTTTATTGACCAGACCGTCTCCCTATTGGAGACGTTATAGTTTATAAGCTTTATTTAGTTTTAAGTATCAAAACTGTAAATACTGACTGTGTACCTTATTGGGACACATTCTTAACTATATATTTTAATTTTAACTGTGATTGTCCCCCTATTGGGGACTTTAAAATTAGTTATAAGTGTGTTGTCCTGTATGTGACAGTCCCCTATTGGGATCTTAATATTTTAATCTAACTTTAAGGTTGATTTACTGTGTTTTATTTTAAAATAGTATTTTAATTGGTATTTCATTTTGTCATTTTGACCGCCACCCCTATTGGTGGCGTTAAGATTTTAAACGTTTGGTTAGGTTTTACATCTAGTTTACATCGGCAGCTGAGTATATTAATTTATAAGATTTAAAAATGGCCAGTCAGGCCAAAAACGTAAAGCATATTGTGGTCACACACGGAGGAAAAAAGGAGACGACAAAGGAGGCAGTGGGACACGAGCCAGCCGACCGAGTGAGAGCACAGCCCTTGCCCTGCCCTACCGATAGTCCCACCACCCTCGCCAATGGGTATTATCAAAGTGCGAAAGCGCAGCTGGAGTTATCGGGGAACCTTAAAACCTCGATAAAGGAGACCGTCTTGACGAGCCTTATGGGACTCTACGAGACGGTCCTGAAACAAAACGAGGAGGTTCAATCCCTGAGGCTTCAGTTGGAGAAAGAAAGAGTTAAGAGAGAAAGGGAACTGAGAGAAAGAGAAGAAGCATGTAGGAAACAAATAGAGGAATTGGTGGGGGGGATAGCAAGAATAGACATGTCGAATCAATTGAAAGAGTTACAAACAAACGCAGAGACTATTAGGAAAATGATTGCTTATGATGTATTAAACAGATTCGACGAATACCCACCGGGTAGGGCGCTCTGTGGGAATGTTAGGAAGCTCGAGGGTCTAGTGAATGAGCTAGAAGAAATTAAGAAAGTGACTGAAAAAACGGGAAAGAATGTAGAGGAATTAATGAGGAAGAATGAGGTTACCGAGGGAAAAATTGAGGGGACAATTAAAAAAGTGGAGGAAACGGAGGAGAAGATGAAAAAGGCCGTGGACAAGATCAAGGTAGTGGGGGACAAGGTAGAAAAAGCCGGGGAAACGTTGCAGGAGGCCGGTAGGAAGGCAGAGGCCCAACAAACCCTGGCACCAACGTACGCCGAGAAGGCAAGGGTACAAAAAAGATGCCCTCCACCCCCACAAACCCGGACTCAACACTCCGTGATTGTCTCCTCAACATCAGAAAGGGATAGTAGTGACGCGGTGATCGAGAAAGTAAGAGGGACCCTCGAGGCGCGGAAGACCGGACTCCAAATAGACCGGGTCCGAAAAATAAAAAACCAAAAAATAGTCATAAGCTGTGGTAACAAAGACCAATTGGCCAGGATGGAAGAGAGGATCTTGGCCAATAAAGAGTTAAAAACGGAGCCTGCGGCAAACCGGGACCCTAGGGTCCTAATAAGGAACTTATTCAGCTACAACACGGAACAAGACATAATAGAATCGCTTAAAATCCAAAACAAGAAGTTGTGGTTGGATATGGATCCCAGGAACTTTAGGGTCCGGGAATGCTATCGGAGAAAAGCGCGGAATCCCCATCAGTGCCACGTCGTGCTGGAGACCTCCCCACAGGTCTGGAAAAGATTGACCGAAGCCGACGTGGTACATATCGACATACAAGGGGTCGTCGTTGAGGATCGGTCGCCGCTGATCCAGTGTACCCGTTGTCTGGGGTACGGACACGGGCGTAGAGCCTGCAAAGAGACAGGCGACTTATGTGGCCACTGCGGTGATTGCCACCTAATGGCCAAATGCCCCGCTATTGCGGAAGGCAAGTCGCCGGTCTGCAGGAACTGCGACCGGGCCGGGCATCGGGAGACGGGGCACATTGCTTTCAGCGGCGAGTGTCCTATACGGCAACGTTGGGATGAAATCGCGCGATCTTCGATAGCGTACTGCTAAGGGCCGCCCTACTGCCACAAGGACCCGGAACGGCACTGTGGCGATGTACCAGGCGAACCTCCAGCGGAAAAGACTGGCGACACAGGAGCTCGTCATGACAGCCCACAGGGAGGGTGTTGGTTTCGCCCTGGTGCAGGAGCCATACGTGGGGGCAGAGGGCCGGATCGCTGGTCTCCCTGCCGTCCGAGTTGTACAGAAGGAGACTGCCAGGACTAAGCCCGTCAAAGCGGCGGTCATGGTTTTCAGTGACGGGATGGAAGTTCTCACGAACCCACAGCTCGTCACTGAAAATATCGTGGCCGTCACCATTAAGACGAAAACTTGGACACTGGCGGTGGTCTCTGTATACCTGGAGGGCACGGAGCCCATCGAGCCGTACCTGCTGCAACTGCGCGGCTTCCTGGACCGGGTAGGGACCAACAGGATCCTCGTGGGAGGGGACTTTAACGCGTGGAGTCCCTGGTGGGGTAGCGTTGAGGAGGATATTCGGGGGGAGACCTTGAGGGGATTCTTTGACGACTCAGACCTGCACATATTGAACCGTGGGGTCGTCCCGACCTTCGACACCATCCGGGGGGGCAGACTTTACACGAGTCACGTGGACGTGACAGTCTGCACCTCCGGCGCATTGGGTAATGTCGAAGAGTGGAAGGTGGACGACTCCGTGACCAGTTCGGATCACAGGGCAATACGTGTAGGCCTGAGTCTGACAGGGCCCACTGGGGGAAGAACCCGATGGACTACACGACGCTACAACACCAGGAACGCCGACTGGGATCGTTTCACCAAGGAGGTCAGGGATCAGTACTCATCGCGCTCGCTAACATCTGAGCGGGTGAGTACCATAAGGGAGAAAGACGCCCTCGAGGACTTTGTTAGAGGGTACGTCGCCAGCGTCGAGGCTGCATGCCTCGACGTGATCCCTCCGGTCCGACCACCCCGACCGAAGAAAGGCTTTCCTTGGTGGAACGAGGAACTGGACACCCTGCGGCGCGAGGTTAACACCAAACGCCGCAGAGTTCGGTGTGCAGCTCCCGGGCGTCGGCCCTACGTCGTCGACGAGTACCTCGCGGCCAAGTCCGAGTACGAGTCGAGGGTTGTCAGCGCCCAAACAGAGAGTTGGAAGGCTTTCTGTTCGACACGTGAGAGGGAATCCATGTGGGACGGTATCTACCGGGTGTTGAGGAGGACCCCAGGCCGACACGAGGACCAGCTCCTCGTAGAGGAAGGAGTTGCGCAGAGTCCCGAGCAGTCTGTCAATCTCCTGGCCCGGACGTTCTTCCCGGATGACGATGACGGAGTGGACACTGACGTCCATAAAGTCATCAGAGCCCGGGCGGAACTGGCCAGTTTGAGACTACCGGACGACACTGACGACCCCCATTTCACCAGCGGGGAACTGCAAAGGACTCTGGGCAGCTTCAATCCTAAGAAGGCGCCGGGTCCCGATGGATTGACGAGTGACATATGTGCGGCTGCCATTGTCGCTCGGAACGAGCTCTTTCTGAGCATCGCGAACCGGTGCCTTGACCTGGGGTGCTTCCCGGCACCGTGGAAGGAGGCTGCTGTCGTGGTGCTGAGGAAGCCGGCGAAGTCCGACTACAGTCGCGCTAAGTCGTACCGCCCCATTGGGCTTCTTTCCATCATGGGCAAGATATTTGAGAAGATGCTGGTGCGCAGACTACGCTGGCACATCTTGCCCAGGTCCAATGGTCGGCAGTATGGCTTCACGCCGCAGCGCAGTACTGAGGACGCGCTGTACGACCTCGTGCAGCACGTCAGGAGCACCCTACACAGGAAGGAGACCGCTCTAGTGGTTTCCCTCGATATCGAAGGCGCGTTTGACAACGCCTGGTGGCCGGCCATAAAGTGCCGTTTACAAGAAAAAGGAGTACCCGTCAACCTGCGCAGACTGGTAGAGGACTACCTCAGTGACCGTAGCGTAGTGGTGCATTATGCGGGAGAAGAAAGCAGGAAGCGGACCACCAAGGGATGTGTGCAGGGGTCCATCGGAGGGCCCCTGTACTGGAATCTGCTGCTGGACCCTCTGCTGGACACTCTGGAGGGGCTGGGCGTGCACGTGCAGGCGTTCGCCGACGACGTGGTGCTGGTATTCTCGGGGCACAGCGCCACCGACATCCAGCGCGATGCCAATGCCGCGTTAGCCTGTGTGCGGGAGTGGGGTGAGCGGAACAAGCTCAACTTTAGCGCTGAGAAGACCAAAGCAATGCTGGTCACTCGCAAGCTCAAGTACGACACTCCACTCGTGCACATGGGTGGGCAGAGCATCGCGATGGAGCCCGAACTTAAGATCCTGGGCGTCATCGTCGACAACAAGCTGACATTCAACAGTCATGTGAGGTTCGTCTGCCGAAAGGCGACGAACCTCTACAGGCGGTTGTCGGCGATGGCTAAAGTCGAGTGGGGGCTGTGTCCGGAGATCATCCGCACCATATACGTCGCGGTGATAGAGCCCATCATTATGTACGGTGCAAGCTCCTGGGCCAAGGCCGCTGAGAAGATCTCTGTGCAGAAGGCCCTCAGCGTTGTGCAGAGGGGGTTTGCACAGAAGATCGCCAAATGCCACCGTACGGTGTCGCTCAACGCGGCACTGATATTGTCGGGTCTTCTCCCGCTGGATCTTCGGATCTGGGAGGTGGCTCGGCTGTATGAGTGCAAAAGGGGACGTCCCATTCCTGAGCTGGACCGAAGAGAGCTGGAGGAGCGTGTTGCCTTTTGGGAGGCTCCCCACCCCGCCGAGGAACCGGACATTCACTATGAATGTCTGGAAGATATGCAGCCTGAGACTGTGGCTCGACTACAGCTACCCGATCATCTGATTTACACCGACGGGAGTAAGTCGGATGATGGGGTCGGGGCTGCATATACCTACTGGCGGTGTGGGGCCGAGATCAGGACCAAACGGATGCGGCTCGAGCCACTGTGCACAGTCTTCCAGGCGGAGTTGCTCGCGATCAGCCAGGCCACGGACCTGGTTATCCGAGCAAAGCTGCAAGAGGCGGCTGTGCTCAGTGATTCGAGGTCCTCACTGGATTTGGTCAGGAACCCGGACACGCGCCATCCCCTCGCTACCCATATTCGTCAGAATATTGCGGAGATTGAGGGGAGTGGAAGCACCCTTAGGCTCTTTTGGGTCCGGGCTCATGTGGGAATCCCCGGCAATGAGCGCGCCGACGAGTTGGCGAGGCAGGCGGCCAGGCAGACTAGGAGTGCTCCGGCCTATGACAGGTGTCCGGTGTCATACGTGCGCAGGCGATTGCGCCTGGAGGTAATCCAGCGGTGGAATGGTAGGTACACCAGCGGACAGACGGCAGAGGTGACCAAAATGTTCTTCCCTGATGCATCGCGGGCTTATAGGGTCCTGAGGGGTCTAGAATGGAAGACAGAGTGGGCGCAAGTGCTCACCGGACACGGTGGGTTCGCCGCTTATCTCCACAGGTTTAAACTGACAGATAATCCTGCCTGCGTGTGTGGCCAAGCCGATGAAACGGTTAAGCACGTGCTTTTAGAATGCTCAGTGCATGACCGCGACAGGTGCGACCTGGAAATTTTAACAGGGGCCAAGCTCACCGACATGACAATTAGTGAGCTAATGGCGAATAAGAAAACCAGGCCGCACCTGGAGCGGTTTTGCATGAAAACGATAAAAATATTAATGAAGAGAAATAAGAGCAGAAGTTATTAAAACAATAAATTCAAAAGCACGTAATGAATGGGAACTGTGATTGTAACAAAATAACTAAATGATAATTTGGGCACCTTCTGGCTTATGTTAATGAAATGATGTATAATTAATAACAAAACTGTAATAGGATTAAGATAAAAGATAAAATAAAGAATAATCGAAAATTAAGACAAAAGAAAATAATAATAATAGTAACAAGGTAAAAGAATGAAAGAAATTAATACAAAAAGAAAGATGTATTAAAAAAAAAAAAAGTAAATAAATAATAACAATAATAATAAAGCAACATTTACAAAGCATAAAATAACAAAGAAAGAACAAGATCAAGAAGACAAACAGAAGTAAGAAGAATTAAGAAAACAAATAGTTTTAAGTTAATTATACAATAAAATGTTAAAAAGGAATAAATAATGTATAGTAAGATTGTCAAAATGTAAATAGTTAAGAAAATAAAAGAAAAAAAAAAAGACACCCGGAAAAGAACTGCCGCGGGCAATAAAAAGAACAGCGAAAAAAAAAAATAGCCAGATGAAAATAAAAAAGACCAAATAAATATCTAGCCATGCTAGAGAAAAACAGAAAAAAAAAAAAAAAAAAAAAAAAAAAAAAAAAAAACCTAACCTAACCTAACCTAACCTAACCTAACCTAACCTAACCTAACCTAACCTAACCTAACCTAACCTAACCTAACCTAACCTAACCTAACCTAACCTAACCTAACCTAACCTAACCTAACCTAACCTAACCTAACCTAACCTAACCTAACCTAACCTAACCTAACCTAACCTAACCTAACCTAACCTAACCTAACCTAACCTAACCTAACCTAACCTAACCTAACCTAACCTAACCTAACCTAACCTAACCTAACCTAACCTAACCTAACCTAACCTAACCTAACCTAACCTAACCTAACCTAACCTAACCTAACCAAAAGTTACGCTCCAACCGTGGTCCCGGTCAGTCGATTTTTATCTCGCTCCGCGGAAAAATATTCGGAAAAATTGGTTTTTTGGCAGCTAGAGCCAAGTGCTTAGTATCAGTGTGTGCGTTTTAGCAAGGCGCATCCGCCCTTATAATTTGAAAAGTGATAGGATAGGACACATAGCAAAAAAGTTTTAGTGGAAAAACTAAAAATCGGAATTTTGTTCTTAAATAACTCGCGAACGCGATCGACGACCCATAGTTTTTCAAGTGTGGGTCCCTCCTAAATCGTCTCCCCAATAAGGCAAGACATCTAGTCGCCTTGCGCGAGTTCGATTTTTAAAGTTATTGGGCAAAAACTTAAAAAACGTGGTGCCATTTTCCACAATCTCCGACCAATCCAAATATTAAAATTACCTGAAGGTAGAGGGCCAAAATCTTAGTGTTTTGGCCAGAAAAAACCTTAAAATTTGGAAAACAGAACCGAAGAAAAAATTAAAAAGTGAAAAATTTTTTGGTGATAAAGTTTGTTTCCGATTTTTATCAAGAATATTAGCGACGACACCAAACTTTTGCAGTTCAGCCAAGAGCGGATACGCGAGAGGCATCTTCCGACACCCGAAAATCTTCAATCGGACCAAAGCTTGTGGAGTAATTGACAGAAAAACAACTTCATAACCTCAAAATTGCTCCTTGGATTTTGGAGCAATTTGATCGGCGTTGAAACCAGTTGAAGACTACTCTGCGAGCAGCCCGGAACCGGCGTCGGAAGAATTTTAAGTTAAGTAATTTTAAGTTAATTTTAATTAGAAAAAATATTTTTGACCTTGAATAGTTCTTGAACTACCACTGACGCGTGGGATTTGGAAGTGCCATTCTGTGCGCGCAAACTCGTTCTACGCGTCGGTATTAAAATAAAATATAGGTCATAGGGAAATTTTTTGGGAAAAAATTAAAAAATTAAATTTTTAGAAATTTTTGAGATTTTCATAGTTTTTAATATTAAGTAATAGTTAACTTTTATGTTAGTAAATTAAATTAGAGTTTAAATTATATATTCGCAAATTTTTTGGGAATTATAGAGTAATAGTTCAGGAATTATTAAATTTTTCGTGTTTTTATGTTAATATTTAATTAGATATATTAGCTACACATCCGGAGAGGGCACCAGCAGACGAGTCTCACCGAGACCTATCATTTGAGCCCAAGTTCGGCGGAATTCGGTTGGATAGGGACCGAGAAAAAACAAACGGCCACTTTTTGACCGCCATCTTGGATTTTTTAAAGGTTGGATATCTCCGAGACTATTCAACCTAGAGCGGTGGGATTTGGACTGTTGGTATTAGCAACATTTACCTCAATAGACCTGCGTGTAAAAAACGCAAAAAATTTTTGTTACAAATTACCCCCACCATCGGGTGTACAAGATCGAAAATAGTACCTTAGTCGAAAACCCGGCTTCGCTAGGGTTAATAGAACCTGAGTTACGGCGGAAACTCGCCGGACTCTGACATTTCGGCCGCCATTTTGAAAATTTTAAAAGTGTCATATTTCGGTCATTTTTGGGCGTAGAGAGTCGGGGTTTCGACGTGAGGTGTTGTCGGGGTATTTTCTACCGGATACAACGATAAAACAGGTCAAAAATATTTTCCTAAAATAAGTGTACAGGGACCCAGATCAGGCCAGGGGCTCCCAAAAGAACCCAGATACGGGCCGGATCGGACTACTGGTTTGGGAGATATCCGAGGCCAAAGTTTCAGCGGCGGCCATCTTGGAAATTTTAAAATCTCCACAACTTTTCAAGTATCCACCCCAGGAAGCTCGGACTTCTTCGGGAGTGATCCTCAGACTCAGGAGTACCGACTGGGTCCGTTTTCGGGAGTTTTTAAATTTGTAAAATTTTCACCCCGTTTTTAATCCCATTCGGTAGAGCTTGCCAGGGCGAGAGGTTTGAACCCGGTGTCAAGTCTGTGCGAGCTATATTGAGGGAGATATATCAAATTGAAAGTTGCGAAGTTTTGTTTGGACTAGAAGTCGAAAACTTCGGGCCCTGTATCTCCCTCAATCCTGCGCGTAAGACGTTCGAGTTTGGTATCGGGCGACTCGGCTTGTCAAGGTCTACCGAACTACACCCTCCCCTCCCCTCTTCCTCCCCCCTAAATCCTACTTACCTGTATCTCCTTGGTTTTTCTTTTGTTTTCGGCATCCTTGGTGTCGGTGAACTCGGGGCAACGCGGTGAATCTTCTTGCTCTCTCCATTAGCTCTCGGCGCCTCTCCCCTCTCCTCCCCTGGACCTGAAAAATAAGATATAAATAGTGGTTAGAGCGTAACTAATTAGTTTAAGGGACATAGAATTAAGTGTTATTGTTAACTAGTTTTAAGGTTTATTGACCAAATCGTCTCCCTATTGGGGACGTTATAGTTGTAAGTTTTATTTAGTTTTAGTACTTAATTTGTAACACTGACTGTGTACCTTATTGGGACACGTTCTTAACTGTATATAAATTTTAACTGTGATTGTCCCCCCTATTGGGGAATTAAAAGTAGTATAAGTGTGTTGTCCTGTGTGTGACAGTCCCCTATTGGGATCTAAATATTTTACTTAATTTTAAGATTGATTTTATTGTATTTTATTTGAATTTGTATTTTAATTGGTATTTACTTTGTCATTTTGACCGCCACCCCTATTGGTGGCGTAAAGATTTTAACGGTAGGTTAGGTTTACTTTATTTTTACATCGGTAGCTGTGTTTTTAAGACTTAAAAATGGCCACTCAAGCCAAAAACACAAAGCACATTACAGTCACACACGGAGGAAAAAAGGAGACGACAAAGGAGGCAGCGGGACACGAGTCAGCCGACCGAGTGAGAGCACAGCCCGTGCCCTGCCCGAATGATGGTCCCACTACCCTTGCCAATGTGTATTACCAGAGTGCGAAAGCGCAACTGGAGCTATCGGGGAACCTAAAAACCTCGATAAAGGAGACCGTCTTGGCGAGTCTTATGGGACTATACGAGACGGTCCTCAAACAGAATGAGGAGGTTCAATCCCTGAGGCTCCAGCTGGAGAAAGAAAGGCTCAAGAGAGAAAGAGAGTTAAGAGAAAGAGAAGAAGAATGTAGAAAACAAATAAAGGAACTGGCGGGGGGGATAGCAAAAATAGATATGTCGTTACAAATAAAAGAACTACAAGTAAACGTGGAAACTGTAAGGAAAATGATAGCATATGATGTTTTAAACCGTTTCGATGAATACCCACCGGGCAGGGCGCTCTGTGGGAATGTTAGGAAGCTCGAGGGTCTAGTGAATGAGCTAGAAGAAATTAAGAAAGTGACTGAAAAAACGGGGAAGAATGTAGAGGAATTAATGAGGAAGAATGAGATTACCGAGGGAAAAATTGAGGGGACAATTAAAAAAGTGGAAGAAACGGAGGAAAAGATGAAGAAGGCTGTGGATAAGATCGAGGTAGTGGGGGGCAAGGTAGAAAAAGCCGGGGAAACGTTGCAGGAGGCCGGTAGGAAGGCAGAGGCCCAACAAACCCTGGCACCAACGTACGCCGAGAAGGCAAGGGCACAAAAAAGATGCCCTCCACCCCCACAAACCCGGACTCAACACTCCGTGATTGTCTCCTCAACATCAGAAAGGGATAGTAGTGACGCTGTGATAGAGAAAGTAAGAGGGACCCTCGAGGCGCGGAAGACAGGACTCCAAATAGACCGGGTCCGAAAAATAAAAAATCAAAAGATAGTGATAAGCTGTGGCAACAAGAATGAATTGGCTAGGATGGAAGAGAGGATCCTGGCCAACAAAGAGCTTAAGCTGGAGCCTGCGGCAAACAGGGACCCTAGGGTCCTAATAAGGAACATATTCAGTTACAATACGGCAGAAGACATAATAGACTCACTAAAGACCCAAAATAAGAAGTTGTGGCTGGATATGGATCCCAGGAACTTTAGGGTCCGGGAATGCTATCGGAGAAAAGCGCGGAATCCCCATCAGTGCCACGTCGTGCTGGAGACCTCCCCACAGGTCTGGAAAAGATTGACTGAAGCCGACGTGGTACACATTGACATACAAGGTGTCGTCGTCGAGGACAGGTCGCCGCTGGTTCAGTGTACCCGTTGCCTGGGGTACGGACACGGGCGCGGAACCTGCAAAGAGTCCGGTGACTTATGTGGCCATTGTGGTGGTTGCCACCTAATGGCCAAATGCCCCGCCATTGCGGAAGGCAAGTCGCCGGTCTGCAGGAACTGCGACCGGGCCGGGCATCGGGAGACGGGGCACATTGCCTTCAGCGGCGAATGTCCTATACGGCAACGCTGGGATGCAATCGCGCGATCTTCGATAGCGTACTGCTAAGGGCCGCCCTACTGCCACAAGGACCCGGAATGGCACTGTGGTGATGTACCAGGCGAACCTCCAGCGGAAAAGACTGGCGACACAGGAGCTCGTCATGACAGCCCACAGGGAGGGTGTTGGTTTCGCCCTGGTGCAGGAGCCATACGTGGGGGCAGAGGGCCGGATTGCTGGACTCCCTGCCGTCCGAGTTGTACAGAAGGAGACTGCCAGGACTAAGCCCGTCAAAGCGGCGGTCATGGTTTTCAGTGACGGGATGGAAGTTCTCACGAACCCACAGCTCGTCACTGAAAATATCGTGGCCGTCACCATTAAGACGAAAACTTGGACACTGGCGGTGGTCTCTGTATACCTGGAGGGCACGGAGCCCATCGAGCCGTACCTGCTGCAACTGCGCGGCTTCCTGGGCCGGGTAGGGACCAACAGGATCCTCGTGGGAGGGGACTTTAACGCGTGGAGTCCCTGGTGGGGTAGCGTTGAGGAGGACATTCGGGGGGAGACCTTGAGGGGATTCTTTGACGACTCAGACCTGCACGTATTGAACCGTGGGGTCGTCCCGACCTTCGACACCGTCCGGGGAGGCAGACGTTACACGAGCCACGTGGACGTGACAGTCTGCACCCCCGGCGCACTGGGTAATGTCGAAGAGTGGAAGGTGGACGACTCCGTGACCAGTTCGGATCACAGGGCAATACGTGTAGGCCTGAGTCTGACAAGGCCCACTGGGGGGAGAACCCGATGGACTACGCGACGCTACGACACCAGGAACGCCGACTGGGATCGTTTCACCAAGGAGGTCAGGGATCAGTACTCATCGCGCTCGCTAACATCTGAGCGGGTGAGTACCATAAGGGAGAAAGACGCCCTCGAGGACTTTGTTAGAGGGTACGTCGCCAGCGTCGAGGCTGCATGCCTCGACGTGATCCCTCCGGTCCGACCACCCCGACCGAAGAAAGGCTTTCCTTGGTGGAACGATGAACTGGACACCCTGCGGCGCGAGGTTAACACCAAACGCCGCAGAGTTCGGTGTGCAGCTCCCGGGCGTCGGCCCTACGTCGTCGACGAGTACCTCGCGGCCAAGTCCGAGTACGAGTCGAGGGTTGTCAGCGCCCAAACAGAGAGTTGGAAGGCTTTCTGTTCGACACGTGAGAGGGAATCCATGTGGGACGGTATCTACCGGGTATTGAGGAGGACCCCAGGCCGACACGAGGACCAGCTCCTCGTAGAGGAAGGAGTTGCGCAGAGTCCCGAGCAGTCTGTCAATCTCCTGGCCCGGACGTTCTTCCCGGATGACGATGACGGAGTGGACACTGACATCCATAAAGTCATCAGAGCCCGGGCGGAACTGGCCAGTTTGAGACTACCGGACGACACTGACGACCCCCATTTCACCAGCGGGGAACTGCAAAGGACTCTGGGCAGCTTCAATCCTAGGAAGGCGCCGGGTCCCGATGGATTGACGAGTGACATATGTGCGGCTGCCATTGTCGCTCGGAACGAGCTCTTTCTGAGCATCGCGAACCGGTGCCTTGACCTGGGGTGCTTCCCAGCACCGTGGAAGGAGGCTGCTGTCGTGGTGCTGAGGAAGCCGGCGAAGTCCGACTACAGTCGCGCTAAGTCGTACCGCCCCATTGGGCTTCTTTCCATCATGGGCAAGATATTTGAGAAGATGCTGGTGCGCAGACTACGCTGGCACATCTTGCCCAGGTCCAATGGTCGGCAGTATGGCTTCACGCCGCAGCGCAGTACTGAGGACGCGCTGTACGACCTCGTGCAGCACGTCAGGAGCACCCTACACAGGAAGGAGACCGCTCTAGTGGTTTCCCTCGATATCGAAGGTGCGTTTGACAACGCCTGGTGGCCGGCCATAAAGTGCCGTTTACAAGAAAAAGGAGTACCCGTCAACCTGCGCAGACTGGTAGAGGACTACCTCAGGGACCGTAGCGTAGTGGTGCATTATGCGGGAGAGGAAAGCAGGAAGCGGACCACCAAGGGATGCGTGCAGGGGTCCATCGGAGGGCCACTGTACTGGAATCTGCTGCTGGACCCTCTGCTGGACACTCTGGAGGGGCTGGGCGTGCACGTGCAGGCGTTCGCCGACGACGTGGTGCTGGTATTCTCGGGGCACAGCGCCACCGACATCCAGCGCGATGCCAATGCCGCGTTAGCCTGTGTGCGGGAGTGGGGTGAGCGGAACAAGCTCAACTTTAGCGCTGAGAAGACCAAAGCAATGCTGGTCACTCGCAAGCTCAAGTACGACACTCCACTCGTGCACATGGGTGGGCAGAGCATCGCGATGGAGCCCGAACTTAAGATCCTGGGCGTCATCGTCGACAACAAGCTGACATTCAACAGTCATGTGAGGTTCGTCTGCCGAAAGGCGACGAACCTCTACAGGCGGTTGTCGGCGATGGCTAAAGTCGAGTGGGGGCTGTGTCCGGAGATCATCCGCACCATATACGTCGCGGTGATAGAGCCCATCATTATGTACGGTGCAAGCTCCTGGGCCAAGGCCGCTGAGAAGATCTCTGTGCAGAAGGCCCTCAGCGTTGTGCAGAGGGGGTTTGCACAGAAGATCGCCAAATGCCACCGTACGGTGTCGCTCAACGCGGCACTGATATTGTCGGGTCTCCTCCCGCTGGATCTTCGGATCTGGGAGGTGGCTCGGCTGTATGAGTGCAAAAGGGGACGTCCCATTCCTGAGCTGGACCGAAGAGAGCTGGAGGAGCGTGTTGCCTTTTGGGAGGCTCCCCACCCCGCCAAAGAACCGGACATTCACTATGAATGTCTGGAAGATATGCAGCCTGAGACTGTGGCTCGACTACAGCTACCCGATCATCTGATTTACACCGACGGGAGTAAGTCAGATGATGGGGTCGGGGCTGCATATACCTACTGGCGGTGTGGGGCCGAGATCAGGACCAAACGGATGCGGCTCGAGCCACTGTGCACAGTCTTCCAGGCGGAGTTGCTCGCGATCAGCCAGGCCACGAACCTGGTTATCCGAGCAAAGCTGCAAGAGGCGGCTGTGCTCAGTGATTCGAGGTCCTCACTGGATTTGGTCAGGAACCCGGACACGCGCCATCCCCTTGCTACCCATATTCGTCAGAATATTGCGGAGATAGAGGGGAGTGGAAGCACCCTTAGGCTCTTTTGGGTCCGGGCTCATGTGGGAATCCCCGGCAATGAGCGCGCCGACGAGTTGGCGAGGCAGGCGGCCAGGCAGACTAGGAGTGCTCCGGCCTATGACAGGTGTCCGGTGTCATACGTGCGCAGGCGATTGCGCCTGGAGGTAATCCAGCGGTGGAATGGTAGGTACACCAGCGGACAGACGGCAGAGGTGACCAAAATGTTCTTCCCTGATGCATCGCGGGCTTATAAGGTGCTGAGGAGTCTAGAATGGAAGACAGAGTGGGCGCAAGTGCTCACCGGACACGGTGGGTTCGCCGCTTACCTCCATAGATTTAAACTGACAGATAATCCTGCCTGCGTGTGTGGCCAAGCCGATGAGACGGTTAAGCACGTGCTTTTAGAATGCTCAGTGCATGACCGCGACAGGTGCGACCTGGAAATTTTAACAGGGGCCAAGCTCACTGACATGACAGTTAGTGAGCTAATGGCGAATAAGAAAACCAGGCCGCACCTGGAGCGGTTTTGCATGAAAACGATAAAAATATTAATGAAGAGAAATAAGAGCAGATGTTATTAAAACAATAAATTCAAAAGCACGTAATGAATGGAAACTGTGATTGCAACAAAATAAATAAATGATAATTTGGGCACCTTCTGGCTTATGTTAATGAATATGTATAATTAATAACAAAACTGTAATAGGATTAAGATGAAAGATAAAATAAAGAATAATCGAAAATTAAGACAAAAGAAAAATAATAATAATAATAACAAGGTAAAAGAATGAAAGAAAATTAATACAAAAAGAAAGATGTATTAAAAAAAAAAAAAATAATAATAATAATAAGTAAATAAATAAAGAGGAACAATAATAATAAAGCAACATTTACAAAACATAAAATAACAAGGAAAGAACAAGATCAAGAGGACAAACAGAAGTAAGAAGAATTAAGAAAATAAATAGTTTTAAGTTAATTATACAATAAAATGTTAAGAAGGAATAAATAATGTATAGTAAGATTAAGTCAAAATGTAAATAGTTAAGAAAATAAAAGAAAAAAAGACACCTGGAAAAGAACTGCCACGGGCAATAAAACAGTGGAAAAAAAAAAAAAAAAAAAATAGCCGGATGAAAATAAAAAAGACCAAATAAATATCTAGCCATGCTAGAGAAAAACAGAGAGCCCATTATAAAAAAAAAAAAAAAAAAAAAAAAACCTAACCTAACCTAACCTAACCTAACCTAACCTAACCTAACCTAACCTAACCTAACCTAACCTAACCTAACCTAACCGAGTCGCGCTCTGACAGCCGGAGCGAGCGGTCGCAACCACACCGTTTCCGCGCAAAAAATTTTTAAAAGTTTCAAATTCTGCATTCTTGACCTATAAGTGTAAAATATATATCGTTCGAATCGCCAAATCGCGCCGCGTACGACAGTGCTTTTTAAAAAATCCCTGGATTGCAGTTGAAGGAGCCACAAAGGAAGGAATGATAGCGTCATCATAAAATAACCGCTAAAAAGTGTTTTTAGTGAATATCTTTAAAAAACGATCGGTGAGACCCCTAGTTATTGGAGTAGGCAGAAGCGCCTTTTTGCCCTTTACACGAAGGGTGTAGTTTGCCTCCCATCGGGTGGGAAATTCCCGAAATAAAAGGAAAAAACTCTTCCAGAAAATTTGTTTACGTTCCAAAAAGTAAACAGAAACCTGCATCCAGGCACATCAATCGACGCGGCGTGAAGAGTCGATTACAACCATATACCGCAAGGTGAGGAGAAGAATCCCCAGGACGAGGAAATAGCGTGGGAAAAAATTCTTAAAACTTTGACCCCCAATATCTCGAGAAAGCGATCGGCGACCCACTAGTTTTAAATTGCTATCAGCTGTGCCTCGACGAGATCTATCGATTCCTGGTCTCGGAAAAATTTTACGACCAGGGAAAAAGGAAATAAAAGACATCGAGGCGTGGTGAAAACGAGGTGGTGGAAATTTCTGGATTCCACAGGATCCAAGACCACCACCGGATAGAGTGTCGCCAAAAACCTACTGGACAGCAGAGATATTGGGAAAATCTACAAACCCGGAAGGATAGCAGGACAAAAAAGGAATATCCTTGAAAAGCTCATATCTCCTTCCGGTCTGAAGACGCGTGGGTTTTGACATCGGATTCGGCTTGAGTTCAAAAAACTACACTAGGAACATTAAGATTAATAATTTAATTTACAGTGAAAAAGTGGGAAAATATAAAAAAGCGTTAAAAGTGAAAAAGTGACAACCCTGAAAAAATTTTCAGGAAAAATCCTGAAACCAGGTAAGCCATTTTATAGAGCTTGAGCTTCCGCGTTAGTTGAGCCCCATTAACAATAGACAAAAACCAATAGTTTCCCCGTATACCCTGAAAAACCGAAAGATATCCTTACGGAGGGTGTCCTTCAGAGGATATTTATCCTAAAAATCTACAAGTGGTATCGTTAGCTTTCTCTCTTAAAGAGCTACGCAACGATACCAAACACGGGTATACCGCTTTATATAAAACCGAGGAAACTGCTAAAAAATTTTTAAATTGGAATATCAAATATTGGATCTAGATTGGGGGGGAATTTCCATTTTATTCCTCTATTGTGGAGGAGCTAGATAGCTGAAAATAGGAACAAAATAGTAGCCGCTTTTGCCTTCGGAGTAGGCGCTGGGGTGTTGGGACCATTTTTCGGGAAATAAAATTTCCCTCGGAAAAATTCCCGGAGATTCCTGTGTTCCCGAAAACCCTGTTTGGAACGGGATTCGGGGAGATCTCCTAGCGGCGATCTTGGGGGTTTTTTTCCTGCGTCGCTGCGGTCGGTGGCGGCCGAGATATCGGGTTGGGAAAACTGCATTTGACAGTTGTGAACTGTCAAAGCACTTTTTGAGACCGGGGTATCTCGGGAGTTACTGGGCGCACGAAAGCGGGGTTTGGACCCTTGACATCGGCGTCGCGGGGAGTGTCTCCCTGGGTGTCAGAGTCCGAACAGGGTAGGGTAGCCCTAGGGTTGGGCCCCCTTACCCCCATATTGTTTGGTTAAACTTGGCTGGCTATAAAGCCAAGGACATATTCTGCCCCTTTTAGATAATTCTAGAAAATTTTAAAATTATCAAAGTAGTGTAGGTAGATATTTATTTATTTTTATTATTTTGAAAAATTCCACTCTCGATTTGACCCTTGACCTTTCCCGCTTCCATCTCTCGGTTCTCTCGGTCACGTGACACTGACGTCACACATCGTCATCATAGTCACTGAGGAGCCGAACATTATTGAAAAATTCGCCTGTGGTACTAAGTACGAATTGGCCTAGTGGTTAGTGGTGCCGGTCACGGGCCCTTGGGGGTCGGTTCGATTCCTGGATACAAGGAAACTTTTCCCCCTATTTCTGGGGTGGCCGATTCGTTCCCGATACTTGTTTGGGGAATAAACTCGTTAAATCCTGTTAAAATTCCATTTTTAAAAATTAATAGAAATTAATAGAAAATTAATAATTAATAAATAAAGAATTTCTGGGTCTGGGGGTATACAGGTAAAGACCGGTTAATTGAGTGATTGGATAATCGAATTAAAATAATAATCAATTATTTATCATCCGGCTTTTCGGTCACGTGACCCTGACGTCATACTCATTGCCGAGGAGCCGAACAACATTAAGGAATTCGACCCCAACGGTAAGTACGGATTGGTCTATTGGTTCAGTGGCTTCGGTTACGGCCCATTGAGAGTACTCGGGTTCGATTCCTGACATCAAGGAAACTTTTCCCCCCATTTCTGGGGTGGTAAATTCGTTTCCGATACTTGTTTGAGGAATATATCCGTTAAAACCTATTAAAAATCCATCCCAAAAATTAAATAAATATAATTTAACAAATTTAATTAAAGAAATTCTGTATTTGGGGGTAAACACTGGTTAATTGAATTAATTGGATTGGTTGGGTTAATTGAATTAACTGCATTAATCAAAAACTTTGTCGTTCGGTTCTTCGGTCACGTGACACTGGCGTCATACATCGTCATCGTGGTTGTCGGGGAGCCAAATAAAACAGAGTAATTCAGTCTTGCCACCAAGTACTAATTGGCCTAGTGGTTAGAGGTGCCGTCTGTAGGCTACCAAAAGTGCTTGGGTTCTATCCCCGTACAAAAGGAGACTTTTCCACCCTTTTCTGGAAAGGCTGAATTGTTTCCGACACTTGTTAGGTAACAATACTGAACATATCCTGCTAAAATTAGTTTTAAAAAATTAAAATAATATAGGAAAACAAATAAATTTAATTTGTAATTTAAAATTTAACGCAGAATTTCTGGGGACCCAGAAATAATAGAAATTTAATATAGAATCTTAATTTAGGAAGTTCAATATAGTAGGAATTAACAGAAGCAAATACAAACTACATCTATAAATACGTCACAAAAACTTCTTTCCCTAAGCCTCCCAATCTTAAGTTAAATTAGGTTGATTTTGGTCCCACCCCCGGAGACGTCTTATAGTTGTCTTGTGGAAAGGCTCAGGCTCTACCAGGCACCTGAACAGAGGGCGACTTAGGTTAGACATAGATTATATTTTTAGACATAGTGTACCCTATTGGGGCACTAATTAGTGTAATTTAGGTTAACGGTGGACCCCTATTGGGCACCTTAAATTGTTGTTTAGTTGTAAGTTACAAAATATTGTTAAGTAGTCTTAAGTTTACAAGTGTTAACTAGTTTTAAGGTCTATTGACCAGACCGTCTTCCTATTGGGACGTATAGTTTATAAGTTTTACTTAGTTTTAAGTACCAAAATTAAATACTGACTGTGTACCTTATTGGGGCCCAATCCTAATTGTATACTGTATTTAACTGTGATTGTCCCCCCTATTGGGGACTTTAAAATTAGTAATAAGTGTGACGTATTTTGTGTGACAGTCCCCTATTGGGACCCAAATAGTTTATTTTAATTATAAGACTGATTTTATTGGATTTATTTTAATAATTATATTTTTTGCATTTATTCTGTCATATTGACCGCCACCCCTATTGGTGGCGATAAGATTTTAATTAGGTTAGGTTAAATAGATATAAGTGAGTGTCTTGTTTGTGACAGTCCCCTATCGGGACCTAAATATTTTATTTAATTGTGTTTGATTTTATTGTATTGTATTTTAAAATTGGAATTTAATTAGTATTTATATTGTCATTTTGACCGCCACCCCTCTTGGTGGCGTTAAGATCTTAAAGTTAGGTTAGGTTGAATATAGTGTTTTACAAACTTTTTGTGACATGGCCACACAGGCTAAAAATGTTAAAAATGTCGTCGTCACACATGGGGGGAAAAAGGAACCGACGAGGGAGATAGTTGGGCGCGAGCCGGCCGATAAAACACGAGCACAGCCCATGCCCTGCCCAACTGACAGCCCCACCTCCATTGCCAACGGCCTATACCAAGCGGCGAAAGCGCAATTGGAACTATCAGGCAATCTGAAGACCTCAATAAAGGAAACCGTCCTAGCGAGCCTCATGGGGCTCTATGAGACGGTTCTTAAACAGAACGAAGAGGTCCAGTCCCTGAAGCTCCAACTAGAGAGAGAAAGAGTGAATAGAGAGAAAGAGTTGAGAGAAAGAGAAGAAGTATGTAGAAAGCAGGTGGAGGAGTTGGCTGGGGGGATAGCTAGATTGGATTTGACAGGGCAAATAAAGGAATTACAAAATAACGCCGAAACGATTCGCAAAATGATCGCATATGACGTTATGAATCGTTTCGACGAGTACCCACCGGGCAGGGCACAGTGTGGAAATGTGAAGAAGATCGAGGGCTTCATGACGGAGTTAGAAACGATTAAGAAAGAGACGGAAAGAGTAGGAATGAATGTGGACGAATTGATGAGGAAGACCGATGTCACCGGAGGGAAAATAGAGGGGACAATCAAAAAGGTAGATGAAACCGGGGACAGAGTGAGGGAAGCAGCAAATAGAATAGAGGAGGCAGGGAATAAAGTAGAAAAAGCTGGTGCGACACTAGAGGAAGCCGGAAAAAAGGTCGAGGTCCTCACAGCCCCAGCAACAACATACGCAGAGACCACAAAAATCGGGAAATCTCAAAAGAGATCACCCCTGCCTCCTCAGAAAAGCGTACAACATACAATGATTGTCTCCTCAAATCTGGTAAAGGATACAAGTGACACGGTCATTGAAAAGGTGAGAGGAGCCCTTGACGCAAGGAAAACGGGTATCCAAATCGACCGGGTCCGTAAGATAAAAAATCAAAAAATTGTTATTAGTTGCGGAAACAAAGATGAACTGGCCAAGATGGAAGAGAGGATCTTGGCCAATAAGGAGCTTAAAACGGAGCCCGGAGCAACCCGAGACCCTAGGGTCCTTATAAGGAATATGTTCGCCTACAATAGTGAAGACAACATCATCGAGTCATTGAAAAGCCAGAACAAAAAGATGTGGGCGGACATGGATCCCAGGCACTTCAGGGTTAAGGAGTGCTACCGCAGGAGAGCGCGCAATCCCCACTTGTGCCATGTCGTGCTCCAGATCTCTCCACCGATGTGGCAGAGACTTACGGACGCAGGCATGGTACACATAGATATTCAAGGCGTGACTGTGGAGGATCAGTCGCCGCTGAGGCAGTGCACCCGATGTCTGGGGTACGGCCACGGTCGCAGAGAATGCAAGGAGACTGGCGACTTATGTGGTCATTGTGGTGGTCGCCACCTTATGGCCAAATGTCCTGCCATTGCCGAGGGCAAGTCGCCGGTCTGCATAAACTGTGATCGGGCCGGGCACCAGGAGAGGGCTCACACTGCTTTCAGCGGTGACTGCTCTATCCGCTCGCGGTGGGACGCAATAGCGCGATCCGCGGTAGCGTATTGCTAAGGGCACCTCTGCAAACCAAACGACCGCAAGGACCCGGAACGGCACAGTGGCGATGTACCAGGCGAACCTCCAGCGGAAAAGACTGGCGACACAGGAGCTCGTCATGACAGCCCACAGGGAGGGTGTTGGTTTCGCCCTGGTGCAGGAGCCATACGTGGGGGCAGAGGGCCGGATCGCTGATCTCCCTGCCGTCCGAGTTGTACAGAAGGAGACTGCCAGGACTAAGCCCGTCAAAGCGGCGGTCATGGTTTTCAGTGACGGGATGGAAGTTCTCACGAACCCACAGCTCGTCACTGAAAATATCGTGGCTGTCACCATTAAGACGAAAACTTGGACACTGGCGGTGGTCTCTGTATACCTGGAGGGCACGGAGCCCATCGAGCCGTACCTGCTGCAACTGCGCGGCTTCCTGGACCGGGTAGGGACCAACAGGATCCTCGTGGGAGGGGACTTTAACGCGTGGAGTCCCTGGTGGGGTAGCGTTGAGGAGGACATTCGGGGGGAGACCTTGAGGGGATTCTTTGACGACTCAGACCTGCACGTATTGAACCGTGGGGTCGTCCCGACCTTCGACACCGTCCGGGGAGGCAGACGTTACACGAGCCACGTGGACGTGACAGTCTGCACCCCCGGCGCACTGGATAATGTCGAGGAGTGGAAGGTGGACGACTCCGTGACCAGTTCGGATCACAGGGCAATACGTGTAGGCCTGAGTCTGACAAGGCCCACTGGGGGAAGAACCCGATGGACTACGCGACGCTACGACACCAGGAACGCCGACTGGGATCGTTTCACCAAGGAGGTCAGGGATCAGTACTCATCGCGCTCACTAACATCTGAGCGGGTGAGTACCATAAGGGAGAAAGACGCCCTCGAGGACTTTGTTAGAGGGTACGTCGCCAGCGTCGAGGCTGCATGCCTCGACGTGATCCCTCCGGTCCGACCACCCCGACCGAAGAAAGGCTTTCCTTGGTGGAACGACGAACTGGACATCCTGCGGCGCGAGGTTAACACCAAACGCCGCAGAGTTCGGTGTGCAGCTCCCGGGCGTCGGCCCTACGTCGTCGACGAGTACCTCGCGGCCAAGTCCGAGTACGAGTCGAGGGTTGTCAGCGCCCAAACAGAGAGCTGGAAGGCTTTCTGTTCGACACGTGAGAGGGAATCCATGTGGGACGGTATCTACCGGGTGTTGAGGAGGACCCCAGGCCGACACGAGGACCAGCTCCTCGTAGAGGAAGGAGTTGCGCAGAGTCCCGAGCAGTCTGTCAATCTCCTGGCCCGGACGTTCTTCCCGGATGACGATGACGGAGTGGACACTGACGTCCATAAAGTCATCAGAGCCCGGGCGGAACTGGCCAGTTTGAGACTACCGGACGACACTGACGACCCCCATTTCACCAGCGGGGAACTGCAAAGGACTCTGGGCAGCTTCAATCCTAAGAAGGCGCCGGGTCCCGATGGATTGACGAGTGACATATGTGCGGCTGCCATTGTCGCTCGGAACGAGCTCTTTCTGAGCATCGCGAACCGGTGCCTTGACCTGGGGTGCTTCCCGGCACCGTGGAAGGAGGCTGCTGTCGTGGTGCTGAGGAAGCCGGCGAAGTCCGACTACAGTCGCGCTAAGTCGTACCGCCCCATTGGGCTTCTTTCCATCATGGGCAAGATATTTGAGAAGATGCTGGTGCGCAGACTACGCTGGCACATCTTGCCCAGGTCCAATGGTCGGCAGTATGGCTTCACGCCGCAGCGCAGTACTGAGGACGCGCTGTACGACCTCGTGCAGCACGTCTGGAGCACCCTACACAGGAAGGAGACCGCTCTAGTGGTTTCCCTCGATATCGAAGGTGCGTTTGACAACGCCTGGTGGCCGGCCATAAAGTGCCGTTTACAAGAAAAAGGAGTACCCGTCAACCTGCGCAGACTGGTAGAGGACTACCTCAGGGACCGTAGCGTAGTGGTGCATTATGCGGGAGAGGAAAGCAGGAAGCGGACCACCAAGGGATGCGTGCAGGGGTCCATCGGAGGGCCACTGTACTGGAATCTGCTGCTGGACCCTCTGCTGGACACTCTGGAGGGGCTGGGCGTGCACGTGCAGGCGTTCGCCGACGACGTGGTGCTGGTATTCTCGGGGCACAGCGCCACCGACATCCAGCGCGATGCCAATGCCGCGTTAGCCTGTGTGCGGGAGTGGGGTGAGCGGAACAAGCTCAACTTTAGCGCTGAGAAGACCAAAGCAATGCTGGTCACTCGCAAGCTCAAGTACGACACTCCGCTCGTGCACATGGGTGGGCAAAGCATCGCCATGGAGCCCGAACTTAAGATCCTGGGCGTCATCGTCGACAACAAGCTGACATTCAACAGTCATGTGAGGTTCGTCTGCCGAAAGGCGACGAACCTCTACAGGCGGTTGTCGGCGATGGCTAAAGTCGAGTGGGGGCTGTGTCCGGAGATCATCCGCACCATATACGTCGCGGTGATAGAGCCCATCATTATGTACGGTGCAAGCTCCTGGGCCAAGGCCGCTGAAAAGATCTCTGTGCAGAAGGCCCTCAGCGTTGTGCAGAGGGGGTTTGCACAGAAGATCGCCAAATGCCACCGTACGGTGTCGCTCAACGCGGCACTGATATTGTCGGGTCTCCTCCCGCTGGATCTTCGGATCTGGGAGGTGGCTCGGCTGTATGAGTGCAAAAGGGGACGTCCCATTCCTGAGCTGGACCGAAGAGAGCTGGAGGAGCGTGTTGCCTTTTGGGAGGCTCCCCACCCCGCCAAGGAACCGGACATTCACTATGAATGTCTGGAAGATATGCAGCCTGAGACTGTGGCTCGACTACAGCTACCCGATCATCTGATTTACACCGACGGGAGTAAGTCAGATGATGGGGTCGGGGCTGCATATACCTACTGGCGGTGTGGGGCCGAGATCAGGACCAAACGGATGCGGCTCGAACCACTGTGCACAGTCTTCCAGGCGGAGTTGCTCGCGATCAGCCAGGCCACGGACCTGGTTGTCCGAGCAAAGCTGCAAGAGGCGGCTGTGCTCAGCGATTCGAGGTCCTCACTGGATTTGGTCAGGAACCCGGACACGCGCCATCCCCTCGCTACCCATATTCGTCAGAATATTGCGGAGATAGAGGGGAGTGGAAGCACCCTTAGGCTCTTTTGGGTCCGGGCTCATGTGGGAATCCCCGGCAATGAGCGCGCCGACGAGTTGGCGAGGCAGGCGGCCAGGCAGACTAGGAGTGCTCCGGCCTATGACAGGTGTCCGGTATCATACGTGCGCAGACAGCTGCGCCTAGAGGTAATCCAGCGGTGGAACAGTAGGTACACCAGCGGACAGACGGCTGAGGTTACTAGGATGTTCTTCCCTGATGCATCGCGTGCTTATAAAGTCCTGAGGGGTCTTGGAAGGACCACTGAATGGGCGCAAGTGCTGACGGGGCACGGCGGTTTCGCAGCATATCTCCACAGATTTAAGCTGAAGGATGACCCAACCTGCCTGTGTGGCCTCGAGAGCGAGACAGTACAACACGTACTGCTACACTGCTCGGTGCATGACCGCGACAGGTGCGACCTGGAAATTGTCACAGGGGCCAAGCTCACCGACCTAACTATTAGCGAGCTGATGGCTAACAAAAAGACCAGGCCGCACCTGGAGCGGTACTGCATGAAAATAATGAAATTGTTAATGATAAGAAATAAGAGCAGAAGTCACTAGAATAAAATAAAGCGTAAACTACGTAGAAAATATAAACTTGAATTATAAATTGAATATATAGTAAAAGAATTAATAAATTAGGGCCCATCTGGCGTATGTACATATATATATATATATATATATATATATATATATATATATATATATATATATATATATATATATATATATATATATATATATAAATACATATTGATATAAAATAATCGGTAAAATTAGCATTTAAATAAAATGTATAGAATTAACATTAAAAAGAAAATAAAGAAAGCTAAAATATTAATAAAAGAAAGATAAAAACAGGTTAAAAGAACGAAAGAAACTAATACAAAAAGAAAGATGTATTATTTAAAAAAAAAAAAAAAAAAACAAAAAAAAAAAAAAAGTAATAAATTAACATTAACAAAAAACAAAGAGAGAACATCAAAACGAACAAGCAGAAGCAAGAAGAAACAGAAAATACACAGTAATAAGTTAATTATACAATAATACGGAAGAAAGAAATGTTTAGATTAAGCTAAAATGTAAATTGTAAAAGAAAATGAGAAATTGACCCGGAAAAGAACTGCCGCGGGCAAAAGAACAAAGCGGAAAAAATAGCCGGATGTACAAATAAAGTCTATTGAAATATCTAGCCACGCTAGAAAAAACAAAGCGCCCTAAATTAAAAAAAAAAAAAAAAAAAAAAAAAAAACCTAACCTAACCTAACCTAACCTTTTTTTTTTTTTTTTTTTTTTTTTTTTTTTTTTTTTTTTTTTTTTTTTTTTTTTTTTTGGTATGAGGTGGAAAATGCTTGACGCACACCCCGCCGCCTGGGGATTGGCGACGAGGTAGTGTAGGACTCCCGTGCAATGCGCCCGTGCGCCCCCCACAGTTGACAAGGAGGACGCACGTCGCTGGTATACCCACTAAAAACCACCCCAGTGTTCCTCTTCTGCCCGGTGCCCGAGCGGGTGGGATATGCTTTCGCTTGCGCCTCCCGCCCGAGCGGGCTGGGCCGGCCATGGTGACGACGGCCGGCCTCTCTTGTGTGTCGGCCGGGGTGTGTGGATCTGACCCCGGCCGCCTCTGGCCTCTCACAGAGGTGAGAGGAGCGCGCGGAACACGTCGCGCCCCCCTTCCGGCCCGCTGACCTACGGCTCCCCTAGCCGTCAGGCCGCGTGGCCTTGGCCTGCGTCGACGGGGTTTTCACTCTTCCCCGCCGTCGCTGGCCCTGGTGGGAGGGGGCTTGCTCCGATGGAGCTGGTGCCGCCTCACCCTCCCCCAGTTCTTGCTCTTGCGGCGGCGCAGAAGCCGCCGCAGGCGTCTTGGGCTTGCCCCCTTGCTTTTGGGGGCGAGACCCGCAGGCGCCTCCTCCGAGCCGGTGCTCGGCCGTCCTGCCCGCCCCCTCGCACAGGCAACAGTGTGGAGCGGAGGCGGTGCAGGTAGCGGCCTGGTGGCCGGCCCGACCGCAGCGGAAGCACACCTCGCTGCGGTCGACCTTTGATGAGCATCGGGCCGCCACGTGGCCCAGCTCGAGGCACTTGAAACAACGGAGGGCGCGTGCGGGCAGAGCCCTCACTTGGGCTGAGGCCCACCCCACCAATAATTTAGTGCCGGACAACTTTCTTGCGGCCGCCGTTGGGCAGGCCACCACGGTAGTGCCGAGCCCGTCTGGTCCGGCACGTATCCCGAAGGAGCGGATTTTCTCCTCTGGACAGTTGGTGGCCTGCGAGATCGCAGCCACCACCTCATGGGCGGCGGTGCAGTCATCCAGGCCCGTCACCCTTACGCTCTGGGTCTTGATGGGTCTGGAGACTCTTACCACCGTCTCGTCCAACACCGAGCGCATCCGTTCGGCGAGGACATCCGCCAATGGCCCGCTAGCCGCACCACCCGGAACCAAGAGCATCCGGGCGCCGGTGCGGGCCGTCTTCATTTTGACACCGCCTTTTATGCCGATGTCTGCGAGGCGAATCTTTTCTTTTGCCTCCAATGCCAGGTCGCATAGTCTCACCCCCTTCTCTGCCGCACCTGGCCGGAGGGTGAGGACCACTACCGATGTCCTTGGAGGGCGAACTCGCCTCGCCTTCTTCTTGGTGGGCGGCGCCTTTGGTTTTGACGGTGCCCTCTCTGTTGGCCCTTTCTGGGCCTTGGGGTGGGCCTTGGGTTGCCCCTTGGCCTGTGCTCTCTGCTTTTGTGGGGGTCTGCCTTGACTCTTGGCCTGATCCCCCTTCGCCTTCTTCGGCTTTTTGGCCACGGTAACCCACTCCTCTCGGTCAACGGGCTCCGGACCATCTTCCTGGCCGCTCACCGCGGCCACCGTGGCAGTGGCGGGAACGGACCTCTCGGTAGCGGCGGTAGTTTTTGCCGCCTTCCCCTTGCCTGCCCTTTTGGATGGAGGGACAGGTAGGGGCGGAAAATTCCTGTCCTCCCGGAGCTCGGCTCTACGGGGGGAGTTAGACCGCTGAGGGGCTGCTGGTGTTGCTGCAGCCTCCAGACGCGCCTCAAAGGCCGCGAGGCGGGAATCCATCACTGTCGTCATCTGAGCCGTGATGGACTCGACCATGTTTTTGATGCGCGTTTCCGTCCCTTTCATGATGATGGTCTCGATTGAGGGATCTTCGACATCATCCGGAGGAGCACCAAGAGCTATCTTCAGCTCCTCACGCACAACATTCATCTCCAGCTGCAACCGAAGATTCTTGGCCTCTAGCGACGCGATCTCGTCTGTCGCCGTTCGGCCGCAGAGTTCCTTGGCCGCTTCGGTCGCAGCTTCCGCCGAATCTTTAAGGGCCTTCATAAAAGTGCCCTTAAGGCCCTTTGATGTTTTGGCCACGTGTGCCACTACATTCATGGACTCGAAGATGATATCCATCAAGTCCCTGGAGGCCGACATTTTCTCAAAAGGGTCTTTGGCCGTTAACAACGGCCTCCTGTTGACCCTTAGATCGACAAGGTTCTTCATTTTGTCGATCACACCTTGTTCGAAGTCGAGCTCCATTCTCTCCCGCTCGGCTTCGTTGGCCGATCTCTTGGCTTTCGCCAGACCAACATACTCGCCGGTGGTGGGGGGCCTGCCTCTTCCCCTCTTCACCGACTCCCCAGACGGCCCGGCCGACTCAACGTCACGCCACTCTTCGACGTCACTAGTCTCCTCGACGGGCCGTAACGTCTGACTGGGAGTTCTAGACTCCCCCTCTTTCTCAATATTTTCAGGGTGCTTCGTGACAGTACTCGAACCCTTTCTTCCCTTTCTCTTAGTTGGTACTTCGCCCTGCTCGGGCAACCTCTCCAGCACCACTTTTGGTGCCTGACTTCGACTAATGTGGGCCCCCCCAGAATACGACGGGCCCTTGCCTGCACCCGAAGGCACAGGGGGGGATTCTCCACCCTTTCGGGTGGTACCCCCCTGGGGTAATACTTTTTCACTATTCGAACTCATCATTTACGCTATTTGGGCGTGGCGCTCGGGACCGGGTTTACCCCCCGGCCATGCAGCCCATCGGCGCGCCACGGGACCTTGAGCTTCGGGAGGGCTGTTATAGGTCCCCCAGCTCCAGCCCCCAAAGCTGGGGGATTCCGGACGGCGGGACTCGCATTTCCGCCGCGTGTCAGTCAGGCGTGGGTACGAACGCCAGACGACACCCCGGGACAGAACCTAGGGAGTCGCCTCGCGACGTAGCCTGCCCAGCAAGACCGACCGACAGCGGAGATGCTGTTCCCGCCCCAGGATCACTCTCTGTGCAGGCGCAGTCGAAATGGGAATGGTTTCGAATACCAAATCAGGGCACGGGACAGAACCCGGGACCCCAACCAGTATTCGAAACCAACCCACCGGGGACCGCGCCACGAACAGAGAGCGAAGTTGGGAAGGATGTGGGAAGTAGACGGGAAGAAAGGTAGGACTCCGTCGCCTCGGACGGGAGAGGGAGTGAGGCGACGGATACTCGGGCACCTCGGGTACGCACACCCGTGCACTCCTCGGACAGAGGAGCGCCCCTGAGGGAACCTAACCTAACCTAACCTAACCTAACCTAACCTAACCTAACCTAACCTAACCTAACCTAACCCAGAAAAAACCTTAAGATTTGGCAAACCGAAGTGGGTAAAAAATTATAAAGTGACAAAATTTTTGGAGTAAAAGTTTAATTCCGGTTTTTATTAAGAAAACGAGCGACGACACCAAATTCTTGGAGTGCAGTAAAGAGCGGCTACGCGAGAGGTATCTTCCGGCACCCGAAAATCTCCAATTGGATCACAGTGCACGGAGTAATCAGCAAAAAAACAACTTCCTAACCTCAAAATTGCTCCCTGGATCTTGGAGCAATCAGATTGGGGTTGGGATCAGTTGAAGACTACTCTACGTGCAGTCCGAAACCGGCGCCGGAAAAATTTTAAGTTAAGTACTTTTAAGTTAATTTTAATTAGAAAAAATATTTTTGACTTTGAATAGCTCCTGAACTGCCGCTGACGCGTGGGATCTGAAAGTGCCATCTTGTGCGCGCTAACCTGTTCTACGCGTCGGTATAAAAACATATTATAGGTCATAGGGAAAATTTTTGGATAAAAATTAAAAAATTAATTTTTTAGAAGTTTTCGAGATTTTTAGAGTTTTTAATATTAAGTGATATCAAAATTAATAGCTAGTAAATTAAATTAAAGTTTAAATTGTACATTTGTAAATTTTTGGAAAAATTTGAGTAGAGGTTCAGGAATTATTCTATTTTTAGTGATTTTTTGTAAATATAAGTATAGACATAAGAGGCAGAAATCCGGAGAGGTCGCTGGCGGACGAGGCTCACCGAGACCTATCATCCGAGCCCAAGAACGGCCAAATTCGGTCCAATAGGGACCGAGAAATAACAAATTGCCATCTTTTGACCGCCATCTTGGATTTCTTTAAAGTTAGATATCTCGGAGAATACTTAACTTAGAACGGTGAGGTTTGGACTGCTGGTACTGGCAACAGTGTCTGCAACAGACCTGCGTGTAAACAACGTCAAAAAATTTTGTGACGAGCTACCCCCACCATCGTGTGTACAAGGTGGAAATCAGTACCTTGGTCGAAAACCCGGCTCCGCTAGGGTAAACAGAACCCGAGTTACGGCGAAACTCGCCGAACTCTGACATTTCGGCCGCCATTTTGGAAAATTTGAAAGTGATATATCTCGGCCATTTTTAGGCGCAGAGAGTCGGGGTTTCGACGTAGGGTGTTGTCAGGATATTCTCTACCGGATACAGCAATAAAACAGGTCAAAAATATTTTCTTTAAACTAAGTGTACAGGGACCTAGATCAGGCCAGGAGCTTCTAAAAGAACCCAGATACGGGCCGGATCGGACCACCGGTCGAGGAGAAATTCAAGGCCAAAGTTTCGGCGGCGGCCATCTTGTAAAATTAAAAGTTCCCATAACTTCGGTTATATCCGTCCTACGAAGCTCGGACTTCTTTGGGAGAGGCCCTCAGACCCAGGGGTACCTACTCGGTCCGTTTTCAGGTGTTTCTAATTTGTACATTTTTTCATCCCGTTTTCCAACTCATTCGGTGGAGCTTGCCGGGGCGAGAGTTTTGAGCTCGTTCTCGAGCCTGTGCGGGGTATATTGGGGAAGATACAACGATTTGAAAGTCGCGAAGTTTTATTTTGACCTTAAGTCGGAAAACTTCGGGCCTTGTATCTCCCTCAATCCTGCACGTAGGATATTCGAGTTTGGTGTCGGGTTACTCGGCTTACCAAGACCTACCGAACTACATCCTCCCCTCCCCCCTACCTCCCACCCTAAATTCTACCTACCTGTATTTCCTTGGTTTTTATTTTGTTTTTGGCATACTTGGTGTCGGTGAACTCGGAGCGACGCGGCGAATCCTCCTGCCCTGCTCGTCAGCTCCCGGCGCCTTCCTCTCTCCTCCCCTGGACCTGAAAATTAAAAATAAAATATTAAGTTAGTGGTTAGAGCGTAGCAAACTAGTTTAAGGGTCATAGAAATAAGTATTATTGTTGTCTAGTTTTAAGGTCTATTGACCAGACCGTCTCCCTATTGGGGACGTTATAGTTTATAAGTTTTACTTAGTTTTAAGTACCAAAATTGTAAATATTGACTGTGTACCTTATTGGGGCACATTCTTAACTGTATATTTTATTTATCTGTGATTGTCCCCCCTATTGGGGACTTTAAAATTAGTTATAAGTGTGTCGTATATTGTGTGTGACAGTCCCCTATTGGGACCAAAATATTTTAATTTAATTATAAGACTGATTTTATTGTATTTTTGAATTTGGATTTTAATAAGTATTTATTTTGTCATTTTGACCGCCACCCCTATTGGTGGCATAAATATTTTAAACTAGGTTAGGTTTTATAATATATTGTTTAAAAAATAACATGGCAACAATTGCTAAAAATGTTAAGAACGTGGTGGTCACACACGTAGCAAGGAGAGAGACCAAGGAAAAAACCAAGGAGGTGCCGGAAAGTGAGCTCTTCGAACTGACCAATAGACAAGCAGCGACCCCCGGAGAACGCCTGACAGTTACAGCCTCTGCAAACAAACTATACCAGGCGGCGAAGGTCCAGCTGGAACTCTCCGGGAACCTGAAGACCTCGATTAAGGAGACCGTCTTGGCTAGCCTCATGGGGCTATACGAGACGGTTCTCCGTCAGAACGAGCGTCTTCAGGAACTGGAGATCCAGTTGGAACGGACGCAAGGCCAGAGAGAAAAGGAGTTGAAAGAGAAGGCAGAGGAAATGACGAGGAAAGTGGAGACGCTGACAGAGAGACTGGCCTTAAATGACATGACAGGACTTATTAGGGAGGTCATCACAAATACGGAAACCATCCGTAAGATGATCTCCCAGGACATTATGGACCGGTTTGATGAATATCCTCCGGGGCGTGCACTGTGCGGTAATGTCAAGAAGCTTGAGAGCCTGACAGAGGACGTAAAGGAAATCAAGACAATAACGGATAAGACAGGGAAAATGGTGGAGGAGACAATCAGGAAAATGGAGGAAAGCGGACACAGGGTGGAAGAAGTACTAAGAAATACAGAGGAAACAAAAGGAAAGATGGAAGTAATAGAGGAGAAAGTTGGAGAAGTAGGAAAAAAGGTGGCAGATACGGAAAAAGCCATCGAGGAGACCGGTAAAGCCATGGTGGACTTTAAAGTACCGGGCGTATCATACGCCGAAACGGCAAAAGTTCCAAGGAAGACGGCGACTCCTCCAAACCGAATGGCACCCAACCACTCATTTATAGTGTCCTCCACCATCGACAAGGACACTAGTGAAAACGTCATTGAGAAGGTCAGAGAAGTGCTTGACGCGAGGAAAACAGGCATCCAGGTAAGCAGGATAAGAAAGGTGAAGGATGGAAAGATTGTCATCAGCTGCGGAAACAGGGATGAAATCGCTAAGATTGAGGACAAAATTAGAAATAGGGAAGATCTAAAGGCTGAGCCCGCAGCATGTAGGGACCCTAGAGTGCTTATAAGGAATCTGTTCGCCTACAACACCGAGGCGGACATCATCCAGTCTCTTAAGACCCAAAATAAACGCCTGTGGTCCAGCATGGATGGAAAGCACTTTAGGGTAAAGGAAGTTTACCGTAGGAAAGCGCGCAACCCTCACCAGGCACACGTGGTACTTCAGGTCTCCCCTCAAGTCTGGAGAAGGCTCACCGAGGCGGAGACCATCTATATCGACATACAGGGTCTGGTGGCCGAGGACCAGTCGCCATTGACGCAGTGTACCCGCTGCCTAGGGTTCGGCCACGGGCGCAGGTCGTGCAAAGAGGCGGAAGATCTCTGTAGCCATTGCGGAGGACCACACGTGCGGGCAAAATGCCCGCGCAAGGACGCCGGAGAACCGCCTGTGTGCAGGAACTGCGACCGGGCTGGACTTCGGGACACGGGTCACACTGCGTTCGGTGAGGAGTGCCCAATCCGCCAAAGGTGGGAGGGGATAGCGCGCGCCTCGGTAGCGTATTGCTGAGGGCACCGCGGCGATGACAACGGATGGTGATGCATGTGAGGAGCGCTTTGTAGTATACCAGGCAAACCTCCAACGGAAAAGGTTAGCGACACAGGAGTTGGTCATGACGGCCCACGAGAGGGGTGTTGGTGTGGCCCTGGTCCAGGAGCCTTACGTAGGAGCGGAAGGACGTGTCGCTGGTCTCCCTGCCATCCGGGTATTCCAAAAAGAGACTGCCAGATCCAAGCCGGTTAAGGCTGCGGTCATGGTTCTCGACGACAAGATCGAGGTCCTAATGGACTCTCGAATTGTCACCGAGAACATTGTGGCCGTAACCCTCAAAACTGGCAGGTGGACACTGGTAGTGGTTTCGGCGTACCTGGAGGGCAGTGAGCCCATTGAACCGTACCTGATGCAGTTGCGGGGACTGCTGGACCGGGTCGACACGAACAGGGTCCTCGTGGGTGGGGATTTTAACGCTTGGAGCCCATGGTGGGGAAGCGTCGAGGAGGACGCTCGGGGGGAAACTCTGAGGGGATTCTTCGACGACTCGGACCTGCACGTATTGAATAGGGGAGTCGTCCCGACCTTCGACACGATCCGGGGTGGTAGAAGATTTACCAGTCACGTCGACGTGACTGTCTGCACCCCCGGATTATTAAGAAGTGTCCAAAGTTGGAAGGTGGACGACTCAGTGACTAGCTCAGATCACAGGGCAATACGTGTAGGCCTGAGTCTGGAAAGGCCCACTGGAGGGACCACCAGGCGGACGACTCGGCGCTTCAACACCAAAGATGTCGACTGGGATCGTTTCACCAGGGTAGTCAGGGAAGAGTACTCATCGCGCGATTTAACACCTGAGCGGGTGGGTGCTCTGCGGGATCGAAACGCCTTGGAAGAGATAGTAAGGGATTACCTCGCCTGTATTGAGGCCGCGAGCCTCAAGGTGATCCCTGCGGCGAAACCTCCCAAACCGCGCAAGGGTTTTCCCTGGTGGAACGGCGAACTGGAGGAACTGCGGCGCGAGGTCAATACCAAGCGTCGTAGGATTCGGTGCGCAGCGCCCAGACGGCGTCAGTATGTTGTCGACGACTACCTGGTCGCTAAAGCTGAGTACGAGCGTAGGGTTGTGAACGCCCAAACAGAAAGCTGGAAGGCCTTCTGCTCTATGCACGAGCGGGAATCCATGTGGGACGGAATCTACAGAGTGTTGAGAAGGGCGTCAGGCCGCCACGAAGACCATCTGATCGTGGAGGGGGGAGTAACCCTAGGTCCGGAACAATCGGTGGAGCTCCTGGCCCGGACGTTCTTCCCGGACGATGATACCAGTAAGGATGATGAGATCCACGCGGTCATCAGAAGCCGGGCGGAACTGGCCAGTGTGCAGCTCCCGGAAGACCGCGTAGACCCGCACTTCACCAGCGGGGAATTGCGAAGGACCCTGGGTAGCTTTAACCCCAAAAAGGCACCGGGGCCCGATGGATTCACTAGCGACATATGTGCTTCGGCCATTGTCGCTGAAATCGAGCTCTTCCGGAGCATCGCAAACCGGTGTCTTGACCTGGCGTGCTTCCCAGCGCCGTGGAAGGAGGCATCTGTCGTGGTGCTGAGGAAGCCCTCGAGGGAGGACTACAGCCGCGCGAAGTCATATCGCCCCATTGGACTCCTTTCCATCCTGGGCAAGATATTGGAAAAGATGCTGGTGCGAAGACTACGCTGGTACATCTTGCCCAAGTCTAATGGTAGGCAGTATGGCTTCACACCCCAACGTAGCACGGAGGACGCGCTGTATGACCTTATGCAGCACGTCAGAGGCATCCTACACAGGAAGGAGACCGCCCTACTGGTCTCTCTCGACATCGAGGGGGCGTTTGACAACGCCTGGTGGCCAGCTATAAAGTGCCGTTTGATTGAGAAGGGATGCCCTGTGAACTTGCGGCGCCTGGTCGATGACTACCTGAGGGACCGAACCGTGACAGTGCAGTATGCCGGGAGAACTGCGCGGAAGGCGACGACCAAAGGCTGCGTCCAGGGCTCCATCGGGGGGCCGCTGTTTTGGAACCTCCTCCTGGACCCTTTACTGGACGCCTTGGAGGGGCTGGGCGTGCACGTGCAGGCGTTCGCCGACGACGTGGTGCTGGTATTCTCGGGGCACAGCGCCACCGACATCCAGCGCGATGCCAATGCCGCGTTAGCCTGTGTGCGGGAGTGGGGTGAGCGGAACAAGCTCAACTTCAGCGCTGAGAAGACCAAAGCAATGCTGGTCACTCGCAAGCTCAAGTACGACACTCCACTCGTGCACATGGGCGGGCAGAGCATCGCGATGGAGCCCGAACTTAAGATCCTGGGCGTCATCGTCGACAACAAGCTGACATTCAACAGTCATGTGAGGTTCGTCTGTCGAAAGGCGACGAACCTCTACAGGCGGTTGTCGACGATGGCTAAAGTCGAGTGGGGGCTGTGTCCGGAGATTATCCGCACCATATACGTCGCGGTGATAGAGCCCATTATCATGTACGGTGCAAGCTCCTGGGCCAAGGCTGCTGAAAAGATCTCTGTGCAGAAGGCCCTCAGCGTTGTGCAGAGGGGGTTTGCACAGAAGATCGCCAAATGCCACCGTACGGTGTCGCTCAATGCGGCACTGATATTGTCGGGTCTCCTCCCGTTGGATCTTCGGATCTGGGAGGCCGCTCGGCTGTATGAGTGCAAAAGGGGTCGTCCCATTCCTGAGCTGGACCGAAGAGAGCTGGAGGAGCGTGTTGCCTTTTGGGAGGCTCCCCACCCCGCCGAGGAACCGGACATTCACTATGAATGTCTGGAAGATATGCAGCCTGAGACTGTGGCCCGGCTACAGATGCCCAATCATCTGATTTACACCGATGGGAGTAAGTCAGATGATGGGGTTGGGGCTGCATATACCTACTGGCGGTGTGGGGCCGAGATCAGGACCAAACGGATGCGGCTCGAGCCACTGTGCACAGTCTTCCAGGCGGAGTTGCTCGCGATTAGCCAGGCCACGGATCTGGCTATCCGAGCAAAGCTGCAAAGGGCGGCTGTGCTCAGTGATTCGAGGTCCTCACTGGATTTGGTCAGGAACCCGGACACGCGCCATCCCCTCGCTACCCATATTCGCGAGAATATAGCGGAGATTGAGGGGAGTGGCAATACACTCAGGCTCTTTTGGGTCCGCGCTCACGTAGGAATCCCCGGCAACGAGCGCGCCGACGAGTTGGCGAGGCAAGCGGCCAGGCAGACTAGGAGTGCTCCGGCCTACGATAGGTGTCCGGTATCATATGTCAAAAGGAGGCTGAGGACCGAGGCGGTCCAAAAATGGCAGCAGCGGTACGCTGGTGGAGTCACAGCGGAGGTCACGCGCATGTTCTTCCCGGATGCGTCGCGAGCGTACAAGGTCCTCAGGAGCATCGATAAGACTACGGAATGGGCGCAGATTCTGACCGGACACGGGGGGTTCTCTGCGTACCTCCATAGATTTAAGTTAAAGGATAATCCTGTTTGCGTGTGTGGCCAAGCGTCTGAAACCGTGCAGCACCTGCTCCTAGAATGTATGAGGCACGACCGGGACAGGTGTGACCTGGAGAATGCGGTAGGCACAAAACTCATGGAGAATAATATAGCTGAGTTAATGGGGAACAAGCACTCCAGGCCGCACCTGGAGCGGTTCTGCCTCAAGGTAGTCAGGGCTGCAATAAATAGAAATAAAACAAGATAAATGTAGATATAAAATGGAAAATATTGTAAAATTATAATTAAAAGGAAAGAAACTGATTAACAGGTTTGGAGCTGCGAAAAATTAGAATGAAAATAAAATAAAATAAATGTAACATAAATATAGGATAAATTGTATTGAAATAAGTAAGACAATTGTTAAAATAAAAATAAGACATCACATACCATGAAAAGAAGATAGAAGAAACATATAAGAAAAAAAAAAAAAAAGAAAAAAGGAAGCCGGAAAAGAGAAGTCCCTTAAAGAAAATTGGCATTCAATGAAGACAAGCAAGCAAAATAAAATAAAAATAATAAGATAAATTGTAATATGATATAAGAAAATAAATAAGTAATATATAAAAATAAGAACTATACGATTAATATAAGAATAAATGTAATAGTGATAAGGAGTTAATAAAGAAAAAGTACTAAAATCAAAGATTAAAAGAAGCCAAGGGAAAAAGAGTACGGCAGGGCAAAAAAATTAAGAAAGCCGAAAAAAGTCACACAGTCCCCAAAAGAATGATTGGCGAAAGTTACTGGTTACGCCAGTAGAAAAGCAGCCCAGAAATATTTAAAAAAAAAAAAAAACCTAACCTAACCTAACCTAACCCAAAGCTAACCTAACCCAAAGCTAACCTAACCCAAAGCTAACCTAACCCAAAGCTAACCTAACCCAAAGCTAACCTAACCCAAAGCTAACCTAACCCAAAGCTAACCTAACCCAAAGCTAACCTAACCCAAAGCTAACCTAACCCAAAGCTAACCTAACCCAAAGCTAACCTAACCCAAAGCTAACCTAACCCAAAGCTAACCTAACCCAAAGCTAACCTAACCCAAAGCTAACCTAACCCAAAGCTAACCTAACCCAAAGCTAACCTAACCCAAAGCTAACCTAACCCAAAGCTAACCTAACCCAAAGCTAACCTAACCCAAAGCTAACCTAACCCAAAGCTAACCTAACCCAAAGCTAACCTAACCCAAAGCTAACCTAACCCAAAGCTAACCTAACCCAAAGCTAACCTAACCCAAAGCTAACCTAACCCAAAGCTAACCTAACCCAAAGCTAACCTAACCCAAAGCTAACCTAACCCAAAGCTAACCTAACCCAAAGCTAACCTAACCCAAAGCTAACCTAACCCAAAGCTAACCTAACCCAAAGCTAACCTAACCCAAAGCTAACCTAACCCAAAGCTAACCTAACCCAAAGCTAACCTAACCCAAAGCTAACCTAACCCAAAGCTAACCTAACCCAAAACTATCCTTTTTTTTTTTTTTTTATGGGGTGGGGAAATCCTCATGGACTACCTCCGCCTGGGGAAAGGCGGAGGGGCGTGCCGGATTCTTACCGGCTAAAACCACCACCCCGGTGTCTCCTCACACGTGCGCGCGGGGCCGCGGGAATCCAAATTCTTCCGCAGCCCCACACTAGTGCTGGCCCGGTGTGTCCGGGCCTCGTCTCCTGCACGGGGTAGTGAGGTGTTTAACTACCCCGTGCATCGCCTCAGAGGCGCGCGCCGACACCCGCGCGCGCCTCCACCTCGGGTCCATCGAATAGGGGGCGGGAACTTCCCCAAGTCCCTCGCCCCTGGACCTATTCATGGGGGCTGGAAAAGGGCGTTGTCCGCCCTTCTCCTGCGCCCGGTGCGCCTTCTGCGGCCGGGGAAGGGAGTCGAGATCTCCCTCTCCCGTTCCGCAGTTTCCTTCTGCGACATCACGTCCTCACAGAAGGACACCACTGCGTCCCACGACTCTGCGCTACCGACCATCCTCCGCACTACGGCCGGCAGCGACAGATCGTCTCCCACTTCATTTATGAGGACACGGCGCTGCTCCTCCCAAGCTACACACTCGGCGAGCGTGTGTTGCGCCGTATCCTCCCCGCAATGGACGCAGTGGTGGCACCGAGCGTCCGGCTCCCTGTCTATGCGGCACAGGTACTTGCCGAAGCAGCCGTGCACCTGCGTCACCCTAAACGACAGGGAGCCGTGCCTTCTCCCGAGCCAGTCGTCGAGTACTGGCCGGATCGCCTCGACGGTAGCGAGGCCGGCGGTAGGGCGCAGAAGCCTTTGCCGCCATTCCGCCACCAAGACCTGACGGAGCTCCTCTCGATCTCCTCGCGCGATCTGCCGCTGCGCCGGCTTCGAGCCCCGTGCCCGCTCTTCCTCGCGCCATCGATATAATGACGCGAGTACTTTCGCCTCTAGGTCCCAGGGCGGGGATCCGGCCAGGACGCAAGCCGCCTCGTAGGAAATCGTGCGATACCCGCGGACGACTCTGACGGCCATCGCCCTCTGCGGTTTACGCAGAATGGCGAGAGTGCTGGCCGTCATGTCCAACGCCCAAACAGGGGCCCCGTACAGGGCCATGGACCGCACGATTCCCACGTACAACCGCCTACAGGCGGCGCTCGGGCCCCCCAAGTTGGGAAGCAACGTCGAAAGCGCGCCCGCTGCACCCATCAGCTTGGGCGCCAGCCGCCGGAAGTGGGGCCCGAATTCCCATCGGCTGTCGAGCACCAGTCCCAGATACTTCATGGTGGACTCGACAGCTATCCGGGCCCCGCTGACCACGATGTGTGATCCCGGTGCCGGCGCACGTCGGGGGTCATGAAACACCATGGCCTCCGACTTGTTTAGGGCCACCTCCAGGCCCAGGCGCCGGATGCGGTTCACCACCTGTGACACCGCAGCCGTGGCTATCAACGTCGCCTCCCTGTGCGATTTCCCCCGGGCAGTGACAAGCGTGTCGTCCGCGTAACACGTCAAGTCGGCGCCCGACGGGAGTTCGCCTCTCAGCACAACCCAAACCTATCCTAACCCAAATCTAACCAAGGCAGTATGGCTTCACACCCCAACGTAGCACTGAGGACGCGCTGTATGAACTTATGCAGCACGTCAGAGGCATCCAACCCAGGAAGGAGACCGCCGTAGTGGTCTCTCTCGACATTGAGGGGGCGTTTGACAACGCCTGGTGGCCAGCTATAAAGTGCTGTTTGATAGAGAAGGGATGCCCTGTGAACTTGCGGCGCCTGGTTGATGACTACCTGAGGGACCGAACCGTGACAGTGCAGTATGCCGGGAGAACTGCGCAGAAGGCGACGACCAAAGGCTGCGTTCAGGGCTCCATCGGGGGGCCGCTGTTTTGGAACCTCCTCCTGGACCCTTTGCTGGACACCCTGGAGGGGCTGGGCGTGCACGTGTAGGCGTTCGCCGACGACGTGGTGCTGATATTCTCGGGGCACAACGCCACCGACATCCAGCGCGATGCCAATGCCTCGTTAGCCTGTGTGCGGGAGTGGGGTGAGCGGAACAAGCTCAACTTCAACGCTGAGAAGACCAAAGCAATGCTGGTCACTCGCAAGCTCAAGTACGACACTCTGCTCGTGCATATGGGTGGGCAGAGCATCGTGATGGAGCCCGAACTTAAGATCCTGGGCGTCATCGTCGACAACAAGCTGACATTCAACAGTCATGTGAGGTTCGTCTGCCGAAAGGCGACGAACCTCTACAGGCGGTTGTCGACGATGGCCAAAGTCGAGTGGGGGTTGTGTCCGGAGATTATCCGCACCATATACGTCGCGGTGATAGAGTCAATTATCATGTACGGTGCAAGCTCCTGGGCCAAAGCCACTGTGATTTCTGTGTAGAAGGCCCTCAGCGTTGTGCAGAGGAGGTTTGCACAGAAGATCGCCAAATGCGACCGTACGGTGTCGCTCAATGCGGCACTGATTTGTCGGGTCTCTTCCCGTTGGATCTTCGGATCTGGGAGGCCGCTCGGCTGTATGAGTGCAAAAGGGGACGTCCCATTCCTGAGCTGGACCGAAGAGAGCTGGAGGAGCGTGTTGCCTTTTGGGAGGCTCCCCACCCCACCAAGGAATTGGAAATTCACTATTAATGTCTAGAAAATATGCAGCCTGAGAATCAAGAAGAAAAGGAAAGAAAACATAAAGCCAGAAAAGATGACCGCAAGGGCTAAAATAGTACAATGTGAAAAATTACCGGTAAAAGAAAAGAAAAATAAATAATAAGTTATGCTAATTAGAACAAAGCAGTCCAAATATAAAAAAATTCTAAGCTACGTACTACGTATTTACACTGGGCCGCGGTGAGCAGCGGTAAACGCGGCGACTACTCATGAAATTTCAATTAAATTACCTGTCGGACCCTGTTGTCCTTTTCAATAAAAATATGTATTTAAGAATATTTCTTTTTCCTATTTAGTTTAGTTGCCACAAAATTTTTAATATTTTTAAAAAGCAAGTTTTTTTAACTAATTAAGATTATTTATTTTATGAAATGCCATAAATTCAAACACACGTGCTTATTAATTTATTTAACTATGAGTACATTGGTCACTTGCATATTTGAACTTGAATTTATTTTATTGATTGTTTTGCATTGAACACCGTGAATAGCGGTTTGCATGAAAAGCCTGAACGGAAATTCAGTGCGGATCTCCCAGAAGAGGCCAATTAAGGCGCTGCGCTGGGGACGTTGCTGTTGGCGTAGCGTAGTTAGATTCCTTGAATATACTGAGTAAATTTACCTCCACTTACGTATCGCTGCCTACTTGTTGATATTTAACAAGCAAATCAACGCAGTTTTTTCACCTTGACCATTTATGTCATATAATGATATCTATAGGTTGTAGCGTATTGTTATATCCCGGTTCACCTAGACAATCTGCTGACGACACTGCAGCGTCAGCAGAATCTGATGTGCATCAGCCGGTCGCCTACAGGAGGCCGGCTCCTATCAAGCTCGCGTTAGGGATACTTGTTCCACATTATACACGGTGATTTTGAAAGCGTTTTGGAACCGAAAAATGGTTAAATCAATTGTAATGTTAACTAAAAAAAAGTTTCAGTTTTAATATTCATTTTTACTCGATTGACTTGGAAAGTAGTAATGCACTGATCATTCATTCATTATCTTATAAATGAAACACGTCCGTGCGCGTTTCGGCGGCCCGCGCGCGCCGCTCACGCTAACAACAGCTGATAAAAGTATACCTATAGGCGCGATTGTTCTTTTCACAACAAATCAATTTATCAACGGACTGTAGGTATAAATATTTCTGGCGTATTTAAAAAATCGGAGCTATCTACAGAATAATTAACTAACATACCTATTTACAGTTTGTTTACACTATTTACACTTCTCTGTATCGAAACAACTGCTCAAAATGGAGTTAGCTGCGTTCACACAACCACACAATCCACGTTTAATACAATTTTCTTTTAATTTTCTTAATGTGTCTATCACTTTTCACTTTATCAAAAGCGTCCACTATCGTAATGCGTAAATCATCAAGGCTTTCATATTCACGTTTAAAAACAAGCCTTTTTATTTCTGACCATAAGAAAAAATCCAGGGGCGTTAAATCCGGGCTTCTAGGTGGCCAAGGCACAGGCCCTCCTCGACCTATCCACCGATCACTAAACTCATTGTCCAGGTATGCAGTAGCGTACAGCTGTACTATTGCCACTTGGCAATAGTACAGCTGTAGAGTAAGTGGAGTACTTACTCCACGTTTGAAAATTCGTACTGTCGACTCATTTTAGCGCTAATGAATGTAACGTGCCTTCACGATGATTGTTATGGTATTACTGACCCACTGACTAAAGGTGTGTAACTCAGGATAGGTTAACTCAAAAGATATATATCCCAAGTGAAGAGTTATTTTATCTCTATATCTCGTGTACTCAAACTGTATCTTTATATCTTTATCTTTACAGTACATATTTCGATACATTTCATACAATCTCACTTCACACTGAGTAGATAGAGAAGAAACGAGACAGAGTGATTAGTCGGGTGCAACGCGTATTTTTTTATAATAGAATGAGTTCGAATATAGTAGCAAGCCAAAATAAATTGTATTGCTATAATTTTATCGTTTGATTTTGTTTGAATATACGTATATAACAAACACTTGTTTATAAATATTGTTTTAATACTTTTTTCGGTTTAGTTTTGAGCAGCTTCAGCTTAGCAAAGCATTACTTGTTTTTTGCAATAGATAAATTATTGTAATTGTTTCGTATATTCTTAAAATTTGTATTTAGTTTACGGCATTGGTTACGCCAGCCTAGTTCCAAAAGATTAATAAAAAATAGATTTATGGACTTTTGTAACTAGGTTGACAGTCCTAAACCTGTCAAGTATGAAGAAAAATCAGACCGCTGTTTCAGTTTTAATATTTAAATTAAAAAAGAAGTTAATATCACTAACTCATCTTGTCTGCAATTGATATTATTCACGGTAAAATAGAGTTAAAGATATAAAAGAATGATATATATCTCTATATCCAAAAGATATATATCTTTCTTTTCTCCTTGGTGAGTTATTTTGCTCATGACTACCACTGATCGACTGAAAGCGTGAAAGCCAAGTACGCCTGACGATTACAGGGGAGTCCCGCGCATGCGGATACGGGGCATACGACTCAGTGCAATGCCGTCATTGGTTGGACGACTCCGGCGCAACTCCGTAGCTGTGTTTTTATTGGCGAATACGATTTTATGTGACTCGATATTAAAACGCATAGTATTTCTATTTGTAGGTACATAACCTACGTGTGATTGAATAGCGCTACTACTGGTTCTCACTTTTTCTCTGTAACCGATATGAATATCGACTTTGATGAAAAAAAAAAAAAAAAAATATATATATATATATATATATATATATATATATATATATATATATATATATATATATATATATATATATTATTAAATTAACGTTTTATATAGCTTCTGTTATTGATAAATAATTCAAAATTTTCGGCTCCAAAACGCTTTCGGGGTCACCGTGTATATAATCAAGTACTACATCCTTTCTAAATCTTTATTTTAACGTTAGTCTGGTGACATGCCGCGTGGGCCATATGGCGTGAGGTAACTGGTGTCATTTGTGACCCCAAGATGCCGGTAAAGTTGAAGGGACAGGTCTATAAGACCATCATTAGGCCTGTGTTAGAGCGACACAAGCAGGAACTGCGTGTCACGGAGATGAATATGCTGCGGTGGATGTGTGGAGTGACGGGGAAAGACCGCGTTAGGAACTCCCGCATTCGCGGCAGTCTTCATGTCCGTGACATTGCGGATAAATTGCAGGAGAGTCGGCTCCGTTGTTACGGACACGTTTTGCGGCAGCCGGATGCTTACGTGGGAAAATGTCTGGCCATGCCGCCTCCGCCGGGCCCCGGCAGAAGGGGTAGACCCAAAAAGTGTTGGCTTGACGTCGTAAAGGGTGATATGCGTGCCAATGGGCTCACTACCAGGGATGCTGAAGACCGTGCGAAGTGGAGAAGAAAAAGTCGGAAAGCGGACCCCGGGCGCCGAAGCGAGAGTTTGGGCTGCAACCGGGATATAACGCAAAGATGATGATGACATTAATGTATTAAAAGTTTTTTTTAAACAAGACTCAGAATCCCGTACCGTATAGCAGTACGTATGTTAAGATGACTAAAAAGAAACACATCATGACAACATGAGCGCGTTTATTGTAGTTGTCTTAGGTGGTTGAAATACAAAGGAGAACATTGTAAAGTTAAAAGAAGGGTCTGAACGGGTGCATGTCACATGGCCACACCGTGGATGCGCCTACGCACCATATAAGTGTCTTTACACAACGTGCGTGGGCACGGTGCATTTCCACGGAACGCGGGGCGTGTGAAAGGGGATGAAGGAAGCACACAGTCCTTGTGTCTAATATTGTTTTGTCATAAATGACTACAGTATTCAGGATACGGTTTAACTTGTTGTACCTTAAATTAGATGTGAATTTCATCATCGACACCTTACCGACCTATCGGGATTGCGTCCAGTATGATGGGATGGGATCTAAGGGCGCACATACATCGCTGTTTAAGGCGCTCCCAACTGGAATGGATTTTCCGGTAATGGAGTGTCGCCTTTGTATCGAATTTAAAATTTGGCTCGGGGGTCTTAGTGGGACATCGTACAAAAAAAAACGTGTCATCATTGTGATGATGTAGTAAAAAAATAATTAGTCAACCGGGGGTGCATAGATGTATGACTTTGCCAGAGTATTTGTGCATGAGCCGCTCGGCTTGTTTGCCAACCCATCGTGAGTTCTATTGAATGTACGCTTTTCAACAGATCTCGCGCTGGTTATGTTTACTCGTCACAATAATGAACTCTCTAATTTCATTGTTCGACGCATTTATATTTAAAGAGCACTTTAGAGTTCATTTATTTGAAGAATATTTTGCTTTTCACAATATATAGTAATGAAAAGCACTGCTAAATAATGTACCCTATCTATTTAGTGGGGTACACACAAACGACTTTCAAATGAAAATTTTTCATATAAGCAATTCAATTTATTCTTACTTGTATATAATCATATTGTAAACTAGCTCTGCCCACGACTCCGTCCGCGTGAAATAATGACTTTGGGTAGGATTTTTTGGATATATCTTTTAGATTACAAACCCTATAAACCCTAAAATATAAGTAAATAAAATATGTAAACAGTCAGTGTTATCGAATGTAACTGCTACGCCATGCGCCTCCGGAATACGTGCGCTCGCTGCAAATAATTGAATGCTACAGGCGGCGGCTTGTTTTATTTTTTCTTAAAGCTAATGCTGTTGTTGTCTCAGGTGACTCAACAATGACTACGGACGTCAAGGCATTCCAATCCTGTGGGAACAGGGTCAATCAGCCGTAGCAGCGTCCTCAGAGACGCGCCTCCTGTGAGGTGCGATTTCGGTTCGACCGCTGCATGGGCATAATTGAGAATTGCCACGAATGGCAAGATTACGTTCACCCCTATTTCACCCCATTCAAGTTTAATTTTCGCGACAAAAAGTAGCATAGGTCCTTTTCTAAGGGGCCATCCATAAATTACGTCACACGAATTTTAGTGTTTTTCCTCCCGTCCTTGTCACAGGTTGTCACATTTTTAAACCCCCCCCCCTGATGTAACGTCACACATTTTTCAATTTTATGCATCTTTGGATGCGTTCAAGTTGCTAACTAATAGCAATTTGAAGTTGCGTTCACAATTACAGAAGAAGAAAACTGGTTATTAGGTTTTTCCGCGTAATTTTTCCAATTTTTCTCCCCATGAAAACCTTCCTCAGAGTTCGAGGAATAAATAAAAAAAAAATTACTAGAACTGGTCCAGCCGTCTTCGAGTTTTGAGCTTTGCAACATATTTTGCGATTAATTTTTATTTATATAGATTGTACAAAAACTTACAGATATTATTTTATTGCATATATTTTAAGTGGCGGCCTTATTGCTTGAAGCAGTCTCTTCCAGGCGACCTATGTATGTATGTATACATGAGCGCGAGCATATATATATATATATATATATATATATATATATATATATATATATATATATATATATATATATATATATATATATATATATATATATATATATATATATATATATATATATATATATATAGGTATTAGTACGAGTGTGCGTGGCTGCGTCCGCGCAATATATCATTGTTTCAATTATAAAAATATATTCACTTTAATTTCGAAAGCATTTAGAAATTGAGCCCACTTTATATAAATTGGAAGAAAATTTTATACATTAGGATGCCCATACCGAAAATGCTCTTGCTAAACAGTACCAATACCAGATTTAATCAATTCTTTGCAGTGTTTATAATTTATAATATTGTTAATTTGGCACATGAATTTCGCGCAACAAAACTCATTGCTGTACCACAGGTTTCAGATGCACCAGGAATGAGACACTTCGATAGTGATGAAAATGGAAGGTTTGTACGAAAATTTCATCTTTATACAAGACTTCAATATCACCTTTAACTAGTGATTCATCGGAGGTATTACTGAACCAAAATTTGAAAATGAAACTTGATTAGCACCGTTGTGAGTTGAAAATTAGATAAAATCAAAAAGCGACCCCAGATACCCATATGTAGAATACAAATGTACACTGCTTTCTATAATCTCCGTCTCCTCTTTGTTTAGGCTTTATACTATTTATTTATCTCGTTCTCTCATAGGCTACTTTTCTAAAGTTTCACTTCTGTCGTGTGTGCATTGCTCACACACTTTTTTTTAATAGTAGTAGTAAGTAATTTTTAAATACAACCATACTTGTGAAACGCGGTTTTTATTTTCTGTATAAAATTTAACGTTTACCTGCCAATGCTTATGCATTGCTATTTACATAACAAGTCATCCCTTAAACTATATTTGCAGAAGAATCACGAAGGTTTGTCATCATGAAGGTATTATTGGGGCTGCGTGGGACAAGGGCGACAGGAGGACATGCAACGCGCGAATCTCGAGCACGTAAAGAGGTAGTGCTTTGTGTCGTTCGCTTAATTTTATGGGGCAATAGACTTAATGGGCGCATTAAATCGGGATAATAGACGTTGTTTACGGCATCCTGTCAAACTGCGAAACAGGAACTTTTAACGTTGAAATAGGGGTTAAGTTTCGTGGTTCGGATACGAATGGTTCGGGTAACGACTCATTCGATAATCGCCCTCCGGGAATCGCGATCTCATATTTAATACTCACTATAAACAGTACTTGAAGAACATGGTTTTTAAAGGTAAGAATAGGGTGTGACACAATATTAAATAACATACTAATACTCTTTTTAGTTAAGCTTTTGTTCAATTCAGAGAACATTTGCGATGAAAATTGCAGTACAAATTACATGATTATCTATCCAGTCTTATAGCGGTAAACATATAAACACTATGATAAAAAGAAAAGAGTGAACAGAGACCATTGAGGCTGCGCTCCACGTGATTATAAGATTTGCTCTCGACCACTAGTAGCTCCAATGTATTTCTAGATAGGTTTGTCGCAGTAGCTGGCGCCAAAGAATGCGCATTCAGTTGTTATGTTGTTTTTGGTTTCTTACTTGTTTATTGTTCGCCTCGCGGTTATTCGGGTATATTTACGAAGCCAACATTTTCATAGACTTAGTAGAACACTGTATGACAGGCTATTGGAGTCAGTAGAGTCAAAATAAGGATAAGAAATTAAAATAGTAGACCTAAAAGGTGTACAGCAAAACTATTGATTTAAAGCTCAGAAATATGATGAATATATATTATTTATTCTGGCGTGAATGAATGAATGAATGACAACTCTTTATTGCATACAGATACTTAAAACTAACTTAAAATAGGTATACAAAAATTGTATACCTATAATAGTGTATAATTACTAGTTGGTGCAACCAAATATTATATTTCATAAAATATGCATTGAATTGAGCGCTAAGCAGCTTGCACGGGATTCTAGCCCCAGACTGTGAAGGCATCGCTTACTCGTATGACTGAGTAGGTCTCCGCATACATGTTCCGTGAAGAAATATGACGGCGGCCCGTACAGTACTAGTAATGTCGGATTGATACGGCCGTTGGATAAATGTTTGCACTCTTATAATTAACGAACTATAATGTTTATTGTTGTACCAATGATAATTAGCAGCAGATCCCCGTCACGGAATCTTAAGACAAGGGCCATCTTGTACTATTGACACAAGGAATCCCTCTTGCGCGGTGAATAAAAATCTCATGGGGGTAAGAGAGGCGGCTTGGACACTCCAACACGGACCATAGAACAAATACAAGCAATAAGGCCTGTGCTGCGTACCTGGATATACAGGAGCCATGGCACCCTGTCGTTCTGTCTGATTTCTCAGGACATGGGTGCTTTAAGAAGTACTAGTGTTGGATCGGCCAGGAAACCGGTCAGAAAAACCGGCTGTACCTTATGTGGGAAGATCAAGACGTAGATGTGATTGCCCGCACCGGCCGAGGGACCCATTTCCCGGACCCGCGCCCAACTTGAATATCGTTATATGTGGAGGTAATTGCACTATTTACCAGACACTAGTTTAGGGAAGGTTTTTGTGAGTAACGCGCACAAATTCTTCAGAATGGAGTATCGTGCCGAGTTGTCGTTAGTTCACGAGTCGGTTGTGCTCCATATGGCGATTGTGTGTTAAAAGGACATTTTCCGTTCAGTGGCGCTTCATGCCTCCCGTATCTACACTAGGGAGCGATTTTTTGTGGCAGTGCCGTGTGCGAGTCAGGAGCAAAGATAAATTATGATTTATATTAGACGCATTATATTAGTTGGTACTGTAAGCTGTTGTTGGCTTATCAGTTATTATGCCGACAAACTGTTGTCTATCCAACGGCTCTCCAACCTTTCCAATTACTATGATTTGCTATTAATATCAAATATTTGACCTCGACTTATAATTTCACAAAATATGATGTCTGCATCGTGTTTCAAAGATATGATTAAGTAAAAGTTGGTGTTTATTATAGCGTAACGTAGGTAATACTAAAAGTGAGCAGTCGGGAATTGAGTGTAAATGTGAGCGTTATCCAAATACATCAACGAAGGGGTGAAAAGGGGTTGCGTGGAGGCTGACGATGCTTCACATAATACTAATACGTGCAAATTAAAACAAATGAGCAGCCATCTGTTTCTGCTCGAGTTACGCTCCGCCGCGCCGCGTCCCAAATGCCGAGTGCGCTGCTAGTGAGCAGTGGCGCGAGTGCGCGTCGAGTGAGCACGCACTGCGTTATGAGTGAGCCGATTCACTCATACGCATAATTATATTCTCATCATTGGCTTAGTCTTATCCCAATCATTTAGAGTCGACACAATATCTTTTGTCTTTTTCTTCAATTTTATTCTATCCTGGCATTCTTCATCTGTCACTTCACGAAAACTAATATGCATCACACATGATTTCCATCGCTTTTTAGGTCTACCTCTGCCCTTGTAACCATCTATTTTCAGGTTCAACATTCTTCTAGCTATGTGGTCAGCCTCTCTTCTCATTACATGCCCGTATCATGGCAGTCTCTTTCCTCTCAATTTATCATTTATTGGTACATTATTTATTTGTATCTATATACTGTCGCTAGTTAAAACATCTACTGTCATTTTGGTACATACACTAAAGAGAACCAAAGAGAAAATATTCTAGCGTTACAAATTTCATTAATGAATAATTTAACAAAATTTGTAAAGCAAACAATATAATTCATAAAAATAATTAAAATATATTATTATTTAAAATAGTACATTTTAAATAATATTACGTTTAGGTAAGTGGAGGCCCAAACAGAAGAATAGCGCCAGTAGCTTCTACTCGTACCAGCACATGCTGAGTTTGAGATCTTTTAGGGCAATTTACACTATGAGATTATTTTAAGTGCTTGTATTAATCGTCCTATAATTATAATGTATGTATTTTCTTTCTTCCAGCCGATTGAGACTGTGCTTTAGTATAAATTACTATTAAAATAACTAAAATAGTTATTAGGATTAAACATTTAGCTTTTCATACACAATCATTTTATTATTAAGAGGAGAGAGGAGAGAGAGAAAATTAGTCAGGATAACGGCTCCATACAAAGGAACGATGATGACTCCTTGAAGAATGTTAATCGTTTTAGAAGCTATTTTGTTTGATATTGTAAACAAGGCCAGCTAGAGTTGTTTAAGTTGATGCTAGTCGAAAGGGGTTTTTAAAAGATTTGATCTCTTTAATTAAGATTAAAAGGATGGAGAATGTGCTTACACACTACAAGACGAAAATACTTTTTGTTTCATAAATTTGTGATTTGATATCCTTAATAATTGACCAATTTGGGTTTTTAATTGCTGAATGTAGTTGTGCATATATTTATGAATAATGTATTTGTTATTTGATTGTGAGGAAATAAAACATATTTTCTGTATAATAGATGTATGATAGAAATAATTGATATAATAATTGAATTGAAATTGAATAATAATATGATAGGGAACTGTTTTAATTACGTGCAAATTATATTTATAAATCGCTTAAAATGAAACAAAAACGGAGTTTTGCCACACATTGCTATTTGAATAAAAAGACGTGGAATGTTTGTGTTTTGTTCGTTTTTCTACGTTGTTTTTCTCCGGTAACAGAATATCGATCAGCCATATCTACGTAGGGGTTGGGTAGGAGAGGCAGAGGCAGAGGCAGAGGCAGAAAGCACTCACACGCAGACTCACTCAATGTAGACCTTTGAAACCGCATCCAATTTAATAAAGTCAATAAATCCAATGGCATTCGCAAGAATCGTATATCGTATTCGAATTGAACATTAAATAAAAGTAGAGAATTTTATATAAAAAGTCTTTTATAAAATTTCTTAGGCTTATGTTATTTTTTTAGAAGAGTCAATTTATATTATATAGGGTGGCCAGAGAAGTGAGGTCCAAAAATTTTTTTTAGGTGCCTCGTGTTGAGAGGTATCCGAATCACCCCTATGTATGTTCTACGATTTTTCGTAGTTTTCGAGTTACGATTTTTTTACAGTTTGAAAAATTTCTAAAAAAAAATAGAAGGTTTCTTCGATTTTTTTTCTTGCAACTAAATCTCTATAAACTGCGCATTTATTCATAAAATAGATATAAAAATATTAATTCATATTTACTAAATGTGAGTTTTGAGGCATTTAAAAATATTGAGAAAGAAAATAAAGGCTCCACCGCTGCACGGATTGGGCTTGTGTACGGAATGTCAGATTTTGTGAGCGAAGCTTGCGTTGAAATAAAGAAAGGCGCTTTTCTTAAACAAAGGAAGTATGCCAAAAAACAACCCTTTATTAAACGTTCAAGAATTCAGAGCTTTATTAGAATGTGACGGACGGTTACGACGGACTGGCTAAACAAATCAATTTAACCAGTCTTCAAAAAACCATGTTGGTAAAACATTAATTTATATAATTTTTATTAAAAATTAACATTTTTATTTATTATTTTTTTTATTCAAATCAATTCCTACTTATATTGTGATGATTTTTTATAGTTGGAGTCCAACAGACAGGCAAACTGCCCATTTTGCAAGTCCAGAAGCATTGTCAACGCGCTGCCGGCCTCTAAAAAATTCTAAAAGGCCTCTTTTTGAAAAACCCCATATCGTACCGCGTAGGGAAAACTTTAAACGTTCTTGTGAACTGTTTCGTTCAGGGATTTCGCAGAACGATTCTGAACAGCTCCTCAGAGTACTCACCGTTGTACAATCATTGTAACAAACCAATAGCGCCATGACGCTTTTAGACATATTCTAATGAAAAGAAAAAGATAAAAGGAGACGGCTCATTTCTGCCCTAAGACAATACTACCTTCTTTTAGTAGTGAGTAAATAATCACGTTCTTGATTACCTACTTGGGGCTTTATTTTTTTTAATGTTTTAGTTGATATCTTTTAAACCCCGCTATGCAGAATAAAAACATTAACGGTTCCTCAATAGATATTAAAAATCCTATACAATGATCCAATTTTGGTCGAGTCTCCTGCACTTTTGCTGTGGGGCCGTCTCCTTTAGTTTAATCTTCATGAGGCCTCATCATATTAATTCGCATCAAAATATTTTTAGAATTCAATAGAAGATGTAGAGAACTGTTGCCCTTCGCTACGAATGGACTGTTTTCCGACGTGTGCATCGTCTTGCAAAGGGGTTTGTTTTATCAAGAATGAGCTCGATTGTGATGCAAATCATGTCTTGGCTTCTTCAAGTAGTACTAACTCCGCCAAAATTAGTTCGGTCTATGGAATACAAATGCCAACAGGCGCTCCCCTCGTTCAGGGCATGGACGGCAGCGACTTCGTGCTGAATTATTGTGAAATTGGGTCAGTGCCATAAAATCATTTCATCAGCCATTCATCGACTAATTATAATATAGTTTAGAGTACTTACCCTGGGGTAACGGTTACTACTATATTAAGGAACGTAAAGTAGTCTTCTTTACCGTATTCGATTGGAAAGCATATTTTTTTAAATGAGATTTTATGGCCTAGTAATGAGACACTAATTTTCACCTTTTTTGTTTATTTTTCCTTATCACATGTATTTCCACTTGTTCCCTGATTTTTATTGTAGTATTTAAATCATTCTCACAGTATTTTTAACATATTTATATAAAGCACTCTAACAATTTTTGTTTTTGAGCAAATCGCACAAGTGGCGGCGGGAGGCATCACTGACTTTTATTATTTCGCTTGCCAAAATTAGTCTATGAAAAATTAACGTTTGTTTTGGACACTTGAAGAAAATATGATTCATCTCGGCTATGTCGTGGTTACAGAAAGTCCAAATATTGCTAATTATTATATTGAATCTTGCGAGATGTGCGGATGCAGCGTTGTGCCAAATCGCAATCTGTTGATTCTTGGAAGGCATATATAATTTATAAATAGGGATGATATAAAATAATAAACACAGTCCATAACGTGCTACTGCTGGCTCGAATATTCCATTCGGATAGTATATTTACTACTCATCCAATGTCATCCTCCATCCTCGCATTAGTGTACTAAATTGCCGATTTCCCCATACGATGCTTTTCTTCACAGTCGGAATGTGAACATTATGTTATAATATACATATAAGCAAAAAAAAAACGAAATCGAATCCTCTACACTTAAATATTCAGAGGACGCTAAGTTTAAATATTCTACAGTTTCAATATATTTATAATTTTATTTAGCAAACATGAGTAATGATTGAAAACGTATTTTTATTGGAACTCACAGTGGTATAATGCTTACAACGAGTTGCCATTTTTTCTTTTACTTATCCAGTGTACTTACTTGTCCAGTGTAATTAATATTGATACATTTTAGTCTCGCTATTCGTGGCTAAATAGCACTGTATAAATAATTAAAATAATTTCTACATCACGCGTGCATGTTTCGGCGATTTCAAATAGCTATAGGACTTCCGGGTGTTTGTTCGATCTCGAGAATGAGTAGCTGATGGCGGTGACTCCAAGTGTCCAGTGGTTCCTAATCATGTGGACTTGGAAGTCTTCTGGAAAGTTTCTCTTTGTCAGTTTCTGATGTGCGTGTAGGGTACCCGCTTTCTCCTGCTAAGAAGAGCCCTTAGTTCTCTCTATTTGTTAAAAGTTGCAAGAAATTCCATTAAATTCCTGTTTAAGACAAAGTTGCTAGTCGAGATGCCTTTATCGGTTCGTAATTTGGCCGCGCCACTCTCGGAGCATCGGCATCGATTAATATTCAGTACGGCAATGGTTTAATTTTAATTATTTGTATCGTACCGGCTTTCTCAAAAACTCATTTATCTATAAAATAAAACCAATCTCTTACTTATCCTTTAGAAGAAACAAATATAATTAGATTTTTATTGTTAAACAAAAACAACCAACTGATGATATATCAAAAATAGACACTATTTTTGAGAATTTCTGCCTCTTCATTATTCATCAAGGTCCGAACTCAGCATCGAATTTTTTTAAAAATAAACTCGACGCTGGTTTTCAGTGCGAACCTTGACAGAAATCATAGTTCACCCTATTTACTGTAATCTTAGTAATATTTAATAAAACATAATATTGTCTAATGCCTCTAAATAAAAAATTTACGGTCTGAAATTGTGTCTTATTAAAAACAATACAATAAGTATTTCATTTCAGCAGATTTCATTGTAATTATTATGATACACAGATGAGACAAAAAGTTAATAGTACCTGAAACACCGATCGTCATTTGCTGTTCGTGTCGCTGTCAGTTGACGTTTGCGTGAAACAATGAATAAATAAGGGCATCAGAGCGCAAGAAGATAGATGCACTCGAAGTGTGATGTTGAAGACGAATGCTCCGCATAACTTGGACGGCCAAAAGAACAAATAAATCTAATCTGGACCAGCTTCGCATTAAAGTCAGGCTCTCAACAATCTGTTATTGCAAGATTCTTGGATACTTTGGTCACATTGCCCAACGACAGGCAGATTACTTAGATAATTTGGTCGTGATGGGCAAGAGGGCCAGGATCGTGGCCGATCACCTAGCAGCTGGTGTGACCAAGTAGCCGCCCTTGAACTATCAATAGCAACCGCTATTCGAGAAGCTGAGGACAGCACGAAGTGGAAACAGTTTACGAAACAGGCCACGGTTGATATTCAAGGACACGGCCTTCAGCAATAAAGAATTCGACCGTAAAGACAGAGAGAGAGAGAGAGAGAGAGAGAGAGAGAGAGAGAGAGTAAATAGAGTAACGTGAAACTAGGAGCCAGTTAAAAAAAGCGTACATTCTCATTGTTCGGTTTTCAATAGTAGCCACTAGCCACGCCCCAATCAACATATATTTTGGTTAATATGTTTTGAGTAATAACGATGTATGAAAAAACAAAAATATTAACAAAAAGAAAAACCGCCTTCAAAGAAAAAAAAACTTCCAAAATAAATTCTTTCTACCTGTGAACTGTGTGTATTTATTAGTCGCCTTTAGAAAATGAATATATACAAGTATTTATAAGTTGCAAACCGACTTTAAATTTTAGTATTAAATCTGTTAGTTTAAGCCGCTTGCCGTATTTTATTATAACATCGAGAACTTACGAGATGTGAACGAAAAATAATATTTTAAAATATAATAATATAAGCCTCATAAGACGTTGTAAGGGGTGATATGCGTGCTAATGGGCTCACTACCAGGGATGCTGAAGACCGTGGGAAGTGGAGTAGAAAAAGGCGGAAAGCGGACCCCGGGCACCGAAGAGGAAGTTTGGGTTGCAACCGGGATGAACGCTGAGATGATGATGATAATATTATAAGCCTCAATAAGCTAATTCCAATCTGCGTTTCCAAGGCGCACATTGTGAATGGTGCTTCGATGTGAGGACCTATGACTAATGGTCGCGATTCGGGGCCTCCCTAATAGGTAGGGACCGCCCGCCCTTTGACCAAGAGCCGCTCTTCGTCCCGCTACAAATCGTTAATTAAATAACTTTTCACGCGATTACTGTTTAGATTTACTTAAAATTTAATAAATACGGTCATTACATCTAAATTAGCTTATTTTCAAAACTTTGGATTTTGTTACAATATCATTTTTAAAATAATAAAAACAAAGAAAAAATTTGGTCTTTTTAGTTTATTCCGGTATTTAATGAGTCATGAAATTTTTTTCGTCAATGTAAAGATTTTCTATCAGAGAATAATAATACATGTTGTAATGTCTATCCGAACAAATACAAAGCAGTACGGCGTGAGATATGTAGGCGGTGGTATTACTTATCATGTCAAGCACTCCATTAAAATATGTCGGTCTTCTTCTTCCTGCCCTTATACTAACTATGTGGGGTCAGCCCAACATGTTTTCTGAACACCTTTATTGACATATTTCTTACACAATTCATCCACATTTTCTTTGATTTACTTTTTATCCATCCACGATAATTTTCCTTGTTACAAGATATTCTCCTCATCGCAGTATTGTACTTGGCCTGCAACTCCACAGATCTCACACCCGTCTCACACCCGTGCGCATAGGCGGCGACACAGTCAAGCGCACGGAACAGGTGCGATGGTGATATTGACTCCGACGTTAAGGCACGCATTGCTACCGCGTGGGCCAAATGGCGTAAGGTGACTGGTGTTATCTGTGACCCTAAAATACCGGTTAAATTGAAGGGACAGGTCTATAAAACCATCATTAGGCCAGTCCTTTTATATGGATGTGAAGCGTGGCCGGTGCTGGATGGACACAAGCAGGCACTGCGAGTCACGGAGATAAATATGCTGCGGTGGATGTGTGGAGTAACGCGGGAGGACCACGTTAGGAACTCTCGCATTCGCGGCAGCCTTCATGTCCGTGATATAGCGGATAAATTGCAGGAGTATCGCCTTTGCTGGTATAGCCACGTTTTACGGCAACTGGGTACTTATGTGGGGAATAAATGTCTGGTCATGCCGCCACCGCGGAGCCCCGGCAGGAGGGGTAGACCCAAAAAGTGCTGCCTTGACGTCGTAGGGGTTGATATGTGTGCTAATGGACTGACCACTAAAGATGTCGAAGATCGTGCGAAGTGAAGAAGAAAGAATCGGAAAGCAGACCCCAGGTGCCAAAGCGAGAGTTTGGGCTGCAACCGGGATTCATCGCTAAGATGATGATGATGATGATTCTCCTCTTCGCAATAAATAAATATAGTAAATTTGTTCGTTTGTAGTTTTTAAATTAAAATAGTCTAATAATCCTTTGTTTGATTTTTTTTCAAAACATTACACAAACCTTGACCAGCTTTTTTGATTTGATGTTATTCTTGGTATATATGTTACCACAGAACATATACTTACCTATATGATATTTAAATGTGGTATAAAATTGTTAATTTGCTAAGTAACAATTTTTGATCTTGGCTAAATAGCCACAGGGTCCTATTGTTTTACATATATGTATGTGTGTGTATAGATAAATGGCAGCATTGCCTCTCCCAGTCTATGTTTATGTGTTCTTGCTTGCAATCATTGGTTACTATAAATAAAACAATTTAAGTAAATTTTCTCAGCTTTATTGACTAAGTAGCCCTAACTTTAATGAAAATAATAAGTATTGGATTCACACTGGCGAAGAAGCCCTAATTGAGCAAGTTGAGGCAATTAGGAGCGCCTCTCGCTGCCCACTCGGCCGCCGCGTGTAATCATCCTCTGATAAACTTTTAAACGGTTATTCCTTTCATCACCGTCTGAATTGAGCCCAATGCAAGTTGTGTTCCGAGTTATATATCACTCGGCATCTACAGAGTAATATTTCACTCAAAATGGGAAATCGTAATTTAAAATTGTTGAATTATATCTATTTGTATATTAGATAACAGTAAATGTAGAATTGTTGATTATTAATGGAGGGTGTAATAAGAGGACGCGTTATTAATATGGAATTCCTAACGGCCCAGCAATCCAAGGATCCAAGAGGACAGAGGAAAGCAAGAGCGAGGTCGCTGTCCAAATCGCAGTTGACCTCCAAGAATCTCTTGATTCCCTTGATGATTGATATTGGCATTTAAGAGATCTCAGAGGTGGCCGGGGTCTCAAAGAGATTTAAGGGCAAATGCCAGAATATCTTCAAGTTCTTAGTAAAAACGGCGAGGGAAGCGTTTTTGGAGCTAACCTCGCATACAAAAATGGAGGAAGTGGAACGGCTGGCACCTTCAGCCGGGCAGGCAACCAGGGTTAGGGTAGGAGTTTACCATTTAAACCTTAAAGTTATTATAATACCTGTTAAAACCTGCGTGTTTTGTATATTTATATAATCAAAGCACTGGCATGTTTTAAAAGTATACTTTAAAAATATTCTAGTGACTTTTACACCGTAACTTGTTTTCTCATTCTACTTCTGTCATGTCTTGTTAAAATAAACTCTTGTTAATCGGCATCTTACAAATTTATTTATTTTAAAGAATTGCTTCATATACAGCAATTCTTTTCGGGACTCTGCCTCAACAATACCGAAGGTATTCGGTAGGTGGTTTAAGTATATGTTCATATATATTAGCATTTTACTAAAATTCACATAATAATATAATATTAAGTGAGCCTCTTGAACGTTGGGTGAACGAGTCACAAATGTGCTCTTGATGGTAGCGATTTATATCAATTGCATACTTTGTTTCCGAAACAGAAACTCTGTAGTCGAACGTTTGACCCCTCGTACTCAAGCATGTACGCAAGGAAGACTCATTATTAATAAGACTACTAATTTAAATCTGCGAAGACAGCGCACGTAATACAACAACCAGTGGACCAACAAAGTGTTATTCAGTTTTGATGGCAAATATAAACCTAAATTAATGATATTAAACATGTAACGTCTAATGTATTTTATTTAGTCGAGAAATATAGTATTAAGCACACGCTTTTTTTCATTCGCTCAAAAACAGGTATACAGTTCATTAGTGACGTGAACCCTATAACACAAAACCTTAGAATAATTATATACACAAAACAGCAAAAAATAAGTAGTCTTCAATGGCAACAAAAACGAATGAAAATAAATTTAATTCTATAATATGGACCTCTGTAAGAATTTAGAGAAATAAAAACGGGAGTCGAATGGTATATTATTATACTATTTATTCCCTATAGTGTATTTAAAACTACGACGTATAAAATATTCACAATATATCAAAGCGCCTGTTATATTATTAGGAGCAATGCGTTCATTCAGTAACAATGCTATTAAATCTCCAACAATCTTTGTATCCGAAATAAATTGTATATTTTTATGGGTGATGTTCAGCAGGCAGGCAAACGGCTCACCCGATAACAGGTGGTCACCGTCGCCAATGGACGTTTAAATAGTAGTGGTTTTTAGGCCAAAGTTGTCCAGTCTAATATTTAGGGCCAATACTCGTATAGATGTTTTGGAGTGCATGCCCAGCTCTTTATTGAACAATGAAATGGCTGGCGATCACGGCATCCCCGTGCCTATTGTGTAATGATGCACTTTAACCGGGCAAAGTTTACGATTGCCGGTTATTTTGTTTAACCACGATCACTGTTGCGAGTTATTTATTAATTTAGTTTGGTGTAATATAGTTTTATACGTCTAATAAAATAGATAAAACTGTAACACCATAATCGTGAAAATGTCGTTTGAAGTGTGTTATCTTTATTAATATGAGACCTTACGCGAATCTTTATCGACTCACAGGTTTGTAGTTAATATTAATAAATAAATGAAAATATATTGTGACAGCGCCAATAACAAAGCGCTTGTGTATGCAGAGCGCTTGTGTTATGAATACGAGGTAGCTGGTATACTGCAAATATACTTTTCTTTTGATGTTAAATAGAAACGTGCATCAAGCCTGCGACCTCCACTGGCGTTCCGACGTCTCAAGCCGTTTCTCCACGTATATAGTTTATTTAAGTCGTAGTAATTTAGTAAATTAAATATATATTGGGACATTAAATATAAATAATAAAATAATTTCTGACTCAAGATATGTGTTATAATGTCACAAAGAAAAATTTATATAAGTAACTCTGTCAAAGAAAATAGTAGTAACAAAACAAATACATGAGAATGTAAGTAAATAAATCCCAGGGACGTCCGTAAAAGTTAGGAGGCATCTCGCAGCGTGTGACGGCGTATACGGCGTGCCTCGATTCCCGAAATCTTCAACTTTATCACAACTTTATGTGAACGTGTGGGTCTGATATGCCTGTCTATACTTGTTATTCGCGGAGCAACTTACCAATGGCTCGAAATGTATACTAATGATTATTGATTATTATTAATATATTCAATTGTCGTATCTCTTTCCGTAATTTTCAATTACGTGCAGTACCGTAAAGTTCTACAGGGTTCTGATAGAATTTTCCACTAGTGCTAGTTTTTTCTGAAGTCAAAACGCTACTGATATCAGCGCCCTGATTTGGATATATACATATATGCTGACTTGGTCTAGTGTTACGAAACATATGAAATACTGCGAGATGGATGGATGGAAGAGCAAGCTTAGTCATCACGCACTGGTAATTTATTGAACAGGAATCAATTATTTTCAGTAAATTATATTCAATAAATATATTTCTTTATTGTTATTTCACGACTACGGAAAACGATATGTGTCGTTGCATTCGAACTGTTTTGATTGGGTTCGATGCAATGAACACCGTAAATAATAAACTCATGCGTCCTCTAACGACAGATTTATCGAATTTAAACTTATTATTCTTTTTATTTTATTAATTATTTTTGACCTATAATTAAATTATAAATATATTCATATTTTGTTTATTAGGAAAATGATATCTTATGATACAATTTTGCGAAAAGAGCCTATCTGTAACATATTTTTGTAATTTGTGGTAAATAAATAAATTAATTGGTAACGGAAGTTTCAAATTGTTGCAAATGCGACTACGACTCGCTATTAAACAGCATAACAAATGTAAATTACAATTAACAATTGTAAATGTAATTTGGTTTAAAATGAAATAAAATATATTTATAGTATACACGATAAGCAACTAAACACTTGGAAATAGTTCTATCAAGACTTCGTGATATAAATAAGGATAAATACTAATTACTACATGAAACTCAATAACTAGGCATCATAATGTATTATGTATATTTATTTATAGTACATATTAGAATATATCTAGACAAAAGGTTGCTTAAAATAGATCGCTTTAAGTGATAAGGCTTATTGTGTACTAACTGTAAGAGTTTTTATGTTAGCAGGTAAACTGAGAATACATAAATATATATAATGTATGTATTTACAAATAGGTTGGTGTGTATATGTGTATATATCTCTGTCCTAACACACACACACACACACACAAACACACACACATACAACATGTTTTTGTACTCTCACCTTAGTATTAGTATATGGTCCTTATTTTTCTTGTGCCTATAACTAAGTTATAAGTTTAACTAAAATATTTGCCATAAATTGTATGTATTACCAATCGAGGGAAGACACTGACTGCTGTCTTACAGGTCTTCTTTTGTACCTAGTTCAGCAGTCAGGGACTTCAAACCAGTTGTTGTCAATATTTTTATCAGGAAATAAATATTATTATTATTATAAAGAAGATAAAATGAATATTGTAATGTTAAATCTTCTTTGTATGTGATCTTCGTCAAAGCTATTTGAGAACGTTTCAGTGGAAATGGACTCCGTTACGTTATTGTCTAAGAAAACGTCAAATAGGATTCTCTACGAAATAGACGAAGAGCATTTTCTGTGTACAAACGGAGCTGTTTGTGCCAGAATAACGTTGTTACCCTCCGATCTACTAAGTTTGAATTCACTTAAACGAACTCTGGCGGAGCAGTGAGACCGTCGGCAACACTCCGCACTGATACACTAACTTCTCACTGTATTTCATTTGCAATTTACCCTAAGGCCGCATCCTGGATGCAGGCGATACTTGGTTTTTTTTACTTTCAAAGACCAATTGCCCACTTATTTGGGCTTACGTGCTCATTGCATTTTAATGCTTATACATAATGGTGCCATTGTTGATAATGTAAAAAAACATTATTATTGTTTTGTGGTTATTTTAATTTTAAAATAGTTCTAATTTTTTTTAAATGAGGCTTCTGGTACATACAACTGGAACTCGACTTCTCCGGACTATACTATATTCCGCGCCGTAGTCACTTATACTACACGTTTATTTATTGTTTACAGAGACTTCCAAAATCCACAAAATAATTGCATTAGAACACATATTAAGCTACAAAATACTCAAAGTATAGAAGTAACGCTCAGATAAATAATTATTTTATGTTTACTTTTATTTTATTAAAGTTCATTCAGATGCATTTAATTCTATTGACATTTGAGCTTCGGTACATTGCGGTGACAATGTTAATATTATAAAAAGTTGTAAGTGATGTGGCGGGGGTGGGGGGCGGGGGTGGTTGGTGAGTTCATCCGCTTAAGCTTACGGCGGAACACCCTCGGTGTGCGAATACAATTTTCACTTGCCTAAGCACGGTGATTTTTTTCGAGCTTCTACCAACGAGTGCACATATTTGGAGGTGGCAATTACTTTTTTATGTAGAATCATTAAGAATTACAAAAATAAAATAAATGGAGTAGATTCAACTCAGATTGACTTTAATGTGAATATATGTGTATGTTTGATCTTATAACACAATGGTGCGCTTCTCTTGGTGTAATCTTTTGCATTGCCAAGATAACATGCTCACCACCACTGTCATGTGGAATCACCACTACGGAGTCAAATTATGATGCACGTCAAAAGTATAAAATATTAAAAAGTAGCCTTTTGAAATCTAGTTGTTTTTAAATAGTAATTAATTACATTGAAAACATTTACGAAGTAATCCTCCCACCGGTGCACGGTTTGCAGATCGCACATCTCAAACCGATGTCGATTTTTACTCTCACAAAACGAGCAGCCTCATTTGGCTCATCTTCTAATTAACTCTGCTTTTATCGTCATTGCATGAATGCACTAAGTTAGTTAATGTATCTCAGGAACTGATATCGCTGAGACCGCATACAAAGATTAGAATATTGATTAGAAACTGAAGCTTGAGAAGGAAGCACGTTTAATTGCTGATGTTATTTTGCGTGTATTGTGCATTCGCTGGAAGTTTTTATATCTAGAAGTAATAAACATACTTATTGGGCGGAGAATACATATGATGTTCATTTGTTTTGCAATGCGATTCATGATAAAGAATAAGTAGGATATTAGTAATGTAGGATTATGACAATGTAAGACACATATAATGTCAAGCAGCATATAATATAAAACAGGGCTACTACATATAATGTGCTACTTTAACGGGATAGGTGTGCGACGCATATGTAAAATATCTATGGCAGTGCGAATAGAATAAAACATGCGTGAAGAAAGAAATGGCACGTACACCGCGCTTGGCGGGGAGGAAAATCTTTGAATAAACAAAATCAGCCACAATCTGCGAGATGGCACCCTTGAGCTGACTTTTTCACCATCTTGTAGAAAATACGAATTGTATTCTTGTACGAGAATATACCTAGAGTGATAATAACATCACTTTGCAACTTTAAGAGTAATAAATGCAAAAGCAATAAAATATGTTATTTAAATCCGCACACTGTGTTGAATACTAGATATACATATGTATATACTAGTACATATAGTTGCATTTTCCAATAGTGTATGTTACAAGAAACAATAGTATTGGAAATGTAGGAACGATACCATTTTGTAGTCAAAATGCTATATAACAAGAGCGTCGCAAATAAACATGGCCAATAAAATATGCATGAGGCTGGTTATTTTGAGGTGTCGAGTGTTAGGGGGGGTTGCTTTAAGAGGGGGGATACGGTGCAAATGACGAAGTGTTCCGCGGGTAGCGGTAATTTTATTCGGTCTCTTAAATAATTCATGGTGGCAGGTGGCAGCTGCCCTAGGCCTGGACATTTACATTTTTATTCGTCAGGTGTACTTGCCGGGTTCGACGCCAGCGAGCTAATGGGACAGCGGCCGGGTACCAATTGGGCCCCCTCTCCCAGATTATTTTCAATATTCGATCTTTAGTGCAGTGCAAAGTATAAATATTTGGTAATAGGTATAGATGCTCACTTTATTTATAATAAATAATTGTAATGACTAGCTGCAAGAGTGCGCAGGCAGCGATGGCGACGCAAACCACCAGACGTGGGACGGGATTCAAAATCATGACCTCTGCAGGCATTTCATCGTTAGTCGTTACACCACAAAAGTCTTTATCATAGAGATAGTATAAAATATTTCATCTTCCTTCGCCCTTGACCATAGTCACAGTTCAAAATTTATTTTCTTCTCCTTTTTGAGTCAATGTCCCTCGCTGACTAACTGACTAACATAGCAACCGAGAAAGCTGTAAACAGGCCCGTTTGAAACCTGTCGCGGCATTACTGTAAACAATATGAAGGGAAAGTACTCGATAAAAGTTGACTAATTGGCTGACTAAAAATATTTTTTACAATGCATGATTATTATAAGACACTGACTTAGTATATATAATAATTAAATGTTGACTAAATTATTGTATTCAAGGTGTTATAATTATAATTCTAATATTAATAAATAATGTTAATTTAATATGTTTAGTATTAATATTGTACTGTTTTGTATAAGTACATCTAATGTTACTTTACGAGTATATGTTTAACATTAGCATGCCAATTTTGGCGAGACATGATGTTCGAGTAACTATATTACTGCTGTATTACCTCCAATACCGTGAATCGTGCTAAGAAATAAATAAATGAAACGACTGCGACCAACTCACGAGATAAAATGCGCGGGAGAGTCTATGGACTCGAGCCGACCCGGAGGACACAGTTTGGGTGGCTCCGACCATCAGCCACGTTCGTCTTCTTGCCGCATTTGGACGTCTCTGAGACCCTCTCACGCGAACCGCGTCCTTGACTCGCCAATAAATAAATAAAAAGACTAAGTAAAACAAGAGTACGTAAATAAATAAAACGAGTTTAATTCCTTCCCGAAACTTGTTCAAAGCCTTTATACCAAACTATTCCCCCTAAACATTATATAAGAACATGAAATCATAAGTTTGTATAAGTCTTTAAACTTTGCAGCTTAAGGTAACTTAGTACGGAGCTATTAAGTTACTATAAGGGTGCTCTCGAAAGTTAGGCGATGAACCCAACTTGGATGACGGACGGACAATGTGACCCATAAGCAACACAGACATATTTAACGAGGGCCTATAACTTGGTGGACCTTTGCCCCATCTCATTATCAGTGGCACGACACTGTCGAATAGTTTATAAGTCTGGATTGTCATCCAGATAGGTATACATAACTTATTAAGTGACGTCATTTTCGGTTTCTATTGCTTCTATATTTAAATGCTTTTGTAGCTAATAATCACATTCACAGAGAGTTAAATTAGTGCCAAAATAATAAAGAAGTAAAGTTTTATTATATATATTTGTAATGCTTGTGTGTAGGATGTGATTAAGAGAAACGTTGTTATTCGATCACTGAACTATTTATTACTTTAAAAGAACACAGTTTAGAAATACACACAAAGGAAACAATCATTATAACTATTAGGGTATATTAGGGTTTTCGTGTATGAACCAGTTGCGAGCGGAGCGCGGAAACTCTCCAACTGACTGCTGCGCGTGGCGTCATGTGCAACGGAGAGCACTCTGCTAGAGAGAGAAAGGGAGATGCATTGCGTGAGCGCGGATTGTCAGAGGCGCGCGAACGAACGAATTTTTAGTATATGAAAAATGATATTGATGGCGCGCAATTAATTTGGCGCGTATTCCCTACATATTGCTTTTTTAAGTGTAGATCGGCAGTAGTAGGATATTGCTGTACAAGCCAGGTTGTGTCAATCACCATTAAGCGGCCGCGGGCGGCCCCTCGGGGGAGGACCCGCCGCCCGCACTATTGCCGCGAGGGTGAGGGCTGAGTGCTGTTCCGCGGCCCCCCTCAACTCCTAGAGTTGTTAGGAGAGCGCCGGGGGGACGAAACCCTGATCCCCTGGCGCCAACACTTTAGAAGGGGCCCGCCTCAAGACAAAGGGCGGGCAGGCGCCGGCCCGGGCCACGAGATCGGTAGGTCATATATCCGTGGGCCCGGGCGTAGGCGATAGGAGAACAGCGGGGCTTTTAGTGGGTAGTCGGAAAAATCCCGGAGTCCCACATATCCCTCGGTCCCCCTGGGCCGGGGGAACCCGTCAAGAGAGATTTTTCCCCGAGACAAAAAAAAAAGGTTGTGTCAACCACGGGCCAAGAGATCGGCAGGCCACATATCCGTAGGCCCGGGCGTAGCCGATAGGAGAACAGCGGGGTTTTTTAGTGGGTAGTCGAATGGCTGAACATCTTTCCCAGAGTTCATACATATCCCTCGGTCCCCCCGGGCCAGGGGAACCCGTCAAGAGAGGTTTTAACTAAAAACGAGATATTTAATTACTAAACCGGTTTTGGTAAAAAAATATACGAGTATGTTTATGTATAATACATATATCACTGCATGCACTATTTCCAAGGGCGTTGAAATCAAAAACTCATATAAATTCGCCGAACAGACTTATTTTTTGTAGCGTCAAATATCGATGTAAACAAGTCGTGTAGTTCCTACAAAATGTTCATAGCAACACACAAGGCACACTTTTTGTGTGTCCGCTCTACAAAAACAAAAATCAAACTTTGTATTCATACGTGACTGACGGTTGCCGACAAGCAGATCATTAACATATTAACCTTTTGATTATATAAATTATGGTACCTTGCAGGCTTACACGTATGAGACACAGCCATGCAGGCTTATACTCAATAATGGTTATCATTTTTTTTTATTACTAACGAACAGCAAATAGGCTGACGACTCACTTAATAGTAAGCAGTTACTGTCGCCTACAGATGTTTGCGACGCTAGAGGCACTGTGAAGACTACTATAGGGGTATTGGAACCTGAGTCACTAATACCGGAACACAACACAATCTTTTTATGGTGGCATATTAATAGACCGGAGGTAGTTGCCATCCAGGCGGGCTTGGGGCCCCACCACCTGGTTAGGGTTGTTTTGTCGACATTTACGAGAAGTTGATCCCGGTCGCAGGGGTCAGTATTCTGACTCTGTATTTGCATGGAGAACAATATACAGTATTTTTAATCTAATATACATAAGTATAACCTAATAGGCATACGCCATTGTTAATTTCAATAGTTCACGAATATTTTGTGGTTCAATGTCGTAACTTCCGGTCGACTGTTGTTATTTATGCATTCTTGTGATTTGGTTACAATATCCTTGGCCGGTAACATTTTTTAAATGTATAAAATTGCATACGTGTAAGCAACCGGATCTATTGTGTGCCATCTGTAAGGCCTCGATAGTTGCCTTCATACTTTTCTGTTTGTTTGTCCACGTCAACACTTATCCCACGTTCCACACATAAATAACAAACTCGATTGAGGGGCCTTCACTGACAAATGTAATGAAAGTACAAGTCGAATATCATTTGTTTAATATTTGTTTTTGTTACTAACGGGCCCCTCGAAGGTCTCTTGAGGTTGCAAGTGAAATTCCACTGATTTGTAAGCTGCTAAAAAAGAAAGCAAAATCTAATAACTATCTAATATTTGTGATATCAGGTCAGTCTAAAAAGTTGTGCGTATTTCTAGGAAAATTTTAAATAGTGTACATTAAACACAATGTAACATTTTAATCAATGATATATTTCCTCCACTATCTACAATTTCTCGCCATCTTGCAGGGAGCTTCTTAATTTCATTGATGCAAGAAGAACACGAGCATCTGAAGCCAAGTGGCGCGGTGAAAATGTAGCGTTCAAATCCTTAAAGGCAGAAGCCTTTAAGGATTTGAAGGCTGGATAGAGAACTATCGAGTCTTTAAAGATTGACACGAAAGATTGACACGAAAGATTGACGTGGATACTGTTCGTCTCGCGGTACGTGAGGGTAGTTTCCAAATCAAGAGCAGAGATTTCACCCTTTACGTGGGGTTTAAACACACGTCAGGCATAATACTCAGAAAGGTTTGCGACTGATCCATTGTATTTCAGATGTTCAAAATTAGTTCTTCTGGGAACAGAAGTCTCAAGTCTTGATTAACTTCTGTAAACAATAATACCAACTAATTTGTAACGTGCTTATACATATAACATTCCACATTGTTATATATATGCTTATATATATATATGCTTGTATATATATGCTTATACTATAACAGTATTTTTAATAAGCCAAATTCAAAATTTTTGATTCATAAAGAAGGAGCAAATGATTTCCATATAATTAAATGTACTTCTACCCCAAATTGAACATCTAATATTTTTAACACATATACCACTATATAAGTAAGCGGTCACAATAAGCAACGAAGGTCTATGTGAAGTGCCTTACATCAAATAAATACATATTTAGATAGTTACTTGTCATGGTTTAATTGAAATGAGGGACAAACGTATACCCCAGGCGATTTTAAAGGCAGAAATTGTAAAATTAAACGGGTATACATCTTTTAGAATAATTTGCTTAACAAAGTGGGTCTGGCAGGCACCGGAAGGGACGCGGGGTGGGGGAGGGAGCTAGTATGGTGTCGGCTCAGGAATGTCGTTAATTAAAATAACCTATAAATTATAAAATAAACGGTTTAGAGGAAGATGGCTCCAAACACAATTTAACGTAAATGTGTTATATCACATCTTTGTTACATTTAGTAAAATAATATGACATAATTATAATGAACAAAAAAAAATTAACCGTCAATAAACAGAAAAGCAAAAAATAGTAAACCTTCTTTTTATTAACCATAATAACTAATGTATAGTGTAATTATATGTAATGTGTACAATAAAGAGTAATCTAAACTAATCTAAGTTCTTAAACTAATGTAAGTATACCTAAGCAATTTAGAGTCGACGCCAGTGTCACGTGTGTGCCCGTTCTAGTTGCTGTCTCGCTGACATTAACTTCGTACACGCTCGGCATTTTCCGGCGAAGGGGCGTGTCACGCTGCGCCGCCGCCGCGCATCACGTTTTACGTAATTAATTAATTTGCCTGTTTGGCGCCGACTCAAAATTACTAATGTATACTTACATTAGTTTAAGAACTTAGTTATTAAGATTAATAAAAATAAGGTTTATTATTTTTTGCTTTTCAGTATTTTCAGTGGTTTAATTTTTGTAAAAACGTTGTTATTTTATAATTTTTTGTAGCTATAATCTACTAATTACTACATGCTTAAATAGATCAATTCTGTCAAAAGTTATGCGTGTGAACAATCAATCATTCTCTGTTTTCGTACCCTTAGGGTTGGAATTTTTCCCCCAAATTTATATGGGACCAACTTTGGGGTTAAAAAACCTTTTACCCTTGCAACTCTTTGCAATTAAAAAATGTTTTTTAAAATCGGACTACTCTGTAAAAAGTTATGCGTGGTCATACATAAAAAATATGTATACGCGTTGACTTGAGAACCTCTTCCGTTTATTTCGTCGGTTAACAATAAATATGACACTCTTTAAAAAATAAATATCAGCATGACATCCATTATATTTACCTATTTACAAAATGATACATTTCAAAAGCGGCTACAGGGAGATAATAATGATATTATTTTTCTATAACACACACAGATTAGTCCTACTTACACATAAAAAAAAATCCGTGTCGCATTTAATCATGACGGATACAGTATATCGTTATATGTTGAAACACCATGTTGCCGATGGGAGAGCAGTGGACTGTATAGTTGAATTTAGGCGGGAATTGTGCCAATAAAACGACGTTTCATGATCAGCAGGCGGATGCGGGCCGGCGGCGGTCCCAGAGGGGGGTTTTTTCTCTTCTCGAGGCCTTCTTCTTCCCGAGTTGCTTTTAGTAGGCAAGCGAGTACGACCTGTTTTGATCTCCCTACGAGTACGACCTGTTTTGATCTCCCTACGAGTCCCCTACGAGTGCCTAAACGAGTACGACCGAGTGCCTCCGAGTGCCCCAATTTGACCCGCTTTTTATCCTTGTCATCCCCACTCTGTCACCGCGTTTGACCGACCTCACCCCCTCAACTTTATTTTTCTTATATAATCGACTTATCGCTAATTACATAAATTATCCGTATTTCATTATATTGCTCCCTTCCAGCAGCCTATCCTCTCAACAGCATCTTTGTGACTCATTGCTCAGTTACGCACAGTGCCGGCACGTTCCCACGCTACAGTGCATTGTTTCGCCGAACGGGTGGACACAATTACGTTGCGAGTTTAAATCGCAACCTAATTGCGATCTGCCTTAAAGGTTGGTTTTGGTCATACAGTTTATAAATTCACGCGAGTGGTCAGCCAAGGGATACCCAGCGGTGTTAACGCACTTGGCTGAGGCGTGCCCCGAGCGCCTGCCGTTCCCCTTCAGGGAAAGGCATTCTCGGACGGGCTTGGACCACCCGGCCTTGGGGGGGACCTCTAGTCGGGCCCAAGTATCGCCCACTCTCCACCCTACCCATCCCTCCTTCCATTCTTTGGGGCTGATTTTCCCCCAAAGCAGATAGGGACCCTTCGCACATTAAGACTGGCGAAGGTCTACACAGCTTAGGGCTCACGATAGGACGCACCCCCTGCCTACCCCGGCAGAGGGACTTTTTACACACTCGGACACATCCCCGGGCTGTCCCGCCCGAGGATGGACACGAGTAGGGACTCCCCCTCGATCCTGGTCGATTTTATCCGTTACGTCAATGGGAGGAAGAAGGGCAACCCAGAGTACCTGATCCAGATCAGGGAAGATCTTCGGGCCTTTTTCGGAGACGACCAACAGCCGCAACCGTCCCCCGCCGCACCCGCGTCATCGACCCCCGCTGCACCCGCGCCGCATCCCGCCGCTCCCGCGTCGTCGACCCCTGCCACTCCTGCACCCCGCGGGACGGCTAGAGCACCCGCACCAGTGACCCACGCTACACCTGCACCGTCAACCTCCACCGCTCCCGTACCCCAAGAGCCCACCGCGTCCGCACCTCCCGCCACACTTGCCCTCAATGGAACGGCCCACTCTCTTGCGGCTCTCGTGAGCCCGTTCGCGCCCGCGTCGGGACCGCAAGCCGTCCCTACCGCGACCGAAAAAGGCCCCAAGACCTCCACGCGCGCCCTAAAAGTACCACCACCCCGGTCGGGGAGCGAATCGGACTCCTCTGAGTCGCTCTCCGGCATGGAGGTCGACCCAAAGGTGGACTCGGAAGGATTCCGGGTCCATACAAACAAGAGGAGGCGCAAAGCCGCCACCTCAAACTCTGACTCCGATGCTGCGCCGGCTAGCAAGGAGCCGCGTCAGACGGAGCCGACGGCCCCACTACCGCGTCGCGTACGCCCCCCCCCTCCCCTCATAATCAGAGATAAGCATCTCTGGAGGGACATCCACGCGGCCCTCCCGCGAAACTCAATTCGCCTCCTGGAGGCGCGAAATATCAACCACGGGATAAGGGTGACCGTACAGTCACCCGAGAACCACCGCGCGCTCACGCGCTACCTCTTAGAGCATCGCATAGGTTATTATACCTATGCGCTGGAAGAGGAAAAGAGACTCCGCGTAGTCATCCGCGGACTCCCTAAGGAGGTCGAAACCTCCGACATCATGGAGGACCTCCGTGCGCAAGGCCTCCCCATACACGAGGTGCACCGGATGCACCGCGGAAAATCGCGGGAGCCATATAATATGGTACTCGCGGTCCTTGACCTCTCGAAAGAGGGCAAGGAAATTTTTAACATCAGATCGGTGTGCGGGCTCTCGAAGCTTAACTTCGAGAACCCTCATAATAAATTTTCACAAAGGCAGTGTCATCGCTGCCAATTATACGGGCACTCGGCACGGAACTGCCAGTCCCGGCCGAGGTGCGTCAAGTGCCTCAGTGACCATGGTACCTCGGAGTGCAACCGCACCCGAGAATCCACCGACCCACCGGCCTGCGTCCTATGCGGGAAGACTGGGCATCCCGCGAAACTACCGCGGGTGCTCGGCCGCCCCAAAAATCAAGCCCAAGGGCAAACCCATAAAGGGCAAACGCCCAGCCGCCGTCAAAGCGGCCGCCCCCAAACCGGTCTATGTACCGGCACCTGCCCCGGCGTTCAACGCCTGGACAGGCTTCCCGACTCTCCGGAACCCCCGGCAGCCCGTCGCAGGCTTCTCAGAGAAGCCTGCTCCCAAACCGGCCCCAGCTGCACCCGCCGCAGCACCGGTCACCACATCCCCTTCCGTGGCGGAGGACATCGCGCTTGCGACCAAGTTCGCGACGTCCCTCCCATTTGACCTCCAAGAGGTACGCACCTTAGCACAAAAGCTAAGGCAAGCGTCGTCGCTAAAGGACCAGCTAATCTTAGCCATGGAACATGGCGAGTTGCTGGAAATCCTGAGCCATAGGGCAACCCATTAATCACAAATGGATTGCACACGTAGGGAAAAACCCCGCTGTCTGACTCTGGCGACTTACAACGCCAACGGCCTACGTGGCCAACGAGAGTTGATTCATGAGTTCCTGAAGGAAGAAAAAATAGATATTCTTCTCGTGCAGGAGACCCTTCTCAAGCCCAGCACTGGTGATCCTAGGATCGCCAATTACAACATCATCCGTAATGACAGGCGAGCCGCCCCTAGGGGCGGCACGCTTATCTACTACAAGAGGTCGCTGCACTGCACCCCAGTAAATACGCCTCCGTTAGAAAATCTCGAAGTTTCTGCCTGCAGATTAGCGATGACAGGCTATCAGCCCATAGTCATCATCTGCGCATATCTCTCCTGCAACCGCCCGCTACCTCAAGCGGAGCTTGCATCCCTCTTCAGTCTAGGCCCTTCGGTTATCATCGCGGGTGACCTAAACTGTAAACACACCAGCTGGAACTGTTCCACATCCAACACTAACGGAAGATCTCTCCTCCGTCACTCTGACGAATTGCTTTTCGGCATCCTAGCCCCCATTACGCCCACCCGGTACCCGTATAATCGGGCCACCGGAGGCACCCCCAACGTTCTCGATCTGGCGCTACTGAAGGGCGTTTCCCTCCAGTTCCGCTCAATCGAGTCCCTAGATGACATCGACTCGGATCACCGCCCGGTCATCCTTAAACTAGGCCCTCCACCCGACCAGACGCCTCAGACCAAGTCAATCACCGACTGGTCCAGGGTCAGGGACTTACTCCAACATAGAGGATTCGCTGACCCTGAGCAGGCTCCAGCCCCTATTAGGACCCTTCAGGACACGGAAGGGGCGATTGAAACCCTCACCGGCCACCTCCAAACCGTCGTTCGGGAGTCCACTCGGAAAGTTCCGTACGAGGACGGCCGATTGGCACTCCCGAAGGACGCGAGAGAGCTGCTGAGGAGGAAGAGAGCCGCCGCCCGAGCCTACGACAGCTTCCCATCAGAAGAGAACCGAGTCGCCTTTCGTTCACTTCATCGGGAAGTGAAAGCCCGCATTCAGGAACTCAGGAACCAACGATGGGAGAGCCTGCTCTCGGAGATCTCCCCAACGCACCAGGCATACTGGAGGTTGGCGAGGTCACTAAGAGCGGAATCCCTCTCGACCATGCCGCCTCTCGAAAAACCCGACAACACTGTCGCGTTTGACGACGACGAAAAGGCTGAGTGTCTCGCCGAGAGTCTCAAAGAGCAATGCTCCCCCAACACCGTGCACGTCGACCCGGCCCACCTGCGCGAGGTGGACGCCGAGGTTGAACGGAGATCCTCTCTTCCCGCGGAAGACTCACTCGAGCCTGTCACGGTAAAAGAGGTACAGGACCTAATAAAAGGCCTCAAGCCCCGGAAAGCTCCCGGGGCCGACGGCATCCCCAACAAGCTGCTCAAGCTACTCCCGATACTTTTTTGATGATTCTGGTGAGCATCTTCAATGCCGCCATAGATAACTGCTCCTTTCCCTCCGCCTGGAAGGAAGCCGACGTCATCGGCATCCGGAAACCAGGAAAGCCCGCTGCGAAACCTAGCAGCTACCGTCCGATCAGCTTGCTCAGCGCGCTGGGCAAGCTGTACGAACGCCTCCTCTTGAGCAGACTCAGAGACTTCGCTTATGAAAATAAGCTGATCCCCGACGAGCAGTTCGGCTTTCGAGCCCGACACTCGTGCCCCCAGCAAGTGCTCCGCATCACGGAACACGTGCTCGCGAACTTCACTCGCGCCCCCAAACCCTGGAAGACGGGTGCTGTCTTCTTCGATGTGGCGAAAGCCTTCGACAAGGTCTGGCACAACGGCTTGATTTACAAGCTGTACAAACTAGGAGTGCCGGATAGACTCGTGCTCATCTTACGAGACTTTCTCCTTGATCGGAGCTCCCGCTTCAGAGTGGAGGGCACGCGCTCATCTCTCCAGCCCATCAGAGCCGGAGTCCCCCAGGGCTCGGCTCTGTCCCCCCTACTTTTCACGCTGTACACCAGCGACATGCCCCGTACCCCACAGGTACATCTCGCCTTATACGCAGATGATACCGCCCTCTTCACATCCGATATCAATCAATATCGGATCTGCAGTCGTCTCAACACGGCGGTTGAGACGCTGGGCAACTGGTTCCGCACTTGGCGGATCGAGTTGAATCCGGACAAGAGCGCAGCGATCATGTTCGCTCGCGGCCCCCACACTCAAAATGAGAGTCGGCCGACTCGCACGAGTCGGCACTCTCTCTTCCCCATAAAGCTATTTGACCGCGTCATCCCCTAGGTTGATGAGGTCAAATATCTAGGAGTCACTCTAGATAGAGGCCTGTACTTCAGCAAACACATCAGGACGGTAAGGAACAGAGCACACTTTGTGCTCGGTCGCCTCTACCCAATGATATGCGGGAAGAGTAAGATGTCCCTTAGAAATAAGGTGACACTTTACAAAACCTGCATCCGACCGATCATGACGTACTCGAGCGTAGTCTTCGCCCATGCCGGCAAATGCTACATCAGTTCGATGCAGCGGCTGCAGAATAAGTTCTTGCGCATGGCAGTCCAAGCGCCACGTTACATGCGCAACGCGGACCTACACCGCGACCTGGAGCTCCTTCCCGTGAAGGAGTACATGGTATCCCTCTCGCGATCCTTCTTCGGTCTCGCTCCCCACCATCCCAATCCACTGGTGGTGGAGACAGTCAACTACACGCCCAACCGCCGAGCACCCCCCGCGCGTCGCCGACCGCGAAACGTGCTCACGGATAGACGCGACCCCATCTCTAGGACGCTGAAGCGAATGCTCTCGCGGACGCAATCCCCCCCAGTCCGGCATGGACCAGCCCGACGCAATAGGTTTAGGGACGCCTTCCGCCCCCCATAGCCTGTAGCCTGTAGCCTGTAGCATGAACACACAGTACACAAATACACGTAGAATAGATGTGTTGCGGGGGAGTTTCTTTCGCCGTTTCTTTCGCCACGGGGTCGGAATGCCTTTTCCGCCCGGTGTTGCTGTCGTTAGTCGTCTGAGACGATGACAGCCTTAGCTTTAAGAAAAAAAAAGGGCCTTATTCATTTACACCCGCAATTTCGTGGAGCGCACACCTACCTCCAATTTTGCATATTCGCGGGAGTATGTGCCCCGGTTGAACTACCCGGACCTTTCCTGACCCATAATAATGCCAGGGATCGGTCTGGGACTTACTGCTGCGAGGGAACAACTATTACAAAGTAACTAAATCGATTACAATTTATCCATTATATCTTCTAAGGGACGTGCCAGCCATAATATTCCCCTACGCACCCATAATATTGTACATAGGTCTAACACGTCCCCGAATAAAACACATAAAAATACATAGTTTATTCTCCAACATTATGTAAACAGCAATAATTTACTTAATTCTAAATATTTACACGTTTGGTCGTCGATTCGGTATTGCCGCCGCATAGCTAATACGGTCGTCGATGCGGTATTGCCGTCGTCTAGCTCATACCTTTATGTTTGTTTACGTTCGTCGTGAACACACCATATTAGAAATGTTTAACTTGTCAAAGTTGCTAAGTTGAAAGCCCTAGCTTTAATTGTTCACTATTCCACTTATAGAGGAACTTGGTAAAGCAAACATATTATTTATTTATATCACTGAGTTGATTCAGGTTCCTAATTTATCTATAGTCACTTAATATAGGCGAACAATTATTTAATTCAATTATAACGACAAGTATATTTCATTAAAAAATAATTAAATATGGTCCAGAAACTTGGAAAATAAATTCAAGAGCGTAGAAAAGCTTCAGACTTTTTCAAATTTACCTTACTACTGAAGATCTAAGCAGAGTAAATGGGTATGCCGTAAAAGTCAAACATATCAAAAGTTGGCTGTGGAAAATTGACAACGGATAAAATTATAAACAAAATTATTATCTTACGTTTGAACGTAAGAGTTTGTGTAGTAAGATGACAGGCATGCTACGACGCGTTACGCTTTACTCGGCCAGCGTAACCATAAGGCTACGACCTGATGCGGCGTAGGCCGTGGATTTACAAACAATTCGTAAAGGACGACCCACGTGCCGTGCCTCGAGTAATGTCAGTCACTAGCACCCATAAACATTGTTCTCATTTGGAATTATTTCTTGAATGAATTGAATTGAACATGAATGTCACATGTTGACGTTGAAAAGTGGTATAACGGTCTAATTAAAGGATCATAAAATTTGGAAGAATATAAAGATTTTTTTTCAATTTATCTTATGATTGTTGTATTTTATTTGGGATGGCTTAAGATAAGTTTATCTTTATTTTATTTTCCTTGCGACCTTTTTTCCGCTCTCTACTTATTTACCTTCCGTGGTAGTGTTTTTCGAATAATTCTCTTTTTATCTCTTTTTTAACTTTTTTGCCACTTTTTAATGTTCAACTTTTTAATTTTTATCATCTATATTTATTATACATACTTATGATCTATAAATATTTCATTTGTGTTATTTGTTACTATTACAGCTTATTTTATAGTGTTTGCTCATTTCATATTTATATACTTAAGATAAGATACGTTTGTATTTTTAAGTCTGCGCAGAAGTAAAACTATAAATCAATTTATCTCTATGGTTTGAGTGTATCTCATATTAATGTGTGTGCTGAATGTACTAGTATTCCTGCATTCGCATCCGCCAACGGCGCTCGGAGCCGAACGTTGATTGCCGACATACTGGTGTATGTTTGAAGTCGTCTATGGCAGGAGTAATTGTCCCCTACCAGGAGTAATTGTAATTTAAAATTTGAATATAATAATTCTACATATAATGAAATAAATTGATCTCAATATTTCGTCCGAAATATTCGCATGAATATGTGGAATAGTTAACATTTATATAGTTCTAGTAAAAACCTATCGCTTGAAGATGTCGCAGTTATCCGCCTCCCCCAGCAGCCTCGTACACTTCTAATAATCGTAGCACACTCGTAGCACGCTCTGATTAGGTTCTGAAAAGGATATCTTGGATCACCCCGGAGGGTCCTGAACTCTTGGTCACACATTATTCCACAGAATAATAATTGTAAGGTATAAAAAATCTACATTACGTTTGTTTAAAAACTAATCGAAAAAATATCTCTTTGATAATTGTTTTTATGGGATTGATGATTTTTAAAAATTTTAATTGGCTTTAATGATTTTTAGTTTTAAGTAGTGACCGCTCTGCGGTTGTAATTCGACCATAATTCATTTAATTTTTATTTTGAACTTTATTATAGCCTCTATAATCCAAGGTACGTACTAATCATAGGCACTCAGTTAATATGCCATTTTTCTACATCAGTTTGAACAGAATTACTGTAAAACTGTTCTGGTTTAATTCCTTGTTATTGTCAATTTGACATTCAATAAGACCAAAGAATATAATCACTTAAGCTTATTAATGTTATTTGTTAAATATATAAATATTATTACTGTTAATTAGATATTTACTAATGTACATTATGAGCTTAAATATTATATTATTATAAAATTAACCTTAATGGTCTCTACCAGGTCATAAGCTCTTGTAAAAAAAACAAAAGTGTAAGTAGCGTAGCGTATGTGTGTATCATTCGAGCAGTAATGTGTGTAATTTTTATTTTAATTAATTTAATGTATTTCTAATGCATATAAGACGAAAAAATAGTTTTATGCACTTCTCCTCCATATAACTTAAATTGTGCCAAATTCCATACCCCTCTGTCCTCGAAATTTTCGTAAAAAGGGTGTACCCCTGAAGTTTTCGCTTCACGTATTAAATATGTAAATATTACATGCCGAATGTCAGTGGAACATGTGGTGATTTTTATTTTGACAATTTATGTGTTAAAAGCAATAAGTACATGCTCTATTCTATTTCAATATCAAACAAATATTGAAGTATGCATATTAAATTCAAAATATAAAGAAATAATTATTTCAAAATTAAATCTCTGGTTACAGTTTTCAATAGTGTAAACATTATTTCAATTTTATAAAGTCTATGTGCCCTAAAACTTTGATTACATACGCACTCATTTATAATTATCTTATCATTAAAAAATCACTCAATACATACGAGTACATAAAGAACAATTTCTTTTGATGAGTAGTGACGGGAATTGTACCCCGTGAGCATAGGCTCCATAGGGAGGGCCCTAAATAAATCAGCCAGTTGCCATATGTCAATATATGAAGGATGTTGACGATAAGGACGGAGAAAAGGACTAACGGTGAAGTGCTGAACATGGTGAAAGAGAAAAGGAACATCTTGAGAATTATTGAGAGCTGCAGAGCACAGATACTGGGACACTTGATACGACACCACGATCTAATCAAAACCATCATAGAAGAGAGCATTGAAAGTAAGCGGAAGAGAGGGAGATCAAGAAGTACATTAACGGAGCAAGTAAAGGAAATATCGGATTTCGTGTCGTATCAAGAAGTCAAAGAAAAGATGGTATGTAGAGTGGACTGGAAGATGCATCACCGACAAGAGCAGTAACTCTTAAATAAATGATGATGATGCTAGTGATAATATACTTGTATATGCTTCCCAAATTGTATTAGACTATTAGTAGGGGATATGAATAGAAGCAAAACATAACAAACGTTTATCCTGGCCGTGTACGGAGGGACGCGGGGAGTCGGGTGACATGCAAATTGCAACAAACAAACAACCCCGTATGATTTCCCACGTGGTATTCTTTCAACCGCAGCACAAAATTACATATTATTATGGCACCATTATGTTTCTCATACTGATTTATTTATACAGTAATCGTGTACTGTAAATATATGTTTAGGTTTAATAGATGAAAATCACTAAAATATAGTTTATCCGTGCAGGAGCCGAGAAAGAATACTGACCTCTGCGGCCGGGGTCAGCCTGCAGTAAAAGGCGACAAAAAAAACACACCCTAGCTACGTAGTAGGGCCCCAAGCCCGTCTGGATGGCAACCGCCTTTGGTCTTAAGTATGTCGCCATAATAATCTTGTGTTGTGTTCCGGCATTAGTGACCCAAGTTCCTGTACCCTTCTGGGACAGCAGCGTATTCGCGATGCCACTGGCGTTACAAACATCCATAAGCGATGGTAATTGCTCAATTTTAAGCGCTCCGTCAGCCTATCTGATGTCCTACAACAATAAAAAAAAAGTTTATGCGTTATTCAACCGAAATATGTATTTTTAATTTGTCGTCTGTAGGGGTTTACTGTGGCCTATTCACTATCAATTAGTGGTCGTTTGTTGGTCCAATTTCAGCTATAATTCAATTAAGTTTGAACATTGACAAAAATTAATTTTGTATTTAGTATTTTAATTAAATAAATCAAAATTTAAGATATTTTATCGCTTAGCCACTCAGTCATTTGCACAAGTAGTGCTCTGCATTTAATATGTTTTCATAAATATTAGTTGCTAAGTATAATAAATTTGATAAAAACAAAACGGAGACACCGGATACGTGTCCCTTAATGGCCCCTTTCGCGCTGTATAAATAAGGAATGAAGTGATAATAGCAGCAGTTAAACTTGAAGCGGTGAGATCATAAATACGCCGGAGTGGTGCTGTAATGAGTGAGAACAGCGCTAATGTGCCAATTAACGCGTAAACAGAGCACCACGGGACTCCTCAGCAACTGAGGAGGTGCAATGAGGGCCATAAATGTCTCTCTTTATTGCTAGAGTGCATATTTGTGTTGTAATTTTTTCCGTTATTGGATTGCTACTGCAACAACGTAGTTATGAACTATGACAATGAAAAATAAAAAAGGCCACCCTAAAAAGATCATCGTAAAGAATGGAAAGCGCCGCTCTATTTCAAAAGAAAACGACACCGATCAATTATTAAGTAGTAAGTAATAATTGTGTCCTTTAAAACCTGAAAAGAAGAAGATAAAAGTAAGTAGTGGTCAGGAATGACTTCTGGAAGGAAGATCATGTTGCTATTTATATCCTGTGTGTAAATTGATAAAAATATTAATTCTCTTAATCCAAATTGTTGTAAAGTCTTATTTTTGTACAACACCAGACGGTTAGTGAAATGCCTCTTGTGCTTCTTCTTGCCCTTATCCCACATTATGTGGATCCGATACAATATGATATTTCTTCCACCCTCCTCTGTTAGTCGTTATTTCAACATTCACTCCATTTTTAACTCCACTGTACATCTTTTACGCCCTTCACATTTCTTCTCTTTCCTTTGCCTCTGCTCCTGAGTCCATCCACTCTCATTTCTGTCATTTTCCTAGCTATATGACTGGTTGTCGCTTCATCCTATCCTTTTCCCTGCCTACCCGCAAGTTAGTTTAGATGCTGCGGCGCCTGACTGTGATTTCGAATAATTACTCGATCACCGCCGCGTCGCCCTCTTCTTGCTAGCGTCCGCGCCAACGACATGTACATTCCGACGAGGTTTGGTTAAGCCCGCACGAGTTTTTATATGTGTGCTATTGTGAACCGCTAATTATAAAGACCTAGACCCCAAACCGCAGAACCAGCTGTGAAAGGTAGCAGATCGGAGAACCTCAGAGAAGTCGCTGCTCTTACTGAATTGCTGGGTGTTTCCGTTTCCTTTCCTTTCCACGTTAATTATCGAATCCGTACTACCTTTGGTTCCCGCACCGCGGTTACCATCTTTCGAGACTTAGCCGCACCATTTTTTATACGGTCCTTCAGCCTCACTAATGGCATTCTTCCCTTCGCATTACATGACCAAGCCAAATGGTTAGTGACGTTCGTATAATATCATAATAATATTAAAAATAGATATATCAAAAGCGTAGTTTGATGAGATTACACGCCTTGCGAAATAAACATTTTTGTGGACAATGCAACGGCGGCTTACGCGCTCCACGCGTCCTTATTCGTTTCTCTTAGAGTTGAAATTTGGTCGAGTGAGGTTTCGATGTCGCACGTCGCCGTCGCCTTCTCTGGCGAGCAGCCAGTTGGAGTCAATCATTTATCAGTTTTATATGGTGGTTATTATAATATATGGCGTTAATGGATTGATTCTCGGCGGAGGCACGACCGCTGTCGCCTACTAATACCTTCATTTCTGATTCTCCCTGTTTCGCCATTATCAACATATGTATACACAGATATATATTATTATTGTACTATATATACATATGTATTTTGACGTAACGGCTAACGTACTGTTAGTGACATGACAACTACGCGGGAGAGGGGCGCGCTGAGCTACTACGAACCTTTACGACCGACCGACAGACAGCGCTTTACAGCGACTCGACGACACACGCGTGTACTCATTAACCTGTATTAAAATAAATAAATAAATCATTCAAACATTTGGTCCTTCTATGCCGGATACCATCATACATTTGGACCTACTACGCCGGATACCATCATACATTTGGTCCTTCTACGCTGGGTACAATCATACATTTGGATCATCTACGCCGGGTACCATCATCAATATTGGAGCCACTACATCAGTCAAGGTCAGGCCAATCAATCCATCTTTTATCCATCCTTAGTTACCATTATTTTTGTCAATATAGTGCTCATTTTATTTGTATTACGTTCGATTACAGTTAGTAGTTTTAATTATTTTTTTACCCGCTTCTCATAATGACGCGAAATGTAGAAAGTGTAGATCTTCGGGATCTTATCAAAAAACGGGGAATCATAAAAGGCAAATTTACCTTATTCGTTAAATACGTTCAAACCTTAAATAAAACAAATATTACGGAATTCCAGAAGGCGGAACTAAGTGAACGCTTACTAAAGTCCGAGTCACTATTTGATAAATTCTCTGATATTCAAGATGAGATCGAGCTAAATATGTCAGAACTTCAGTTAGAGAAAGAATTACTAGAGAGAGAAGTCTTTGAAAACCAATATTACGAAATAATGGCCAAATATAAATGTTTTTTAAAAGAAACTGGTTCACTAGAACATTCATTTTGCCAAAGTAATAGGAATTTTATAAAACTACCTACAATTTCTTTGCCTTCATTTGATGGTACATATGATCAATGGTTGGAATTCCGCGATACATTCCTGTCCCTAATTCATAATAATAATGACATTGACAATGTACAAAAGTTTCACTATTTACGATCTGCCTTAACGGGTACCGCGTTGCAAGTAATCAAATCTTTAGAGTTCTCATTTGAGAACTATATTACTGCCTGGGATCTTTTAGAGAATAGGTACAATAACAATCGTTTGTTAGTTCATAACCACGTGAAGGCATTGTTCTCCGCCCAGTCTATCAGTAAGGAATCTGCATCTCAAATTCGTAAACTCATAGACACTATTATGAGAAATATTCGCGCACTCAAAACCCTGAGTGAACCCACTGATAGTTGGGATACCCTGATCATTTATATAATGGTGTCAAAATTAGATTCTTCAACTGAACGGGAGTGGGAATTATATAAAAGCAATTTCATTAGCTGTCAAAGTGATTATAAGGGCAAATTATCATTATCAGATTTAATTAAATTTCTCAAGGACCGAGCCGATGTATTAGAAACTATTAAGGTATCTCAAAATAAACACAGTCCTGAAAATATCACTAATATTAAAAAATCGTCGTCGAGTCATCAAAAAACACACATTCATCTAAACACACAAAAACACACTAATAACAAACACAAAACCTTAAATGCTTCTAAACGTTTTACTTGCATCATGTGTAGCGCTAATCATCCTCTTTACTCATGCGAGTCGTTTTTAAATTTATCGGTAGCAGATAGGTTAAAATATTTAAACGAAAAACGCCTTTGTCATAATTGTTTACGCTCCGGCCACGCAGTAACTGACTGTTGGTTCGGGCCGTGTAAGCAGTGTAATAAAAAACACAATACATTACTTCATCGCGAGAGTACCGAAATTGGTGCATTAACATCTTCAATTGCCGGTCATTCCTCGCAAGCATCGCCACAAGGCGAAACTAGTGTTGACGCTCATCATTCCATCACGCATACCGCTTCTCACAAAATTCACACGCTTTATAAAGGCAGCGATAACCCCTTTATTCTATCAAAGGTACTATTATCCACTGCACTAGTGGAGATAGCGGATAATGCCAACAAATATCACACAACGCGAGCGTTGCTCGATAATGGTAGTCAGCACTGCTTTATATCCGAAGCTTTATGTAGAAAATTAAATATACCGTTATTACAGTCCACTGTTCAGGTGTTAGGCGTAGGCAATTCAGTCACCCAGTCTACGCAATCATGTCACATTCAAATACGCTCTAAAGCTAATTCATATATCACACGCTTCAATTGTTTAGTTTTGTCGCGCATAACTGCCGACTTACCATCGCTAAACCGCGATCATAATATTAATATTCCCGATAACTTGACGCTCGCCGATCCTTATTTCTACTCACAAGGTAATATAGACTTATTAATAGGTGCCGATAAGTTTTGGGAGTTATTAAATGACGGTCTAGTTCGTCTTCCAAACGGGCCCTATTTACAGAACACTAAGTTGGGATGGCTTATTTCGGGTTCGATTTGTACTAAAGACTCGCGCATTAATCGAGTTCAGTGCAATATCACACAGACTTTAGACACACAATTAAAAAGGTTTTGGGAAATAGAGGAGATCTCATTACCAAACAAACATATTTATTCTAAAGATGAAGGTGCGTGCGAAAAAATATTCGTTGAAAGTACAAAACGCAACGATGACGGTCGCTTTTGTGTGCGCATCCCACTGAGCGAGTCCGCCGATACGCTGGGCGAGTCACTCGTTCTGGCCGAAAACCGGTTTCGCGCGCTTGAACGCAAATTGTCACGAACTACTACTGATTATAAACAAATGTATAATGAATTTATGGCGGAATACTTAAGGTTGGGACACATGAGCCGCGTTTATAAATATTCACCGCCTTATTATTTTTTACCGCATCACGGCGTTTTCAAAGAACATAGTAGCACGACTAAATTAAGAGTAGTGTTCGATGCGAGTGCAAAAACGAGTTCGGGAAAGTCTTTAAATGATATTCAGTATATCGGTCCGAAGTTACACAATGATATATTTTCTATTTTATTAAGATTTCGTCAATTTAGATTCGTTGCTTGCGCCGATGTCGAAAAGATGTTTCGACAAATATTAATTTCCGAAGATCAAAGAAATTTACAATTAATATTGTGGCGTGATAATTCATCCGATGCATTAGGTGTGTACCAGCTTAATACGGTCACATATGGCACGGCGTCCGCGCCATATCTAAGCATTCGGTGCATAAAACAGCTGGCGTTGGAGTGCACGGATAACGTCATTAAGCAAGTTATCGATGAAGATATTTTTGTTGACGATCTTATTACCGGACATGACAATAGATCTAAGTTGTCAGAGATATGCGATGGTGTATCTAAAGTATTAATGTCGGGTTGTTTCCCTCTTAGAAAATGGCTATTTAATACAGATATTTTAAACTCGGATTCTGTTTTTTGCTCTCGAAGTTTGTCTCTCGATGAAAACCATCAGACTAAAACTTTAGGCCTAGGGTGGTTCCATTTTTCGGATGAACTTCATTTCACCACTAAATATAGTAAAGATTTAAATAATATTATTACTAAACGCACTATGCTTTCGACAATTTCACAAATATACGACCCACTGGGTCTTTTAGCCTCTACTATAGTTATAGCTAAAAATATATTGCAAAAATTATGGTTGTTAAAAATAGGTTGGGATGACCCTATACCACATAGTGTATTGTTAAAATGGCACAGTTTTATTTCTAAATTAGATATTCTACAAAGTCTACGTATTCCGCGTTATGTTAGACATGAAAATGCCAAGCAAACAGAGCTACATATATTCTCAGATGCATCGCAAGATGCCTACGGCGCGTGTGCATATATACGTAGCTATGTAGATGACAATACGATTGCAGTTATTTTATTATGTGCGAAGAGCAAGGTCGCGCCGGTGAAACCGATAAGTATCCCGCGTTTAGAGCTATGCGGTGCGTTGCTAGGTGCCAGATTATACGCAAATATAATTAAATCAATGAGAGTATATTTCGATAAAATTTATTTCTGGTCAGATTCTACCATCGTTCTGGGATGGCTACGAATGTCACCTTCGTTATTAAAGACGTTCGTACAAAACCGAGTTGTAGAAATAAATGAATTGACGGGCGACTTATCGTGGTGTCATGTTAGCGGCAAACAGAACCCGGCTGATATGCTATCGCGGGGAGTTCAGCTTGATATTCTACAGTCGTCAGATGTTTGGTGGCACGGGCCGGCTTTCTTGCGCGAACCTAACTTAAATTGGGTATATAATAATAATAGCGATTTCAATAATGTTGAATTACCAGAACTTAAACTTGTTAGGGCGACATTAATTAGTCAAATTCACACAGATTTTATACAATTTGAACGTTTTTCTTCTTACAATCGCTTAGTATACACAACTGCATATGTTTTGCGATTTGTTTATAACTGCCGTAGTAAAATAAAAACACAAAACTTAACGGGTGCCGTTTCGCTTGACGAAATAAATAATGCTTTAAAAATTTTAATACGTATTTCACAAGAACAATCATTTTCCGATATTTATCAAAATTTGGTAAATAAAAGGCCCTTCAAATATTCACGCAATATTTGTAGTTTAAATGTATTTTTAGATAATAATAAACTGATTAGAGTGGGTGGTAGGTTAACTAATTCGGAAGTATTTAACTTTGACAAGAAACATCCTTTATTATTAAGTGCTAAACATTCGTTCACTCGTCTTCTTTTTCGACATCATCATCACAAGTTACTTCATGCTGGTCCTCAGTTATTATTAGCGGCCATAAGAGAACGTTGGTGGCCACTTGGAGGTCGCAATTTAGCTAAGCAGACGGTCCACAATTGTGTCAGGTGTATGCGTATGAAGGCAAAGAATATACAACCTCAGATGGGTAACTTACCACGAGAAAGGCTCGAGTCAGTATATCCATTTTATCGCTGTGGTCTTGATTACGGAGGACCACTGCTAATATTAAATCGAAAAGGGAGAGGCGCGAAGTTAGAGAAATGTTATATTTGTTTATTCGTATGTTTCTCCACACGAGCCATACATTTAGATTTGGTCACTAGTCTTTCTTCTGAATCATACATACTCGCGTTGAAAAGGTTTATTTCCAGACGTGGTAAACCGGCTGAGATTTTTTCAGATAATGGAAGGACATTTGTAGGTGCTTTAAAGGAATTTTCTAAATTTTTATTGGATAACGAAAATGATATACTTAATTTTACAGCTGATAACTCTATTAAACTCACTTTTATCCCACCTTATTCGCCACACTGGGGAGGATTATGGGAAGCGGGCATTAAATCCTGTAAATTTCATTTACGTCGTGTCGTAGGTAATGCTAATTTGACCTACGAGGAAATGAGTACGGTATTGGCACAAATAGAAGCCATACTTAATTCCAGACCTATGTATCCCATGTCTCCAGATCCCCACGACCTTCTCCCACTTACTCCTGGTCATTTCTTGATTGGCCGACCACTCACCGCGCCGGTTCACCAAGACCTGACTTCAGCAGCTACCCAGCACCTCACACGCTATGATCGAGTGGAGCAGATGCGCCAACATTTTTGGAACAGATGGTCTAAGGAGTACATATCAGAGCTTCAAGGGAGAGTAAAGTGGCAGAAGAATGTTAATACTTTAACTCCTGACACGCTCGTCTTAATCAAAGAAGAAAATCTTCCTCCTCTGAAATGGCGTCTCGGGCGAATACTGCAGACTTTTACGGGCAAGGATGGCATCTCTCGTGTCGCTAACATAAAAACTGCGACAGGCGTACTACAACGCTCTTTTTCAAAGATATGTCCGCTATTTCAACCCAGTCACCAGTCTGTTCATCATCAGCAGTTGGAACCACAGCAGCTTCCAAGGCCGGGGGCATGTTAGTGACATGACAACTACGCGGGAGAGGGGCGCGCTGAGCTACTACGAACCTTTACGACCGACCGACAGACAGCGCTTTACAGCGACTGGACGACACACGCGTGTACTCATTAACCTGTATTAAAATAAATAAATAAATCATTCAAACACGTACTTTGATACGCTTGCGGAGATCACGGGTTCGATTCCTGTCCCAAGTCTGGGTGTTTATGTACAATATGCATTTATTTACTAAAAAAGTAAACATATATGTAGTATATTAGTTATCTGGTACCCATAACACAAGAGTTTTACTTAGTTTGGGAGTAGATGGCGCTGTGTGAATTGTCTCGTTATGTTTATTAGAAAATAGTTTAAAGAGCCCAACTTAAATGTAGAGTTAATGGCCAACAAAGATTAAAAGGAGAGAACGTGTTGTACCGACCGGCGACCCCTATGTGGGATAGGGTTAGCAAAGAAAAGAAAGAGGCATAATGGTCCTTTCGTCTCATACCTACGCCCGTTCGCATAAACTGTAGAGCGCACTGTAGAGCGCACGGACCAGGTGCAAAATCTAAGTGGGGATCTCTATTTAACGCGTATGGTGACATCGATTGCGACGGTAAGGCACGCATTGCTGCAACGTGGGCCAAATGGCGTGCGGTGACTGGTGTAATTTGTAACCCCAAAATGCCGGTTAAGTTGAAGGGATAGGTCAATAAGACTATCATTAGGCTTGTCCTACGGCTATCATACGGCTATGAAACGTGGCCGGTGCTAGAGCGATTTAAGCAGGAACTGCGCGTCATGGAGGTGAATATACTGCGGCGGATGTGTGGAGTAATGTGGAAGGATCACTTTAGGAACTCCCGCCTTAGCGGCAGCCTTTATGTCAGTGACATTGCGGATAAATTGCAGGAGTGTCGCCTTCGCTGGTACGGCTACGTTTTACGGCAACCGACTTCTTACATGGGGAACAAATGACTGGCCATTAGGCCTTCACCGGGCCCCGTAGGAGGGGTAGATCCAAAAAATGCTAGCTTGATATCGTAAATGATGATATGCGTGCTAATTATCTGACCACCAGCGATGCCGAAGATCGTGTGAAGTGGAGAAGAAAAAGTTGGAAAGCCCGGGCACCGAAGCGAAAATTTGGGTTGCAACCGGGATTTACTGCTGTGATGATATGATAATAGTCCATTCATCTCTATTATAAAACAATTTTGGAAACAAACACATCACATCTATGTGGCATATTTTGTGTATATATAGGTAAATATCTTGACGATAAAGCGAATGTGTGTGTATCAAATATATATACGATTTAATTTTTAGATGGGGTTCAATTACTTAAACTCATTTATTAAGAAACTCATGTTGTCAAATGTAAAAACAACAATGCATATTAACAATGGATATTATTTATTTTGCTGAAAATAGTTGTATTTTAATTAAATCTCCTGGATAACTTACCTACATAATACTCATTGAAATTCCGGCAAAATAAAGTATACGCTGAGAGATCCGTTTACGTGTGAGATTCGAGAATTCTTGGGGAGGCCACGTCCCCCCGTTTCACCTCTTCGAAGAATCCTCTTTATTTAAAGGGAAAATATCAAATGTTCGAATAAACACATTAATTGGCTGCGCATTAAGGGCCATTTAGACGATAAGCATTTAAGGTTCTAATCTCTCTAATATAAATGATGAAGTACCTGAATTCGCTTTGTTTATTGTTAATGCTCCCATGCCTAAACAACTGAAGTGTCACGATTGTGTAAGATTGAAAATACCGAGAGATTATTAATTTCGTATTTAAAATGGACTATCTAGTTTTTTTTTATTGCTGAGGAACTGCAGGCAAGCTGACGGCCCAATTAATAGGAAACACTTACCGTTGCCTATGGATATATGCGGCGCTAAGGGACAGGAAGCTGGGTCACTAATACCGGAACACAATACAAGATTATTATGGCAGCATACTTTAGACCAAGGGTGACTGCGTGATTGCCATCCAGACGGGTCTGAGGCCCTATCACGTAGCTAGGGTGGGTTATGTCTTCGTTTTACGACAGGCTGACCCCGGTCGCAGAGGTTAGTATTCTCTCTCCGCCCCTGAGCGGAGAAAAAGGAGTTAATGTTGTCTACAACATTAAAATTATTAAATAAGTTCTAACTTATTTAATAATTTTAGTGCAATTATACATTTAAGTTATGAAATAAACTTTATAAGATTTAGTTTTTTGACGAGACTTTAAAATAAAATCGCAGGGTGTAATAATACGTCTAAAAAAGTTACTCATTTCTTGGGGTAGTAAAATAAGCTCTCAGTGATCGAATCAATTGTATTTTAGCAGTCTATGCTTTGTGTAAAGTGTTTTCTATGTCAGAAATCTTTTGTTCACCAGTAAAGCTCTAAATCTTATATCTGCTAAACTATCTAAATACTTGCGACTTAAGTTAACCGCTCCCTTCTAATGTAGTTTAACGTCTAGCGCCACATATATATTTCGTCTGACGTGCTTCTTAATTAACTTGTAGCGCTCTAAATATACACATAAAATTAACTTTAATATTTTATAGCTACAGAATAGCTATCGTGAGTGATTGAGTGGGAAATAGATACTGGTGATAACATACGCAATATACATATAATACATAGAAATTAAATGCACATTAACTACATCTTCGAAACTACTTATACTTCTTAAATATAAGCCTTCTGTTTGTTAAGATGTTTTTGTATCTGGCTAGTTATAAAATTGATCTGTCATATTTATATATGTAATTTTTTTTAGCTAGAGAAATGTCAACACGTGGTTTAAATTACATAAAGAAATTGAAGTTTATTGTATTAATAACGCGAATTAAATGTTCAGAATCAAATGCCTTCGATAAATAAATCGTTGGGAAATCTTTCCGTGTAAATGTTCCCTAACGATTTGGATGATTTTCATTGTATCGACAAATTAGTACAACTTGTTTACAATACCTGTTTTCCTTTTCTGTTTGACTAAACGCGGTACAAATGATTATTTAATTATATGCAGGTATTGTTCGACTAGATAAAGCGAACTTGTTTGCTTTATTCCCAGATGATAAATATGAAGTTTTCTACACTCAAGTTGCTATTACTAGCTATACGTTTCTCTTTCATGTCGCAGAGCAATGTCCAAAAGTCGATCCTGAGGCCGCTTACAAAGGCTCAGGCAACAACCTGGCTTTTAAGTGGCCATGCCGCAACCACCATTGTCTATCATTTGCTAGCCAAGTGTGTGGTAAGTTTCAATGCGGCACTGATAAGTTTTAGTTGTATCCGGGCAAAAAGGCTTCTCTTTCAAGGTCACACTTTCAGGTATACATTTTATAAATTTTTTCGAGAAATGCAAATTCAATATTTATCACCAATTTATCACTAGTAGTGTTAATCCTAATATTAGCTAAAAATCATCAACAGTTTTCTATTTATTGTGAAAAGTATATACTTTGAGATCGAAATGGCAAATTTAAAGCAAACACAAAGTTGAATTGCAACTTGTATTTATTTGGAAGCATAACTTGTGAAAAATGTAAATCTGCGCAGAGTATCGCGAATTGAGTCCATATGGGGCCATAAAACCAACGGACAGTGTCATATTTTACATTATGTTTATGCACTGAGTGAATTGTCACGAATGTGTATATTTTATTACTGTGGGACAGTAAACAGACCGACGGCCTACTTAATAGTAAGCAGTTACCGTTGCCTATGGATGAATGCGACGCTAGGGACACCGTGAACGAGCTACTATCCCATAGGAATACAGGAACCTGGGTCACTAATGCCGGAACAAAACGCAAGATTATTATGGCGGCATACTTTAAACCAGTGGTGGTTGCCATCCAAACGTGTTTGGGGGCCCTACTAGCTAGGGTTGTTTTGTCGCTTTTTACGTCAGGATGATTCCGGCTGCAGGAGTAATTAGTAGTATTCGTATTCCGCCCTTGCATGGAGTAAAATTTATTTATTTAAAGATAAGTTAAAGTATGTTGAAAATACCAACTAATTCTTTAGTTTTCTTTACACGCATTACTTTACGTACGAGAATATAAAATATACAGTCGACTCGTCATTAATTCGAAACTCGAAAGACTTTTAAAATATTATGAACCATCGATATTTCAAAATATCAAATGGTTCGAAATTTTCAAGAGAAAAAAATATAAAAATTCAAAATATAGAAGATATAAGAAGTGATATTTGATAACATCATCATAATTTTTTCGTATCATCTCTTTCCTTCCCATCTCCTCTCAGTTTTTCAATCAACCCCTTCTTTTCAGCAATTTTCAAGCATTTATACTTTTAAAGAATCATAACTAACACAAACTTTTAATCTGTATACATACAACCATTGAAAAAGTAACTGTAACTAAACTAACCTAACTAAGTATAAATATAAATAGTCGTGCAATAATGACACAAATTTGAACTTGTTTCAAAATATACCTCTATGTAATAGGATCACTTTAAATTGTCGAGTGTTTGAAGCCCATGAGTTTGAATTAACGCGTTGTTTAGTTGTCAGATTTTCTAGAAAATTTCTTTACATTTCGAAAAAAGTCTTTTCGAAAAGAATCCCTAGGGAACTCGTGATAACTTCGAATCATAAAGAGGTTTGTATTATCACAGGTAGCGAGAGTCGACTGTATATATTGTATCTTACAAGTATATCACTTGTTACGACAACCTGACGGTCGTCGACAAATATAGATAAGAAATTAAACAATTTTAAATTGAATACAAGTTTATTACTAATATAACGTACTGAATGAATTAACAAAATAGAGTTCGGTCTACCATATATAACCGGGACGTGGGTACAAGCACTAAGAGGTTTATATGGGACGTTAAATCGTATGGGTGTAGGGTGACTTAGCTTAGGCCTCGTCCTGCGCGTGGAGGGTCATCAACGTCCTTTCCTTTCACGGGGCCTGACGTGCCCTGCCGTCGGAAGTGGTCTGCAGCTCCAGCCCGTACTGAGGGTGGCCGCCTCGACCGCTGCGAAGGATGGCAGCTACGGGTAGTTGTTCTGAAGGACCCGTTCTGGGGCGTCTGCTCTCAGCCCGTACGGTGGACCCTCTCCTCTGAAATGCGTCGAAGATGTTTCTGTAGCGCGAAAGACCCGGCACCCTGACACCCTGGACGACCAGGAGTGGTGTCGGTATCCTTCGCGTTACATTATAAAACACGAAAGTGGAGTGGTGATAGCTTATGTCCGTCTTTATAATAACAAGCAAAATACGGAATGAAAATTAAATAATAAAAAAATATAAAAATGAAAATTGTCTAACCAGGAATCAACTAACTACTATTACTCGGACTATCACCATTCCACCACACCATAAACACAAAGAAAAGTTTAAATATAAATTTGAACAGAGATAGGTAGTTTCAGCACATCAAAATAAATAAAAAAATAATACAATGAAATGACCTTCGATATATGAATCGTCGGCTTCCAAAGGAAAATCCGTTTTAATACGGTATTACAAAATAACTTACATTTACAGATTACTAGATCTAATTAGCGACATTAATTTTTATACATATATAAGATTTATGACGATACGTCGGTGGCATCAACATTAAAAGCTTATTACAACTACATTAGGTTTACAGTAAAAAAACAGATATAACTAAGAATACATACAAGCCACGACGTTAACTACTGCGCGAATTAAATTTTTTTTTATATTTTTAAAGAATTTAAGACAATAGCGCGGCGAGCACGTTCGCCTAACACAAAATAATAAGGTTATGATTTACATTTACACCCACGTGACTAGTCCCGGTAGCTTCTTGTTGATATTAACTTGCAATATTTAAATATAAAAAAAAATTATTTTGGATTAATTTTTAGGCACAAAACTAGGCAATAGCGACCGGCCCTAATGGACTTAAATTTATGAGCTCACCTGAGGGTTATGCCCGCAGCATAATTTAAATAATTTCTCGAACGAACAACATGATTACTTAATTAAGTGACTGGTTTAAACATTATTAAAAATAAATTAACCACAATCGCGAACCACCATAGTGGCTGAGTAGCTGGTGTCCGAATCTTGGCGTCCATCGCGGCTTCGCCTTTTTATACTGGCCGTCAGGACACCGCCCACTTTTTCGAAGATTCTAGATTTGGCTTCTAATGGTTTGGCATGGAAAAGTACTGGGTAGCACCTGTACTTTGGACCCGCTACTCGTTTAGACAATGACAGAGCTATAGGCCAGAGGGGCAAAGAATTATTTGTGACGTAAGCCCTGACGACACTTGGTTCCCGTTCTTCGTTCATTTGTAGTATTTTCGATGACCGGTAACCGATCGAATGATTCGCGTTCATTCATCTTTTTCCTTATCGATGGACGCTATTCAACTGAACGATTTCTCGAAGATTCTTCCCAGCCGTCGTTTAATTCTTATCTACCTACTTTTAAGGTGCGCGATCGAAATTATTATCTGGTTCGTTCCGTTTAAATACCCTCAAGATTAATTATTATATATTGTTGAGATTAATTCGAAATTTTTATTAAGTATTTAAGGATTAAATATTATATAAAGAAAATTAATTATCCTACTCTTGTTACAACGTAACACACTATTTATTTTCTTCACGGCCTAGGTCATGTTCTCCCAGTCAAATAGATCAGATAATGCATGGAATTGCTCAGTGCTACACCAGAATTGTTTGGATAATGCTTTAAGTGGCGATCAGTGATATTTCTAATGGTCGCGATTTTAATGGCCCGGACGCGCTCGCTACAGTTCAATAACAAGAAAAAGTTCCCTCGGAATTGAGTATAAAAAGTTTCCTTTTGGCTTTGATGGCCGATCAAGGGGTCTTTGATAACGCCCAACCACCCATTAATTCAAATCGTTACTATATACTATATAATACAGAACGTTACTACAATGAATTGAAAAATACATAATATTAGTAATTAGGATGAGCTTGAGTGATTTGATGGCGAAAGCCTACAAGTCGGGAGATTGTGGGTTCGAACACTATTGACATAAATCCTTGTTTTCCTGCTAAGCCTTCAAGTTTTTTTAAGAAGGTAACAAATTTGTTTATATTGATTTGTGTGCGCAGTACAATACGTCTAACGTTCGGTATTTTAACTATTCCAAAGTAACACATTATACTCGAATAAGGTTTCCAAAAGAAATGCCTCAAAAATTTGTTTTGATGTTTAGATAAGATGTTGACATCAGGAAAATGTTATTTGTGTCGTGCCTGTGGGTACGAATCTCACTCCGATTAACAAAGTATTATAATCTGCAGGTAGTTGGTTCAGTTTTTACGAGTCCGTCATTTGTTTGTTTCCAAGGAAATACCTCGCGATCGCAGTATAAATTTAGTGAAAGATTGTTGCCTTGCGGAGGCCAGGTCGTCTGCTGGTAATGGGTTGGTATGTGGTTATGGGCTCTCGATTGGTTTTTGTACTGTAGTCTCTCGTATACACTAGGAAGCAACGGTAAATCAGGAAGCATAGAAATATGTCTTGTAAACTTTATTCTGAACACATTATCTTACGAAGAACAGTTCCTGCCAAAGAATGACGTCAATTAGATGTTCTTTAAAGCTAATATTATACTCGTATATTGAAGCTCATATATTGAATTCTCGTATATTGAATTCAGCTTTTTATGAATAATATAGCACTTACATTGTTTGATGGTTTTATGTACCACATATAATGCTCATTACTTATCTCTTTTAGCAAGCTACGTTTTAGAAAACACTGTGATTATAGTTATCGAGAAAATTGAATTACATTATATTACAATATTTATCTAACCTTCAAGTCTTTCTCACTAGTATTCTACAAAAATGTCTTATTAAAATACTTGGCTTTAAAATATTTTAGTTGGGTAATTACTCTATCTATTGTCATTAAGCATTTTATTCCTTATTACTAAACATATGAAGAAGAGCATTTAATTGTCTACGGGAACTGTCGGTGAATCCTCTCTAAAGGTGATGAATATTGTAGTAGTAATTTAAAAAAAGTCTGCTAATCATGCATACCCTTATGTTTCGATATATATTTAGGTATTTTCCTTGATCACGAAATTCGAAACACATTCGCAAGAGGTGGCTTCAAATTTCATTGCGAGTTATTCCGACGTGAAAATGTCATTTCTTTACAATGAACGCGTACATTTTTATTCAGGGAGTTTTTGACTTATGAACTGGCGATTGACTTGCCCTAAGCAATTTGTTTTAATAAAAATTGTTTTTTTTTCAAACATTATTACATTAGGATTTTGAGTCGAAGCCTGATTTAAATACGAGCGTGAATTGAATGTTGTTAAAAAGTGTTGGGTTTAGTTGTTTAAAAGGTAATTGTCAAATTTGAATGCTAACATTACTAATCATTTTAATTAGAATCTGAAAATGAACTCAGGCGGCAATTAGAGTAGTTGAGTATTGGAGTCAATGCAAGTTTTAAAATCGCAACATTTTTTGAAAGAAAATAGGGTTTAATAAATATTTAAAAAATATAGTAACTTTAATGATGACCTTTTCTGATGACACCCGTGGTGTAACGCATAAAGTACTTCAGTATGCTCACGGAGGTCACGGGTCCGAATCCCGTCCAGCATCTAGGGGTTTTTTTATAGCTGAAGAAGAGCAGACAGGTTGACGGCCCACTTAACAGTAAGCAGTTACCGTTGCCTATATATGTTTACGACGCTAGGGGCACTGCAAACATGCTACTGCCCCATAGAGGTACAGGAACCTGAGTCACTAATGCCAGAACACAACATAAGCTTATTTTAGCGGCCTAGTTATAGACCAAGAATGATTGCCATCCAGACGGGCTTGTGACCCTACCACGTAGTTAGGGTGTTTTGTCACTTTTTACAACAGGAGTTATATTCTTACTCCGCCCCTACACGGAGAAAAAATATATTTATATATCATATACTTATTTGTTCAGAAAAGAAGAAAGTACTTACTATTACCCATAACACAAATGCTGTGGGACTAGATGGCGCTTTGTGATTTGTCCCACTACATTTATTATCTTAACTATAAATAGCTAGTTATAAATTTAAAATAAATCTACGGAATGTTATCGTACAGGTAGACAAGTATAAACAAAATATTCCTTGAAAACGTTCATGCGAAGTCAATGACGATTCTAGAACTGTACCGAAACCTTAACATTTCAGTTATCTGCGTTGCGTGTGGGGGTTATTAAGTCGCGCGCGGCTGTAGCTCCGACGCGCCGTATCTGGTGCTCGGCGCGCCCTAAATTACGACTCAACTTTCCATCCGCATGCGAAATTACCATCAGCTTTATCCAGTTACGGATTATAGCTTCCAAACGTATTTCCCGATAACGTGAATTTCGTGGCTGCTACTCCAGTATTCTACTTTACATACACAGCTTCTTCGATATAAAATCATATTTATTTTGTAACAAAAGCGTATGTACTCCTATTTAATGAGTCACCGTTACAATGTTAAATTTAAACGGACGAAATCATGTTTATATCAACCACAATCTTTATTTTAAACTCATTAGTTACGCAATGAGGAGCTATAAAATAGTACAGGTTTTTTTGCGTAAACTACCTTCAAATAAACAACTATAGTAATAGTGTCTCGCCATTTTTGTTTATTAATTGTGTACTTGAAAGCTCCAAACTATCTAAGTTTGTTTATATCCAATAAACATATAAATTACAAAGAACCGCTCCATTTTGCACAAATTTCTTTACTTATTTTTTCCAACAACGTTAAACATAACATCACTTAAAATATTTGAAAATGTTGTAAAATGAAAAGAGAGTTTTAAGAGAAGTGAAATTGAAGATGTTGTATGCCCAGCTGTGTTTCAGCTTTCTTGGTATTTCAGTATCATCACCATATTACTGTGTTTAATTTATGCTTACGCATGCGTACATTGTGCAATTTCAAGGGCGCTGAGAAATCAAAAACTCACCCAGACAAACCAGACTTGTTTTTGGTTGGGCCAAAATATCGATGTAAACAAATCTTTTCGACGTGGTAGGGTCCCAAACGCGTCTGGATGCCGACCACCTTTGGTCTTAAGTATGCCGCCATAATAACCTTGTGTTGTGTTCCGGCATTAGTGACCCAAGTTCCTGAACCACTGGCGTTGCAAACACCCATAAGCGACGGTAACTGCTAAATTCTAAGCGGAACGTCAGCCTGTCTGCTGTTCTACAGCAATAAAAATATATATAATAACGTCGCGTTGTCATAGCAATGTTGCTATGATAGATGTTGCTATGCCTATTGACTATATCCAATATCTTACAGGCCTGTACAATGGGATAAATCGCATACCTATACGTTACTCGTGAAAGTCAGTTTTTTGAGGTCGCTTGCTTGTCTGGCTTAAAATTCACAACACAAAGGTATTAAGAATAGTTTAAATAATGAACACCGCGTTAATTAATTTTGTTTATCGCTCGAGTTACCGAGGAAAAGGGGTAGCGGAGGCCGTAAGATAATCCCTCGAAGCGTTTACACGAAAGTTAATTTGGTAATATATCGGGACTCGGTTAACGAAAGCGGAGAAGGGCCGGCCCTTAACGGCATGTACACACGATTTCATTACCGCCTTGGTGAATTAGAAGGAGTCATTTACGGCTTAGGAAAAACTTCCTGCGCTGTAAATTATGTATTATTATTATTTTTAAATAAAAATACATGCTATTTGATTTGTTTCCTTTTTATGCAATTAACATACTATATATTGTGAGTCATTATAATTGTAACTTCATAAAAGTAAGAATATATAATCAAACAAAATTCACACAGAGTATATTTTGTCTGGATGCCCCGTCTGGGTGGCAAGCAGTCCTGATCTCTAAATATATCTTGTGTTGTGTTCCGTGTCAGCAGCGTGTTCGCAACGCCTCTGGTGTTGCAAACACCCATAGGCGACGGTAATTTCTTGCTATTATATGCCACATGTTTCCTTACCTTGACATTGGTAAAATCAGTGCCTTAAGCATTAGAGCCACAAATAAATAAAATAACAAGAAACTCTCCAAGTCTAATTGTAACAGTCATTCAAATGAGAAAGAAGGAGAAGAATGGTCGAGTACCTTAGTCGAGTTTTCAACGATATCTAGACCACTGCAACTTAATTTATTTGAGCATAATAGATATAATAAAATAGATATAAAGAGAAATAAAATATGGAATATACATCTGATTTGAACGTTTTATTACTAAATAATAATAATATCTACTTCTTACATTAACAGAGGCTGCGACCATATGAAATAACTGGTGCAAATCATAGCGACCAGGAGCTCGCAAAGGACTTGCGCCTAACTGCATGCAGACAGTTATGATTATGTGGTCAAAATTTAATATTATACAATTTATGTATCTGCGAAGTGTAGTGGTGCCTTTAGAGGACGGCGGCAATTAATCTCGCGAGCGTGATCTTGAGAGGTATTTGTTGTTTTACAGTAATCATATTATATTGTGCTTGACGTAAACTGTATTAATACATCCTTTTATACGTTCATGTACTCACACCTAAAAAAGCAGTTAAGCCTACTACGATATTATCTGTGTGTTTTACAGAATACCAAACACCCATTCTGCTAGTAATGTAATAACATATTTGCTAATTGTTCCTGTTGCACCTGTTACTTGTTAATAAGTTGTAGTGATGATCAAATTACAGTAATGTTTGGAAAATTTATTACATCTAAGTTCTCAATACTAGTAGAAATCAATGGTATTAAGAAAAAGACGAAGTTAGTTAGCACTTAACCATATTGCGTTTTAATTGGAAAAGACATGACATTATCAAAAACTGAAATTCTAATTTTTACTACCCACATAATATTTTATAAATATTTGAAGCACCTATATCACAAAAATCTTACATAATTATATTAATTTTAAAATTACTTAATAAAATATGTTTTGTATTTGAAAAGCATCTCTCTTAGATATATTTCGAAGATTAGATTATTATTATTTAATTTATTCAATGAAACTTTTCGCCACAAAAAGTTCAGAAATTCGATCGCTTATCGCAAGACTGAATAATTTTAAAATAGAATTTAATTTAGAATCAAATTGTTTCAGTTACGGTTGTTCCACAGAACGGTGAATTCGGCATTTTCTTGTGTACTACTATAATAATATATTATTGACTATAATCTATACACATATAAGCAAAATTATACTCATCTCGAAATCTCTAAAACTATACACCCGAATGACTTGAAATTAGGCATAGTTACTCATTTTGTCCTGTAGACGCTTACTGAAAACGGATTTTACGGAAATCTTTACCAAATTTTTGTTTTTTATTTACACATGCGAACAGTAACTACTAAAGTGGTTTGGCCAAGAAGAATGCCATATAACAAGGAAAATGATAGAAATGAGAGTGGATACAGGAGCAGAGGTAGACCAAAAATAAGATGGATGGATTGCATGAAAAATGATATGACAAAAAGGGTTAATGTTGGGATGACGGCTGACAGAGGAGAGTGAAAGGAGAGAACACGTTGTCGCGACCCCATCATGTGGGATAAGCGCAGGAGGAAGAAGAAGACAGGCGAACAATGTTTGACGGCTCAGCTAGAATAAATAATGGCCAATTCTTTAAAAACAACTTTAGTAGATGCTCATTCATACCGCGATGGGTTTATCTAAAATAAGGCTTCCTCTAATTAATATTAGCACACCCACGTGGCAGTTTGAAAATAAATAAACTTCCGCTACGTCACATCGAGCTTTTTTTAATCACTTGATATAAATGACAGTAGCAAGTGTAATACGGTGCGTGCGTGTTGGAGCGGCGCCAGGCGCGGGCGCAATGTTGCTGATACACACCTTCCGCCTTCCGCCTTTCGTCGACTCGACGTGTTATGCTCGGCACGCGTCGCCAAAATTGAGTCGTGTAGTTGCAAAACCCGCTAAAACGTTTTTGGGAAAAATGACGATACATCGTTTTAAAACACTATAAACTATCTACATAGCTAATCAACTTTTTATTGCACAAATGCCTCTATATTCTATATATTCCAATATTATATTCAACCATTTATTTTGAGTTTAGAACCAAATTTAGTTAAAACCACTAAATTTTAGAGCCAGTAAATAGCCAGTTTAAAACCACTAAATCAGCATAGGTTTAGTTCAATTTAAGAGTTTAAAAAAATAATGCTATAGCAGGTTTTGCAACTACACGCTTCAATTGTCTATAATAATAACAGCCCATACCATTGCTGGGAATGGACAGTATATCCATCACGCTTGTCCAAGCAGATTGGTGGGCAAAACATATACTGAAAAAAATCACGTTGATGCTCCAAATGCTGCTAAATCCGTTTTCATATGAAGCGTCTGTTTGTAATTTTAAATATATATAATGGGGTTTCTTTGACGCACCATCACAACAAAACTACACAACATATCGGTATGGGACTACTACCATTCGACGTGAAATTTTTCGTATGGTTAAAGGCTAGTTATTTTTAGGATTCCAGCAAACCTTTTTCATTTTTAACGATTTACTTTTGCTTGTTATTCTATAATCCATTTCTATATCTATTTCTATTCTATAATATAGTCAATATAACAAGACCGGAAGAACAAAGGTTGTACTCGAATTTAACTAGACTTTGTCTTAATTATTTTAACACACCAGTTGTCTAATATACACTAAGTATATAAGATATTTGCATTATAGTATATTGGCATTCTGCGCCGACCTTCATGCACTGCTATGGCCCATTGCGGCCCTCGAGGCGCTTCCTCGCGTCCTAATGACGCCGCTGAACGTTCAACAAGATTTATCACAGCTATATGATTTATAATTATAATATACTTTGGGAAATACAAAATCGGAAATAAAAATTTGTCGTTTTCTTGCGATGCTGTTCATTACATATTTTAGTCAATAGAAAATATAAGATCCTGATAGTATATACACAATTGTGTAGGAAATAACGTCATATCCATTCTAATATTATAATAGTGACAGTAATTCTGTCTGTATGTTACATTTTCACGCCTAAACTGCAGAACAAATTTTGATGAATTAGGGTATAGATACATTAAACCTTGGGAAGGACATAGGCTAATTTGTATCGCAAAAATGAAACAAGAAGGGGGTGAAATGTGACGTAATTAAGTTCTGTTTTTTTTTTTGCCAGTTTAACGTTTGCCGGGTCAGCTAGAAGTCTAAAAGGCTTGATCAAAAAAGAAGACAGGGAAGATCTGTCTCGTCTCTTCAGCGTACAGATAGCTTATTATGAATGGGGGACCCATTCCGTTATTTTTCAGAAATTTAATTAAATATTAGATATTTTCTTTAATTTTTTTTACAAGAAATTCAATATTATCCTACTAAGTTAAGATGGATGCTCTGACGTCGTTTCTCCTCTTCGAACCTCATTTGTATAGAGTGAGAATTTGTTAATATGTTAGTTATGTAGTTTTCACGGCCGTGTTTAAATAATCAATCAAATCAACCTACTAAAGTCCAATGCTAAGATAGGCCTCTTCCAAGGTACGCCGCTTAGTACTCCGTACGCAGTTCGTCGCCCCATCTAGCCGGGGGGCGTCCTACACTACGTTTGCCAAGACGTAGTCTCCACTCTAGAACACGTTTAGTTCAACAGGTATCCGTTCTCCGGCATGTATGAACAGCCCACTGCCGTGGTTTACAATAATGATGAGACGTACTTGAATGTTGTTAATAATTGTGTACAGGGTGAGAGGATGGACGCCAGTGGGTGTGCGCCCGTTCACATGCAAATCCAGCTGTGATTTATGGACGGAACGTGGACCTCACTATCGCTAAGCTTAGTACATATGCATCACTCACGAAATATTAAATTATAGGAATAACATAATATATTGGATACGTTCATTTTATAATTTGTTCAGTAAATAAATAAATTAATAATAAATGTTTTGTGTCAATTCAAACAGCGCTATCTAGTCAGAAAAATTAAGTAAAATAGCACTTGAGTTATGGATACTAGACAACTGATATACTACTTATATACTTTTGTAATAAAATGCTCATTATACATAATCACCCAAACGCGAGACGGAAGTCCAGCCCGTGACCTTCACAAACGTACTAAGTGGGTTAGCTAACCACGGAGGGCCAAATTTGTTTAGTACATTTACAACGCACCCCTTCCTTACTTCTCAAATTATCCCCTATTTCCACTTCGGTGTCTACTTGGGTATTGCTCTTCTCCAATTCAGATAGACCGTGTACAGCATCTCCATTGGTATCCATATCACCCTTTAACGATCTAAAGAAGCTTATGTGATTCGAAGCTCTTTCTTAAGAACAGTTTCTTTGAAATAAGTTCCTAGTTGTTATGCATTGTTAGAGAGACAAAAAAACAGTTGTGTTTTTAAAATAATTTACAAGCCAAGGTTTCATAACTTTTTTTGGTTTTTATGGTATTTTAATGGAAATAACCTCAAAATAATATTAAAAGAATATCGTTTTTCGTTTCGTATTTTTAAATTTGGACCGATAATTGTTGTCTTAATATTGATAAATAACCAATGTTTAATCGTTTTTATAAATTAAATAATGTAATTTAAATGGATATTTTTTTTAATAAATTTTTTATGTTCCATTTTTAACTTATTTTGAAAAAAGCTAAAAAACATGATAACTCAAAAATGGTTCACATTTACATAATGCATATAGGGGTTGAAATTATCACAAATAGTCACCCCTATCACCTCCTAACGGGAATATGTTGAACTACCAATAACCCTGTATATTATTTTCGTATTGTGGAGAATGAAAATGCGATTTTTCGATGCATAAAAGTGAATACGATTAGTATTTCGAAAATAAATTTGCAGCCATGTGAATCATGTGCTCGCCCCTTAACTTTGAACTCCAAGCTTGACAAGTGATAAATGTATAAAAGAAACCCCTTCAACTTGAAATAGCCAGCTTAATATCTCGAGCAATTTATACGATTATGAACCTTATTTAATAGGATTGAGAGTTCACATGAAGATATAATGAAAACAGTTGTATAAGATTTATGTGTTCCCGAAATGTGCGTGCCCGCCTCGATGGACTTCGCATTTTTTTTTAAATTAATATAAAAAAGGTTAATATAAAAAATGAATATTTTTAATATCGTGCAAGTTACGTTGCAGTATTTCATAGACATATTTTCTTTATCCAGCTACTTTAAGAGTATGAGGAGTGCGGAGACGGGAAAGTTAAGAGTTGAAATAGAGCTCTTCATAGTTACCTACATAATTCTTTGTCAACATTGATTGGATTAATTATTTTTTCATTGAATTAAAAATGTAAATGTAAACTTAAAATTAACAGACTAGCGTGGTTTGACCTTGTAATGCAAGGGGAAGTATGCCATATAACTTGGAAAATGCTAGAAATGAGAGTGGATGGATACAGGTGAAGAGGTAGACCAAAAAAGATGGATGGATTGCGTAAAAGATGATATGGCGAAAAAGGGTGTAAATGTTGAGATGACTGTGATACGTGGCATGTGTCTCCATCATACATCGTTATGAGGGATAAGAGCAGGAAAAAGATATTATTCTATTGAAGTATTTTTGACATTAATTTTTATAATATTTGTGTAATTTGTAACATTTGTATTGGTTGTTTAACTATCAACCTTAGTTAAATAAATAAATGATAACTTTCCTAGAATGTAGGAGCGTAAAAAGGCAATAGATAAATTTGCTAGTTCATAGTAGGTGTTTTTAGTTAGGGAGGGTTCCATAGATCAGGTTCACTTTGCAAAACCACCACTTCAGCTATTTAATTCACAATATAAATAGATGTGCAGAGGTTTAGTTCTGTAAAAATACCCAGCAGCGGATCTTGGACACTGAAGATTCAGGTGCAACAGAGGTGAAACGCTTATATTAAACTAGGAATTGACTGTGTTGAGTTCAAATATTTAACAGTTAAGTGCTATCCGTAATGCGGCGTGGAGTAACACAAAACGCCAATGCAGAAGTTTGTCAATGTTTCAAATGAATTTTAGCTTTAATTACAGAAATTATCTGTTACATGCCACTTGTATTTTAACATATTTTATATAATATTTACATTTTTTATTATATTCCTACTATAGGAATTTACATATGATTTTTTTTTAACAAGGATGGAGTAAGAATACTGACCTCTGCGGTCGGGGGCGACCTGTCGTAAAAGGCGACCAAACAATCTTAGATAGATGGTAGGGCTCCAAGTCTGACTAGATAGCAACTAACTACCCCTGTTCTATAAATATGCACCCACAACATTGTGTTTAGTTTCAGCACAAGTGACCCCATAGACGACGGCAACTGCTTCCTATTAAGTAGATCGCCAGCCACACGTCAGTAAAAAATGCCCGGTTTCACATATGATTTGGATCCTTGAGCTGCACTAAGGAAAATAAACTTTTAGAAACGACCTTTTTATACTTTATGATTAAAGAGTTTACTAATGTTAACTGGCGTGTTACCATCATAGAACATGCGAACATCATTCAGCACAAACAACTCAATTTGAGCGGGGTACGTAATTTTATGTTGTCTCTTCGCATTTACGAAAACGCCCATCAAGTTTAGCTCTACATGTTTCAAAGTTGATAACATGTTGAGATTTTCACTCACTGTATAATTTGTGGCGTCACTTTTAACATAATCAAATTAAACTGTGTTTATTTTGTTTTATTTATGTATTGTACTCAGGAAAAAAGGAAAGCAACGGAAATACTAAGATAGTCTGCTGTGTTTTGTTTCAAACGGAATAAAAATATTGCAAGAATACTACTACTAATAAGGCTCCGTGAAATTATGTTCAGCCGTTCCTATGTGTTTATACAATTTCAGATCAGTACAAAAGGTCACCTGAAATTTAAAACCTTTGATTATAATAATATGTTAAAGAATATAACGTTCCACTAAGGCACAATCTGAAACTTTGAAATTCTAGATGTTCATCGGAATAATTCACTCATGACGTGACCAAAAATGTCCGAAATAAAAACTCCTTTACAGCATTAACGTTGAATTTAAATAACTTCTATAAATAAAAGCAGCTCCTGAGTTATCAGCGAGGGATCATTTATTAGAGTCTTCTTGAATTTAGATACTTGGATCTAAAGTTGTATGTGAATGAGGTTGGGATCAATAGTCTGGTTATGTCACGCCCAGTCTGGGCTAAATCTCCAGATATGTACGTTTTATTATCCTTTACTTTAGTGGGTCTCGGTAATACGAAATTTTACGAGACGAGTGGATTACATTTGTCTAATTTATTCAATTATTTAGTAATGATTCATGGCATGTAACTTTGTATTATTAATAAAATTGTGTTTGTAGAAACAAGAAGGATACACAATTTAAATACTTTTCTGTTTCTTCTTCTGTTACTTCTTTTTCTTCATTGCGTTTGCATTCAAGTCAATTTCACACTTCGAAGCTTAAAATATACTATAAATTCAATTAATTTTTTTCTGTGACATTGAGAGTATAAAAAAATTGCTAACAAGTATTTGTAAGTTTTATGACAAATAAATGTGATTTGGCTTGTTTATTATTCTGTAAATTCCGTCCGCTATCACTCAATAATAATATTTTACGCATAGATACTCACCTTGTCTCTGGAACTGGATCGCAAGCAATTGAGGTAAATTATTGTACCTGCCCATATCCCAACTATGGGGGGTCGAGGTTGGCACAACATGTTCTCTCTCCTTCCACTCTCCTATATCAGTGGTCATTTCAACATTCACTACTTTTTTGGTATATTCTATATTCCCTTTTATACAACCCATCTATCTTATTTATAGCATTTTTCTTGTTACATGACATTCTTCGCATTGTATGGCCATAGAGGTAAATGTGATAATGATGTTCGTAAATGAAATACAAATGTTATTTGTATATGAAACAATTTACGTTTATTTTACAAAAAGCATTTTGAATACACATTTTGAATACACGCACAATTTATAATCAAGTGTTTCACCTGAACAGAGAATAAAATCGCACACTTCGTGTCACATTTTTCAAATAATATGAATTGCTCAATAATACGATAATATTACTTATTTGTTCCATTTATATAATTACGTATAGCGGTTGAAACAAAATTCGCAACTTTTCTAAATGTCGATTTACACTATATCGTTAATTTACGCTAAGACGTTTTATTGCATTTAATTATTGGTATTTAAGTGTAAAATAACTTAAATATATCGTATTATACTAAAAATGACGCATGTAATGGTAAAAAAATCACATTTACACCTAAAGACAGGTAAAATTAAAATATAAGTATAGTTGAATGAATGAATGAAACTCTTTATTGTTCACCAACTAAACTAATACAACATCAGATAATATATGTACGATAGACAGCCTTATCGCTTAAAGCGATCTCCATCTCCTCCAGGTAATCGTTTAACCCAAGAGAAATAAACATATTACATAAATAAGAAACTTTAGTGGCAACTATAGTTAATAGTGGCAGACTCTCCTGGGTTCTTATTGAAGAATTTACTATATATCTTTTTAATACGTGTAAAATATTGTTGACAGTATATTAAATAATGCGTATTCAACTCAAGTATAAATCGACGTCCTAATATAAAAGTTATTAATGAGCGAAACAAAATAACTTCTTAATTGTACAAATATATTCTTAAAATTTAACTTAACAACTCAACAATCCTATCGCCTCCAAACAAATCTTTAATAAACTTTGAACTTATAACGACTTAAAATTATTTGTGATTTGAGGTTCAAGTTAATTAACACCAACATACCGAAACTATCACAGTCTGAATAGGATACTACAGACCAACGACAAAACTAGATCAAAAAACAACGAAAGATCTCATCTCTCCCTCCTATACTAACCACTGACTTGGCAAAATGTGCGCACGACCATTTGAAAATACTAAATCCACCTACGCATATGTCACACATGAAAATCAATTAAGGCTGTTATAATATTCAATAAACATTTATAACATAGTATTATTAAAACTTCGATTTGTGGATTTCAAATACGTGCCTTTGATTTATTAATCAAAAATATATTTTTTTAATTATGAAGAAGTTTCAGCCACTTGTCAGCAGTATTAATACTTATAGACAAACTGACAATCCCTATTGATTAATGTAAAAATGTTCAAAGTTGTACTACTTATGATGCAAAAGAAATTTCTCGAATTTAGTCCTTTATGCATTCTCCATCTGACGTAGCACGCATCTGCGTAGCGCAGCACACCTTAAATTTGTGTTTTTATTAATAAATATATAAATTAGAGGGATTATAATAATTAATAATGTGCAACATATAAATAATCATTACATTCGCACACATCTTTTACTTTATATTAAATTTTATATATTATCCAATGACATGAAAGAGACAGAAGGCAGTTTTCTTTGGAAACTTTATTCTAACACAATCTACATTTTCACCAATTCTTAATATACGATAACTATAATTAAATTTCATAATATTGCTGTGTTTTTAAGCTAACATTCGTACCGTTCATAAAACTAGCTTATTAATTAAGGTGCTTTCGGTGATCCGGAACAAAACTTCGAGTCGCAGGAATCATTTTAAGAAGCGAAGTATTTTGAATTATGTGAAGATTATGCTAAAAAGTATTTCATTGAATGTGCTTGATTTCAAATACAATCTCGAAACACACAAGTCGGATCACCTCAAACAATCTCCTTACTTCAAACATATCGAACAAATCAAAATCGTAGCCACAAATGTTAAATTACGTTACATCTATTTATCTATTTATTGCACTAATTAGTAATCACCAAATTTTATTTATATAATATAATGACATATTTATGAAAATTGTTTTCCTATATAATTTTACTACAAAAAGGTGTGCTAAACATTTATATATTTTTATGAGAAATACATTACGTATTTAAATACAAAAAGCATATTTAGAATAAAAGAGTAACCAAAAATAATGGACGGATTTCAAATTAAACATTTCAATAAAATACACTTTAAACTAAATAATTCATCTAAGCAATAAGATACGGTGAGGTCGCAGCATATGACAGCTCTATCGTGTAGACTTCTTCCCTTAGATAGACCCAACCTTTGAAAAAAACGCTAATAAGCCGCGACACAAATTAATACTAAATATTTAAATGTTAACTATATGAAAACCACTCAAAAATAATTCGTAGTACGTGCATTGGCTACATGATACAACAAAAGATTAAAACACTGATAGTCTTAAGTTTAAAATAAAAAGTATCCTAGTCTTTGGAACTCAACAAATTGAATGAAATTCCTCGTACAGGCTTATGGCTGATTAACATCAACGCCGAATAACTATCATCACAAACAACATTTGCTAAAATTGGACTTTTTATTTGGGTACTTTATAACTACTAGTCCACGCACGAAAGTGCGCCATCACGTGTAACAACAGAAACAATTTAGTTTCAAATATTAAAATTGCATTCAAATTAAAATATAGCTGGAAATACACGGTGATGATTAATAAAGAAATACTACGTTACAAATGTTCGTCTTGCTACGCTGAGCTTCTTAGAACGCTCTTTTATTAATCGTAGAAGCCAATGCATGTGTATCGTTGTTCGATATGACAGTTTAATGAACCAATAGTTGAAAAAAAGCTGTTTGGTTGCATGACAGTCCCGAGAAGTTGTTAAATCTTTACTAATGACCCAGTATAAGTATTTATTTATTTTTGAATCAGGTTGCACCATTATTACACACATCTAGTGCTAGATTCGTAATATAATAGATCAAAAGCACAAACGAAGAACCTTGATGAGATATGATATAAGTTAATCTAGAGAAGTCACAACCATATATTATTACTTGTTTACAATAACTGCTACATACATTACCAGTACATACACTAAGATGGCTACAATTCACTAATTTCTAATACTTTATTATAATCATTGAGTCTAATTACTTATTTAAGGAAGACACATTGAATTTACAACAGCACGCGTTAACACTTTGTAAAGCAAAATTAAGGCAGGGTGAGACCGACGTGGTCAAAGAACGAAATTTTTTAAAAGTTAAATGAAGGGGAGAAGCGGCTGGAGCCCAGTATCGGCCGCTGATTATTGTTACACAACTGCTAAATGTAATTAATTCATTTCCTGCTTTAACAACAAAACAGATGCGATGTTTTTTTTCCCTCCCCACAGGAAGAGAATATATGTTGTTTATTGTCGCTATATTCATACTTTAATCTGCCTCATTTTAGTGATAAGTATTAAAAGCGTCTTCCATCTTTCCACATTCATACAACATTTCAAAGCGTAGCAGCGTAGGCGCAGTTTCAGTTCGATGATGCAGCGCTCTATTATACCTTCAACGTTCTTTATAAAAAAATTCATCATATAAAAACAGATGACTACGTGTTTGTATACCCCTATATTTTCATATTATCGTATAGTTAACGTAGCAGGTAAATTTTCGTAAAATTTTACATATATAAAAACATGAATAGCGCTCAGTGGACGATTTCAGAACTGCGCGCGCCTATCGTATAGTTAATGTTGTATTAAAATCTACTGCACGAATATTGTTTGACGTTCGCTATCGTATAGTTAGTTTATTCGATAAGCTTACGTGATGAAAACGTCAGTGATTTGTCCTATTATTGGTCTTATTCAATAAGTAATCAATGAATGCAAAAATGTAACAAAAAGGGAAATAAATTTACTTATCACACTGCAAAGCAATTTTTAACTAATACGTGTATCGTATCCTATTTATTCAGGCTTAATATTTGCTTTACAAAATGTGGGCGTATCTGGATTAAAACGCGAAAATGCAGGAGATGAAACTAACACCGAGGAGACAGGATACATTCACTTGTTAGACACTAGCGTGAATTTGTAGATATTGAATTTCTTGTACGAAAAAAACCAGTGGCTATATAGTCTAAGCACCAAGGCCACAAATGGAAATAAATGATTGTCTTTTATTTTTTGAGCGTATTCTGTCATTATTAAATGGTAAATGTGCGTATGAATTAAGGCTAAATGGGCTTTATTACATCAGCAGTAATTTCATATTAAATTTCTTAACACCCGAAAATGTAACAGGATTAATAAATTAGTTTGTTTGATTTTTAAGGTTCTTGCACATTAACTCAATGTAAATTACAGTAAAGTTTTTTATAGTAGTAAGTTAAATAAGGGCTTCAAGCGGTCTGTTTTGCAATCACTTGCTAACAGCTAAGGTTTTGATGGTATAATAATCCTTGGCAATTATGTGAAATTCCAATTACATAGATCAGCTAAAGCAGCAAGAAAATAATTCTAGAAATGGACCCTTATATGGTATGTGAACCCAACCTAGGAGCCACTGGTTCGAATCAAACGATGGACTACTTATACAGTTTTGTCGCCATAATTGCCGCGTACCTGCATACCAAGATCGCTATTTGTTGTTATTATTATACAATATACACACTACCTATACACATACACGCCCGGAATCTTGAAATTCAAAAAGTTAGTTTTGAGAAAAATAACCGTCTTCGTTGAGTTCTTTATTATAGCAGTCATTTTAAGTATTGACCCAATTGCATTGGCAGGTAGTGCCTTATCCAATCTGCAGGAACCTTTAAGGGCGTAGACAAGAAGCACACAAAAGCTATCAGACGATTAGCGAGTTTAATCTACGAATATGAATGTTTGGACACGACACTGACACACCGATCCTAATTGTTTATGTATAATTAGCACATCAATTATTATTTAAATGTATTTCTCTATTGAAGCGTTATTTCTCCCCATATCTTAGTACCTTACTATTTAAAATTACAAATTTAAACTATAAATTAAAATTACAATATTATTAATATTTAAATATACTTACATGAATATTCATGAATTTTAATTAATATATTGGTAAACCTTTTTAAAACAAAATAATATATGTATTAATGACATGACCTAAGATTTATATTTACAAGAAATAATTAATTAAACATTGATTAATTACGTTGTCTAAATAAATATAAGCAAAACATATATTGCATACTAAATACATTTTATTATTTTGACTAATTCTATTATGTACAAATGGGCCTCTAAATTATTTCTAGATATTAGGCCCTTTATTCTATAATAAATTACATTAGACTGTGTATACTCGACCAATTATAAAAAAATTGCTAATATTGGACTAGTTTAATCACTAATAGCTAATTATTAGTGTTTTTAATATGTATGTGCATGTAAATAACATACTTCTGCTATCCTGAAATACTGATAACCGTTTTTATGCTTTTATGTCTATTATAAACATAATATCTGTTAAATATATTAAAGTGACATACAATATATTGTAATGTTAAGTTTTTTATGAAATGTAACACCAAATATATGTCTAAATTTAATAAAATGTTTTTCATTTAGCAGTATTGTTTTTAATAGAAAATATTTCTTTTAAAATAAGCACTCATTAAATACAAACTTGTACGTGATTGTCTTTAACACAAGTGCTATACAAGTGAGTTTGGAACTAGATGGCGTTGTGTGAAATGTCCCTATATATTATTTTATTATAAACTGAGAGAATATGTTAAAAAAGCATTCCGATTAAAAGTAATTAGTTGTAATATATAATATACATTATTTTATTAATTAATCTTGAATGTGGTAATATTGTCATATTTGATTTATGGTAAAATATTTGAAATGTTTGTAAGTGAATGAAACAAACAATACAGTCTACAAGATCAGACCGTATGAAAAGGATTTGCTATGGAAGTATGATATGGTACAGCACGGCATCGCACCGCGCGTCGCCGTACTTTTAGTGTTAAGCTACTGTGCAATGGACAGCTGAATGGCTTCAATATCTACGGCGTAATAGAGCTTACTAACACTTTATTACGTACAAAAACATTTAAAAAAATCTACTTAAACTAAATAAAAGTTCATAAAATTACGCATTCGATCTTATTTACATTTTAAATACTTACGAACTAACTTATTTAATTAAGATTATTATTCTTCTTAAAAACTACAACTTTTCATAGAATGTTACACGGCTGTGTTGATTGTGAAATGAGTCTTATGTCCTACGTAAGCTTTAAAAGCGAAGTGATGCGTTTTATTCGTTATTAATGTAGAGCCCAATCTGTTTGGTAGGATTCAGATGCGAAAATACGACAAATATATATATATATATATATATATATATATATATATATATAATATTATAAGAAAAACTATATCAATTTAATCTCGTCCTGTAGATTCTTCTTCATATTTGTATCAACAAAAGTTTTCAGTGAGTCTAAATCTGGCGTTAATAATTATCTGTGAAACTTCTTATATTTCAGCAGAACTAATTCAGATGGAGCTTAAGAGGTTGCCTGACCCCCCTCCCCTTCCTTGATTTACCAAATGAACACTGAACTGAATTTGATTATGATTGAAGATGCCTTAGATGCAAGATGACTATATCTTTCACCAAAAATATAAGATCAATATAGATGATCGTCTAGTTTATTATTTATTTTTAGGATATGATAAAACGCTGTTGTATGATCATAAACAATACAAGTACATCTTTTATGTACATATTAATAAGATGTGACATATTGGCTTTATTACAAATCGCAATACATCGCGACGTATTACGTTTTTTTTATATCGCATACCCACGACAATGTTTTTACGCATTACTCATAAACAAAAGTGGAATTAATAATTCAGTACCTCATAATAAACGTACAATTCTCAATATATATGGCTTTTGTCCTCGAATGCCCTTTGTCTTCTGTAATAACATTCAGAAGCCGCGTACCATTAATCACCTTTTTATTTCTCGCCGAGGAATGAATTTATGCAAACGAGAAGCGTTCTGCGTCAGCGCCATATTTGTTACTGCCAGCAGTGGCAGCCAGCAGCGCGTGTATTACTTCTCACAAGACGGTATCATTAAGTACGCCGCGAGCACTAAATGTAATGTCATTTGAATTGCTGTTGACAGTTACTGTTGGTTTTGATGGTTCGCAGTTTCAACAGGTATTGCTCATTTTTGAGATTGGATATGAATATTGCATGACCTTAAGTGCTTACAGCGAATGTCGTGTGCGTATATTAAATAATAGACTGTCAATCCAAAAAGCGGCTACTGTCTTTTCAATACTGATGTTTGGGCACACGAGTTTGCGCTTTACGAGTTTTCATTAAAGCCTGTTGGTATTCAAACTCCCTGCTCCTGTTCTTTATGTGCTTTCATAAAATCGCGTAAATTTACTAATTTGGAAGTTTAGGACGTGAGTAATTTGAGGCGCTAAATTCAAATCTTAAAGCCCATATGGAAGTAAAGTTTGACCTCAATTATTTATTGGGCGAGTTATTTTGGTTTTGAACGCCGGATTTTGGTTTGACATTAAGAACTTGTTAAACATACAACATAATAAGTAGGCGTAACAGTATATCTTACACAACTTTAAGTGCGTAGGAAACACAGCGTGGGTCTCATCGCGGAATTTTGAGTCTAAAAGTGTAGACAATTCAGAGAATATAATATACTCGTACTACAACGAAACGTACGCAACACAGCGATCGTGAACATCCATTGATGATTTAAATACTGTATACTGTACAAGTGAATTGGTAACATTAACTTTGGGATAAGTACATACTGAGGCACAGCGCGCGTTACTGGTGCATTTCTCGCCGATTTTGCATGACAACAATTATTTCAAGAACTGTAGTCGTAATTAATTAAAAGAATATATAACTATATTCTAAAATTTCACGAATGAAAGTATTCTGGAGCAAAATTTGGGATATGCAAAGGCCGTAGAAAAATATGGCGATGCAATCCATCTCGTACGGCTCATCAAGGCAACAGCTACGCATCGCGTGGATAGTAGATATTCGTTTACAATGGGGCCCTCAAACAGGGGTCTCGTGGACTCAGAGCGACGCCAGATCGGATGCGCGTCTTGCAGGCAGAGGCACCCGAAGCTGGGCAGAGCTTCTCCTCTCCAGCCTTTCCATGGCATCTAAATCGGACGCACTCCTCCTACAGAAACTACAAAAAGCACACGCTAACGTATTCTTAAACGCGTTACGAAAGTCTCTGTTGAAGTACGCGTAAATGATCGGATTCAAGGCCGAATTGAAGTAGCCCGTCCAGAACATGATGACCGTGACCACGTCGGGGCATGAGCACGAGTCACACAAGGACGTGGATACGTAGTACAAGAAAAAAGGGAGCCAGCAGAGAATGAAGGCACCCATAATGATGCCGAGTGTTCTTGCCGCTTTGTGTTCTCTTTTCATTTTGAGGATATTTCTGTCTTTTGTGGGGGTGGTGGCGTTCATATGCAATGCCCCATTTTTGTCCCCCACGTCGCGGGAGTGCCGGTGCATCAGCATGGCGTTACCCGCCCGCGCGTGTAGCGCCTTTTCCTGCCTGTTGGCCTCCTTGAATATCGCCAGGTAGGTGAATATCATGATCGTGCACGGTATCCAGAAGGATATCGAACTGGATATCACAGCATATGGCTTGTTCACTTTGAATTCACATTGGTTTGAATGTTGGTGCTTCAGATAGTCACTCGTCGTATACCACCCCATGAAGATGGGCACGTACGATATCGTGATGGGGCTTAGCCACGTCGCTGCTAACATCACATACGCCATCTGGAACAAAACATCTTTTTAAGAAATTAAAATAGATATTATTGAATTTGTAATTGTAATTTTTACGACAGCGACTGTAGCCTGACAGGAACAGAAAATCTAAAGAGTGCCCTTCTTTTTGCCTGTTCCTATAAAAATTAAATTTAGGCATACGTTTTCTAGCTTTTCTCTCAATCTTTTTTGATTAAGAAAAAAGAAGTCACCCAGAGGTACGTACATAAAAACACGCTGAAGTATTACTTTTCTTTATTCCACATCCTGCAGCGGCACACCTCTCGGCATTAAATCGCTGCAGACGGGGAGAGAGGAATTCTCTTGCTGCCTCCTTGCCCTTTCATCCTGTTCCTTGGTCTTCATTAATCTGGGTAGCATGCACTCTATACCGTTTCAGTGTTTTACGTTACTGAGCATGATCTCCAGCATATTTTCAGGGGAAAGAGATACTTCGATTTCAAGATTATTCTCCGTATAGATTCTAATTGCTTCCCACCTTTTACACTCAAAGATAGTGTGTGATATACTATATTTTCCGCCGCAGTATATGCATACGCCGTAAACTTTTTTATTTTATGTAGGAAGTCTTGGAAGTTCCTGTGTCCGCTGAATACCTGGGTCACGCAATAGTTCAATTTCCTAAATTTTCTCCAATACCATTTTGTCACAACCGGTATTAGTCGCTTTGTTCAGTTCTCCTCTCGATCAATCTTCTCCCACTCTTTTTACCAATTTTCTACACTTACTTTCCTTATACTCTTTTTTTCCTTCGCTGTATTTTATTGTGTTTTGTTTTTGTGTTTTTAATCTCTCTTGTCCCTCTAATTCTTGGCATGATTTTCGCCAATGCTGATGTTGCTCTCTCCAAAATCCACTTGTCATTGCTTTGCCGTTGCCATTTGTAAGTTATTTTCTTCTATGCATTTTGACACTATCTGTAAGCTTTTGTTTAATCGTTATCAATTTTTAATCTGCGCCTGTATTTAATATTGAACTCGACGTTCCAAATAATAAAACGAATGCAACTCGAATTAAGCAAATGGATGACAGTTATCTGGTGTTTTGAGTGCATGCAATTTACATACACGTTTCGCAATTTTCAAACATGAAATTCGGCTGTAAAAACAAACAGAGCGCGTAACGGGGCTCACATGTGTTTTTAGCTGTCATTAATATTTTACAGTACCCTGCAGATGCAAATGTGTCTGTTTGTATATGTCCATTATTATTGCAGGTATATTCTGTTAAGGATATTTGATTCCAAAAGACTAGTAATGCTATAGTGATGATAATAGAGAATGCAAATCAAGCGTAAATTAAAAAGTTGAAAATTTCATTATTGCTTATTAGATATATGACATCTAATAAGCAAATACAGCAGAAGAACAATATTGTACTTTAAATGATTTACAATACTGATTTAAATACCATAAATTCTTGAATTGAGGAATGGAAAGAAGTCCAACAAGTAGAGATAAATGAAGAAGAAGATTAAAACTTTACGTATCGGTATTATGTGAGAGAGTGTTATTACGACATCTTGTAAAATTATGGCAAGGAAGAAATGAAAATGCTACAAACCTTCTTAGTCATCTTGATGGGATACTTCAAAGGCTTGACAATGGCGTAATATCTGTCGACAGATATACAACAGAGGTGTAATATGGAGGTGGAAGTGAAGTACACGTCCGAGGAGTTCCAGAGGTCGCAGATGGTGGGGCCGAACACCCAGCTGTCGTAGAACTGTACGCTGAAGTTGAAGGGCATCACCACCATCGCCACGAGTATGTCCGCGAACGCCAGCGATACCACAAAGTAGTTTGTTATCACACGCAGCTTCCTGTGGACAAGTCAATAAGATTTAGAAGTATTTCTAATACTATCTTGCATTTTCCAATTTATTTTGTATTAATGTATATTGTATTGATTTGATATCTGCAGCCACCGTTTAGGGAATGTTTTCGGCCGGAAGCGATTTGGAATCCATATAATTATTATTTATAATTCTCTTGTTCTTGTTTTTGTTAGTATAATGTAATATTAATTTTAACTTCTTTGACTAATTATGAATTTTTAATCATAATATTTTAATAATATGAAATTGTTTTATTTAATGATCTATGTTAGTATTATTATTATTATTAATCGTACGTAAAAAGAGGCAAAGGTCCCAAACCCTCTGAGATCCAATTGGGCTGTTACTGAACTGAGGGTGGCGTCTTCCCTGCTAGTTTTCAGCACGACAGTTATTCCTGAGACGGCGACTAGAGAATTAATTATACTCCATTTTTATAACATCATTATTTATTCTGACGGAGTGATAGCAGAAAACAAATTATTGAATAAATATTCAGCAGTGCTATTTTTGTTTACAAATAATTTTATTTGTTGGCTAGTATTTTTGAACTGGTCCAGATATACTTTGATGTATTTCGTGTGACTTATTTTACTGCAAGTGATATGTTAAATGTTTGCTAATTCAGTGTCATAATAAGGTTTAGTTTTCTGTAGCGGGCCTCAATAGACATTTTTTGTGTATCTGTGATCGGTCTTACTTGAATGAATTGAATCTATAAGTGAAATAAGAAATAAATTTTACCTGTTGGATGCTCCTGCTGGTTTAGATTCTATTTGCCATCACTACGTAGGGAAATACGTGCACTCACATACCTGTGCCTCATGACACTGACGATGACGAGCATGTTCCCGAGCACGGCCATGATGACGATGAGCAGCAGCACTGACATCCGCAGCTTGAAAAAGATGCTCTGCGTGAGGTCATCTTCGCCGGTGCTGTTGGCGGGGGCGGGGGCGGCAGTCGACCCGTTGGCCCACAAGTGCGAGCTGCCGTTTTCGCGATCCATATGGGGCGGCCTGCAACATTTTTTATTTTGCTACAACCGTATATAGTAGAACCTCTTTCAGTCGAACCTCTATAAGTCGAAAACCTCCCGAACTCGAAAAAATTGGTTTCCTTTCGATCTCCTAAACCTCCGTTGCCCTTAAACTTGTATAAATCAAAATAATTAGTGAGTTCCTATAAACAAATTGAGTACTTGTTTTCCTTCTATAACTCGAAAAAATAAATTGGACCTCTGTAACATAATTATCTCAAATATAGCAATGTTTAGCGGCAGTGTTTCTTGTAACTAGGGTTTCTATTTATCTTCATCTTTCTAACTCCAAATTAGTTTAATAAATCTTAACCTCTACAAGTCGAATTCCTTACAAAATTCGCTTTAGTCGAAATGCTCCAAAAGTCAAAACTTCTCGAATTTTTCGACGGCTCCCTTAAAGTTTGACTAACGAAGCTCTTCTGTAAATAGTTTTCAATTGACTTCAACCCACAAACATTATTCAAGTAATCTCGCTTGAATGTAGATTTATAATCGACAGTATTATTATTGTATTATAAAAGCGTTTTTAGAGAGAGTTGAGGGCTTTTTTAAGGGACGGTGATTAACATACTTACTCCTATATTTTAGTGTTAGAAAGGAAAGTTACAGATAAACTGAATATTGGATTAGTTACTATTCAACCTACGCATCGTTTCTCAAAAGGTACCAATTTTAAAAACAATTTTGTAGTGTAGGCTAAAAGTAATCCTTACAAATTGATATTGAAAAGTAGAAGAGAATATATTTTTGATTCAGAATATTTTAGCAGTCTCATCACATGAGGTATATATTGTATATCATGTTTTGGCAACGTGATAGCCACAGCCGGTTACGTGTTTTGGATAATAAATAATAAGATGAATGATATCTTTGAGAAATTTGTAATATTCAACTAAAATCTTATTTATTTGCATCCGAAACAGTTCTATGTATTACCGGAATAAATTCTTGCAAACTGAGATCAAATTTATTGTTTCCTTTGTAGTTTATGATTTAGATTTTAACCGTGAGTGCATCTACGAGAAACGAGTGTTCATTTGTAAATTAGACTAAATTGACTAAAAGTTAACAAAGAGGAAATGAAGTGTGGAAAATGTTGTTTTATTACATTCTTTCTTTCTTTCTTACATTTCGACACAAGCACCGCGTTTTGTTGAAATCTAGAGTTCTAGTAGAAATATAGTGTAGTTACACAGCGCAGTGAATCTTAAAATTATGCAAAATAGTTGATCGAGTAGGGAGTCTGGAAGATTGGTATCTAGTGGTCCAGATAGTAGGGCCATGGGGGCCATCGACAAATTCCTAAGAGCTTTGGAAATCATATATGATCAAAAGCTGGCTCTAAGCGGTTGCGCAGTGGGTCAGCATTACTATGGTAATATTCTCAGCCTTCTGGGCATGCTTCTCACTGTCATGAACCAAGTTGAATATTTGTAACAGCTTTCTATTATTTTTAGTTTTAATATATTTTTTAAAATTCATTTTTAATTTGTGTACCTGTTTATACCATAATAATACTTTACAGCGTTTCCCAAAGTGGTGTACCCCTTTCGATGAAGCACCATATTATAGTATCATTATATACTTATATAACCGAAGCTAGCATTTTAGAGCCTGGTGTCCACTGTTGAGAACCGTCATGGCGCAAAATTTAAGTGCGCGCTTTTAGTCGGCTCTCAGTGACTCTTCCTTTTCTCGGCCAAGAAAGTAAAAGAAGAAACCAACAACAGATATGACTGAATTTAATTCTTAAAGGAAGAGAGAGAGAGAGAGAGAGAATACTGTTTTATCCGTGATCCCGAAAGAAAAAACTGAAAAGTGCTTTCTTCAACTGTTCGTGTGATAAAAGGTAGTAAACTATTAGGTATTACAACTCTCGTCGTGAGAGAGGGGGGGACGTCTTGTTATTAGTCTTATATATTTGTTACCGCGGTTATTTTCTAACCTAATCGCCGAATGTGTTGCTAAGCGCAAAACTTGAGAACGGCTCGACCAATTAAAGTCATACCATAAGGAAGGTTCTTATGAAAAGAAAAAAACGTAAAAATTGCAAGGAAAATAGTAAAAAGACTACCTTTCTACTCCCATAAAACCATAGAGTAAATCAAAATATTTGTCCCAAGCTGTCAAACATTTGAAATTTGCGCGTTACGAATGTGTTTGGAATGTCTTCAAGTTGATAAGGCTGTATAGGTATTGCTATGCCTGCCGAAAATAAACCGCATCCTAATGATACCAACTGATGTATCATTGGAATATAGACGACTGAAATTTCCAGTGTGGCTTGCTTTCGCTATGCCCATAAATAAATCCTAGGTAAATCAATCTCGAAAACCCATGCTTCTCTTATGGCCATCAACAGTTGTATGTTGTCTGCTCTCGCGTTAGAAAGCCGTCAGCTTTATTTGTTTACACACCAGATTATTAGATAAAAAATACGAAGATTATACAAATGTGTGATTTACAATAAAAATATTATCACTTTATGACTGAAGTGTACAAAACAGAAAATTTATTTTTGTAAGTAATTTTCGTTTATAATTGAGACATTATATCAATAAGTCATAAATCTGAATTTTATTTATTTTTTCTATTGGACTGCGCATGGCTGCCAATAACTTTTGTCAGAATGAAGTCTGTCGGGGCAGCTAGTAGCATAGTGCTATTAGCCAATAGGATGAATCAATAGTACTAAATTCATAGAAAGACAGTTATATACATAAATAACTTTTTTAGTTCCAGTATGTATGTGTTTGGAGTCCTCGTATACTGGAGGTCTGCAGAGGCAAGGTTTGACAGTCGCTGCTCGAGAATAAAGATGTTATTTTTAGCCGCATTGTGAATAAAGTTCACAGGGGACCTTATTATTAATACTTCGATAAATACCTACTCATTTGGAAAACAATAGTCAATAGGTACATGATAATAATTGGATTGCTTTTATTTCCCCATATTCGAGTACCGTCTGCCTCTCTTGTACCTTTTAATGTGATCTCTGCTCATTCGAAATTATTATCATGCGATATCATAACGTGGATCATCACGGATTTTATCCGTGCAGGGGCGGAGAAAAAATACTGACCTCTGCGGCCGGGGTCGGCCTGTCGTAAAAGGCGACAAAACAACCCACCCTAGCTACGTGGTAGGACCTCAAGCCCGTCTGGATGGCGACCACTTTTAGTTATAAGTATGCCGCCATAGTAACTTTGTGTTATGTTCCACTTTTCTGCACCCTTATAGAACAGCAGCGTGTTTGCGATGCCACTGGCATTGCAAGCATCCATAGGCGATAGTAACTGCTAAATTGTAATGGGCAAGTGGGCCGTCAGCCTGTCTGCTGTCCTACAGCAATAAAAACATGATTGATTTTATAACAATGCCATCGTTATCTACATTAAAATAGGTCAAATTAATTTATCTGCTGGAGCACTCTGCGTCGATTCCACTCCACTGTCGGCTACGTTTAAGTTTGCGATGGGCGCTATTTTTCAACAGCGAACGTTTGATTGGAAGATAGAGCACGCAAATGCACTGAATACGTTGCAGTTGTGCCATAAGCTTTAATCTATGCAGAAACCGACAAAAATCGCGTCAATTATAACTCTTGCAAGCTTGCACCCTGGATTAGTCTAGACCGGGCAGGATCACATGATTTTCTAATGCAAAAATTGAATTATTCACAAGATTAGACACAAACACCATACATCAATAGCTATTCTTAGCTTTCTTACATTATATAGCAAATTGGCCGATGACAGGGAAGATACTCTCTAGTAAATAATTATTAGCCTATTACTATCAATAGGCTACTAATTATTTACTCTAGAGCATAACTATTGTAAATTAGTTGAGGGAGGCTAGATCAAACTGTCACAGCCAAACGCCTGAACAAATTCAAAAAATAAGTCACAATATCGCAAAACATAGAAAAGCTTGTAGTATAGTGGCATGCAAACTTACAATGCCTGCAGCGTTTTTAATATAACGAGCATTTCAATATTTAGCTTTGTGTTACATAAAGTCTGTAAACAATATTGTGAACTGAATTTAAAAAGAAAACGATTTTAACTACGATGTGTCTTTTATTACAAGTACAGGGTTGGGAAAATTGTCATCACATGTTCTTTGATTGTTATTTTTTTATTATTAATGAATAATTACTATTCATTCGTAAAAATGCTTTTGCAATGATTTTTACGATGTTATTGGTTAAGTGGCTGCCACCAGAACTTCTAGAAGTAGGAACCCACGCTTTTTTTATTGCTGTAGGACAGCAGACAGGCTGACAGCCCTCTTAGCAGTAACCGTCGCCTATGGGCGTGGGGCCGTCAGCCTGTCTGCTGCCCTACAGCAAAAAAAGTACTTAAGACCAAAGGTGGTCGCCATACAGATTGGCCTGGGGCCCTACTACATAGCTAGGGTGGGTTGTTATGTCACCTTTTACGACAAGCCGATCCCGGCCGCAGAGGTCAGTATTCTTTCTCCACGCCTGCACGGATAAAATTTTCAAGTTTAATCAATATCTTTGAGGTATTCAAGAATGTAAACCTTGAATGGTTAAATCGGCGATCGTGTCGGCCGTTTGAAATACCTTTTATCTGTCCTGCTTGGCGTCGTACCGCTGAGCCGGCCCTCCGTCCGCGTCTGTCGAAGGTATCTTAAGTTCAGCATTCATTATCACTAGCGCAATCACAGCACGTTTCTTCTGTTGCCGATTCGACACATTTTCTTCTTAATTTCAATTGCAACTTCTCTAATGACCATTGTTTACTTGATGCTCCTGCACATCGTTACCTGTAACAAAGATATACATGTACTCGTATATATTAGAATTTTTGCAGCCTTTACCTTAGTTTAACTGGTGAAGTATTGCGAGAAATAATGTAATCGCAATCAAACTTAAAACATAAATTATTTCAAAATATATAATAAATCTTCTTCAATTCAATTCCCAGCTAATTAAATTCAAAACAGCTTGATCTATTTTGATTGAGCTTTCAATAATGGTGTTATAAAGCGTAAATTAAGATTACTTTTGTTTTGAAAAAAAAAAGAGTAACAATGTCTAGAAATTCACTTGTTAAGGACTGATATGCACTTTACCCTAGACTTTACCCTTCATCGCCAGGCACGTTATAATTTTTCGATATCTATTAAATGCAGAGAAGAAAGAGTATTGGAATATGTGTTTAGCAAATAAATATTTATCTTATATATTGTACGGTACATTTCGATTTCTCACTTTGTACCACAAGTAACACATCGTGCTCTAATAAATTACTATATTTATTAGAGAAGAGAATATTAATAATTTTAATAAAATCGAACCACTCCACATCAGCTCGTGCCCACGCACTCAGCTAACTTGTATCGAAATCTAGGTAAAGCCTGTGCGCGCACTGTTATTATATTTATTTTACGGCGTGTTAGTGGTACCCTTGGCGTCGCCAAGCCATCAGCCTGTCAGCCCCACCACAGCAATAAAAAGAAATAATAATTTCAAATTGGAATTAATATTTCTATGAAAAATTAAAGTCACTTAGAGGAAAATAAAAGCGCTTGTAAGATATATTATCCTAATAATATCGTTCTGAGCTCGTTTAATTTTGAGATCGTTATTATAATCAAAATCAAAAAGTCCCTATTGTCTGAACGAGGCCAAAATATTTTTTTATTATTTTAGGTGAAATTAATGGCGCAGAAGGGTGGCCCAACATAAAAGACTCAGTGCAACGAGATCAAACGTAGTTTGTGTGTACTGATTCTCTGATAAAGATCGTAAATATCTGCCTTCACTGTAACAACTGTAGCAGTAAGAATACTAACTCTTGCAGCAGGGGTCAGCCTGGCGGAAAAGGCGACATTACAACCCACCCTAGCTTTGTGGTAGGGCTCCAAGCCCGTCTGGACGGCAACCGCCCTTGGTTTTAATTATGCAGTCAAATAAATAGTTGCCATCTAGACGGGCTTGAGGCCCTACCACGTAGCTAGGGCTGTTTAGTCGCCGTTTAAGACAGGTCGACCCGGCTGCAGGGGTTAGTATTCTTACTCCGCCTCTGCACGGAGAAAGATGTAGGATGTTCTGTTATTACGAAAAAAGTTAAACTTGTGTACTTTTCGAATGTTTTGTGGCAGAAGGGTGTTCGGTACATAATTGAAACCGACCGAGCAAAGACTTGTTTTAATGGCGCCCCGATGTTTCTTTTATTAGGTACCTATTCGACAAAAACGATCCGTTTGTGTCAAAAACAAAAGAAACGTTTAGTAATTTATTAATTCTTTTATTGTAATCTTATATATAAATAAAATGATGGAGGTTTGCAGTTGTGTGCGCATCACAGCAAAATTACTGGATAGATTTCAATTAAATTTTTAAAGTTTTATTTCTTAGACACTTGGCTCTTATCTAAAAAATCTATTGCGATATCTTTATTTAATATAAAGGTATTAAAGATTTAAAAAACAACGATTTTTACAAGCACCACGTGTTCAGTGATGTGTGTTTTCTTGCCACGGAGATGTGGGGCAAGCGATGTAACGAGCATGCGTACAAAAACTGTTAAAATATCAAGCAACGCGGACAAAGTCACGGGTATCAGCATAATATAGTTGTTAAATAATAATTTAACATTTTTTATTACTTCTGATTTATTTTCATTACTGTAAGAAATTAATCATTTTCACGGTAGGGTACACTACACTATAATTGTGGAGGTACGTAGCTTGGTCCAGGTAGCGTCGCTTTCGTACTTTTGAGACGGAGACATGTCGAGCCAAGACAGCGCGAATATACAATGGATACTTTTGTATCCATAATGTAGATTCGAATGTTGCATCATAGTGTAAGAAAAATAATTGATAAGTGAAATTTTATCATTTGGTTTCTTTCATTTCAATAGAAATAAACGACGTAAATAATTTATAGCACTCAGCCATAAGATTCAAAATCACAACCTATGAGCCGAATATTAGACGCATTTCCTCAGCAGTCAACAAATAATAATAGGTATATGTAATAAATTTTCATGGCTCGACTTTAAGTCAAAGCAATCCATAATATGCTGTAGATTATCATCTGTAGTCATTTAAGTTTGAATTCATACAACATTTAAATGTTTAAATAGAGTAAAAGTATATACAATAATATATTTTCAATGAAATAGGCTAGCTTCGGCGCCTCCCGTGGTCTAGACGACCTTCCACGGCATGACTCAACCCGAAAAGATAGTAAATAAAGTTTTATAGCCCTTAATAAAGATAGCGGGAACTGTTTGATATTCCGATAAATCTTGTTAGTTATTATGGCTACACCAAAGACGATCTGGATATTGCGTCGATCAGTCTACTAGGTTTTCGACAGGGGAAAAGCGAACTACCCTGGCGAGTTTTATGGCATATAAAACTGAAATTCAAGTAATCAAGTAAGAAAAAAAAGAAAAAAAAGGATGAACACAATTTTTTTATGGGTTTTGATGTCAGAGTCAACAAGAATAGCCTGGGATACCTATAGAACAATGGATGTAGCGTAGTGCTAAGTCTTTAGTTATTAGCGGGCTCTGTGGTGGCACTACAATGGGAAAGCCCATGAGTTAATTATGTCCTGATTTAGTGTTGTGAATCCCAAGTTCCAACCAAACTGTCGTTAATGCAAAGGCATTAACCACAGTTTGGTTGGAACTTTGGATTGGGATTATGTAAAACAATACTTTTACTTATATAATTACTGAATAACTGAATAATATAGTGGTTATGTGCAATGCCACTTGTAGAAAATATTCTTATTTGGTAACTTGTTTAGAAGTTAGCTATCTTGTGTAGAAATCTATGTGTAGCATGAAATACAACTAATTGTAGGTAGATTATTGTAATTATGTTTTATAATTGGATTTTAGCAGTTAGGCAAACGGCCCACCTGATAGCAGGTGGTCACCGATGTCTAGGGAAGTTTCCAACATCAGAGGCGTTACCTACGAGCTGCCATCCTCAAAATGGAAGTTTCAACAAATTTAAATGGGTTTTTGGAGGATTAACCGGACCTCCTATGGGGTAGATTCTCTAAGCGAGAGATTTAATCAAACACGTATATTTCACTGGCTCACTATTTTTAATCATGGTGTGTATCATGTTATTGTGTGATAACTAATTAAAAATTACAAAACTTATCTATACTACTATTATAAAGAGGAAAGATTTGATTGTTTGTTTGTTTGTTTGTTTGTTTGTTTGTTTGTTTGCTTTGAATAGGCTCCGAAACTACTGACCCAATTTAAAAAACTCTTTCATTGTTGGGAAGCTACACTATCCCCGGGTGACATAGGCTATATTATATTTTCAAAAAAATTAGGGATCCTTACTAAAACTCCAATAATGTAACCCAAAGTGTAAAAAAATTACCTAAAATATTATTTAAATCGCGTGCGTTGCGAAAACTATTGATAATAGAATAAAATAATGTACTACAACTTTGCAGAACACATCATTATTTACAAAAAGTGTCGCGACAGCATATGTCTAACTATTATAGTTATGCCACAATAAGTGTTCTTTTATTTTAAAAATTTAATTTAAATGCCGCCCCTAGAAAAGGCTCTTTATTTGGATCTTGGTATTAATCCTTATCAAAATAAATTACTTCATATTCAAAACTGTTTCAATACCTTTATATAACTTTTTGAATTATTCAATTCGGATATTCCATTCGAAAGATATCACGAGTTTAAAAATGTAAGTATTAGAAAAATGTTGCGTGGTAGCCGCTCACCCTGTTCGGCTAGCTAGGCAGCACCTTATGCAATGTAGGCGTGCGTCACTGGGGTTTTTACAAAAATTAGAATACTTATTAAAAAATAACGAAAAATAAATAAAAAGTAATAACAAAAAAAATCATTAAAATAAAAGCTCATAGAAATAATAATATTCAAACTTTCTTTATAATTTTATTTTTTTAGTAACCTGACGCAAATAGAAGGGTTTGCCTCTGTCCGAGGAGTGCACGGGTGTGCGTACCCGAGGTGCCCGAGCATCCGTCGCTTCACTCCCCTCTCCGTTCGAGGCGACAGAGTCCTACCTTTCTTTCCGTCTACCTCTTACATCCTTTCCAACTTAGCTCTCTGTTCGTGGCGTGGTCCCCGGTGGGATGGTTGCGAATACTGATTGGGGTCCCGGGTTCTACCCTGGGACCTGATTTGGTAGTCGAAACCATGCCTATTTCGACTGCGCCTGCACAGAGAGTGTTCCCGGGGCGGGAATTGCATCCTCGCTGGTCTTGCTGGGCCGGCTACGACGTCAGGCGACTCTGCTTTTTCTGGAGTGTCGTCTGGTAGTCGTACCCACGCCTGACTAGCACGCGACGGGGATGCGAGTCCCGTCCAGAATTGGCCGCGGACCTGTCGCTCCCGGCCCTGGTTCTGTCCATGGTCGGGGGTGATCCTGGATGGTCGTCTCCTTTTGCGAGGCAGTAGTGTCTGCAAGGGAGGCGGCGGAACGGGAGCGGGAGTCCGCCACCGCACTCCCCTCCCGCCAACGTAGGCAGCGTCGTCGGCGCCGGAGGGCGGGCAACGATCTCCGGCCGCCGTAGAAAGCGGCCGCAGGCGGCCCCTCAGGGGAGGATCCGCCGCTCGCACTATTGCCGCGAGGGAGAAGCCGCGTGCTGTTCCGCAGCCCCCCTCAACTCCTAGAGTTGTTACAAGAGAACGCGGGGGGGACGAAACCCTGACCCCTGGCGCCAGCACTTTAGAAGGGGCCCGCTTTAAGAAAAAGCGTGGGCCGGCGCCGGCCCGGGCCATATATCCGTGGGCCCGGGCGTAGGCGATAGAACAGCGGGGTTTTTTAGTGGGTAGTCGGATGGTCGAACATCTTTTCCGGAGTCCCTTATATCCCTCGGTCCCCCCGTGCCGGGGGAACCCGTCAAGAGAGGTTTTTCCCCGAGACCGAAAAAAAATAGAAGGGTTTAATTTTTAATTTTTTGTTAAATACCCATGCGAAGCTGGGACGGGCTGCTAGTCTAATATAATTATAAAATAATTTAGGGACAGACTCTTCTCATAACTTCTCGAAATGTCTAAAAAGTATATATATATATATAGATATATATATATATATATATATATATATATATATATATATATATATATATATATATATATATATATATATATATATACTTTTTAGACATATATATATATATATATATATATATATATATATATATATATATATATATATATATATATATATATATATATATCTAGAAAGAAGAATATATAAGAAAGTATACAATTCTTAGATTTTATCAGTGTTACAAATCAGGTGGCGAGTGAGGTGCCGCACCTTTATTTTCAAAGGATATGTAAGAAGAGTTATTGTCTATGATGTGTCCAGAGAGGTTTCAATGTTTTTTTTATAACAACCATTAAATTGAATTACAATATTTTGATGTTTCTTAAATCATCTATCTGAGTGAGCGATCCAGCCTAGGTTGCCCTGACTCAACACGTATCGTGTACATTATATGAAGTTGTTTTGTGTATTTTGTGAATGAAAGCAGCTATACAATTCATGTAGAGGTGACATTGTGATGCGGACGGTACGTGCGATTTATGAGCTCGTGGCATTGTGAACCCCGCGCCCCCCCGCCTCTTTTGTCGGCTCAACACAGATATGGGGGCAAGTTCTTGCACTTGTCTCTTATTATGTTCAAGTGTATCCTTATGAACTTAATGGATCAGGCTTAGCGTTTATTGTGATACAAAAGTTAAGGGGGTCATTTGCAAGTGTTACTTCGCTAGTAACGTAATTCCTAATTACTTTTAACATATATTTATTGACGACCTCAAAGTACAATTATTCGCATAATATATGTAGGTCTGATAATCGGTTTTCTCCGTGCGGGAAGGAGTAAAAATACTAGCCGGGCTCAGTCTGGTTGGCAGCCACTCTTGGTCCTAATTATGCCACCATAATAACTTTGAATTGTGTTCCAGCATTAGTGACCCAGGTTCCTGTACCCCTATGGGACGGCAGTGAGTTCGTGGTGCCCCTAACGTCGCAAACGTCCATAGGCGCCGGTAGCTGCTTACTGTTAAGTGGGCCCTCAGCCTGTCTGCTGTTTCTCAGTAATAAGAAAAGTATTTATAAATGTATGTATATATAGGTACATTCAGATGGTCAGATGAGGTCTTCATCACCAGGGACCAGGAGTGACTGGTGATGAATTATTACGACATTAAGTGTTGCGAGTGGCATCTTGGCAATCGTAGCAGCTTCTTACACCGTTGCATTGTAGAGTAGTGAGGGACTCATAGGAGTATTGTGTACACCAAAAAAGCATAACAACGAAAATAGAATATACGATAAATATGGCTCAATTATTGAAAAGACAAACCACAGACAGGCAAAGGGAGCTCTTGGTAAAAACAGGTAATTTGTTTGTATCACATACAACATTTTTATTCATAACAAATAGACCAAAGTTAAGACAGTATGATTCTATCTTATTTAGAGGATTGTAAAGGACTGAGAAAGTAATTGCAACCACCTTCTATTTTATGTGGTGTGGGGTCCACCGTGCATTACAGATGGTACTCGTACAACTATTATCCATACTAATATTATAAATGTAACTCTGTCTATTTGTATGTTACGTTTTCACGCCTAAACTGCTGAACCAATTTAGATGAATTATACTATAGAGATTGATTGACCCTTGGAGAACGATTAAGGATACTTTTTTTTATTTATATGGCAGAGCAACGTTTGTTGGATCAACTACTAAATACATACAAATTAGAATACAAGTAATTTATTTAAAGTGAACAAATGCAATGTGATAAACAATTACAAATTGACGGTTCGTTGTTGGACGTGGCGAGGAATTAATTAAGAGAGTAATGAGTCGGCCATATATCACAATTTAGCTAATGCGTCCGCATTGTTGTGATGCAATACAATTAAACATTTCATGCGCATATGCTGTTATTAATTTTCGGGTATCGCGAATAACAGCTTTATGTCATTCTGCTTTCTGATACGTGAGGCGACGGTTAGTTTGTGGAGCAGCGGATCCAAAATGATTTTCCAAAACGTTGGGCCTCCGATGGAGCCCTGGACACATCCTTTTGCTGTCGATCTCTCGCTGCTCGCTCTGGCGTAATTGACCACGATCTTGCGGTCGGTGAGATAGGAGTTCACAGTGTCGAACAAGTTCGCTGGACACCTCCTAATAATTAGTTGGTTTAGTAGGGCAGGCCACCACGCATTGTCGAAGGTGCCCTCTATATCCTGTGAGACTATTACTACGGCCCGTCTCTGTTCGAGCTCGGATCGTACGTGTCCTACAAGGTGACAGAGGGCGTCCTCGGTGCTGCGCTGCGGCATAAAACCATATTGGGCTCGATGGAGTGTGGGAAGGATGTAACATTGTATACGTCCCACTAGTAGTTTTTCTACTATCTTACCGAGAACGGGGAGTAGGCCAATGGGTCTGTAGGACTTCGGATGGGTGTAGTCCTCTTTCCTTGGTTTCCGCAGGATGATAACGTGTGCGACTTTCCACTGTGCGGGGAAGTGTCTCAGCGACAAGCATTTATTTGCTATCGCTAGAAACACTCCACTGTCAGCTTCGATCGCGCACCTGCAAATGTCGGATGTAAGTCCGTCCGGTCCGGGGGCCTTCTTTGGATTTTGTGAGGCGTGTTGGGCTGGGTGTTGGTGCCCTTAGTAACTGTAGTTTACCCTTGACCGCGCTATAGTGTCCCACCGCTGTCGCTCGGGGCAGTCAGAGTGGTGGGCGTGGTGTTCGACCCACCTAGGAGTGTTTGGTGTTTTGCTCCCAGCCAGCTTGCAGTTTCTGCAAGTGGGTGAGAGTCCCTCCTTTCTCTTCCTACACTCCTCCCACTGCAGTAGCTGCAGTAGGAGTCACTTTCTGGGCAGCGTGTGCGGGTGTGACCGTACTCTAGGCATTTCGCACACTGCGTGAGGGGGGACTGGTGAAGGACCAGTCCTCTTTTGAAGGCCAATGTACAACATCCCCTCCTCTACAAAGCGCTTATGCACCGGGGCAGACACCGCCAAGATGATTTGGTTTTGGTGTGGATTGCGGGTCTTTTTACGGGACCTAACTCGGACGTGTTTGGCCGAGGGAGAGAGGATCTTGAGCAAATGTTCATTTTGCTTGATTAATTGCTCCTCAATCTCCCTGTCAGTGTGATATGCCAACACGTCGTAGATGATAATAAGGGGTAGCGACGCCTTCGCCACCTCCGCCTTTAGATTATTGTTTAATTTTACTCTGTCCTTCACTAACTTTAGGTTAGCACTGGGGCCGCAACTAAGGATTACTTTCTGGTTACGGGCGGTCCTGATTTTTTCCACTCTTGCCCCGGTGGTTTTGGGGTCGAGTGTTTTCCTAATATCCTCGATGACCTTCTCGCCAGTCTTCTGTGGGTCTAGCGAGGAGATAATCAAAGTATGATTACGTTTCAGGACCGGCTTTCTCCGAGCTGCTTCGGCGTATGATTTCTTTTCCGCCGCTGATGTTTTTGGGACTGGATCTTTGGTGAGGGCTAGTTCCTTGGCCAAGCTTATGTTGGGCAATGCCTGCTGGCTTTTTTCCTCCCTTATCGTTCTGAGCTCAGATTTTACTGTTTCCAATCTTTCCGTAATTGGTTGCAGCTGTTCTTCTGTAGAGACCGTGGGTATGTGATGGGCAGGTAAATTAGTATTTAATATGTAATCATGGACGTTTGTGTGGAGTTCCTGAAGGGTTCCCCTCATGACTTCTACGGTGCTCCCCAGGGGCCCCGAAAGGGTGGAGGCTGATGTTATGGGGTCCTGGGACCGCTCGGCCCGCTCCTCTTGTTCTTGGAGCTTATTTATCGTTGACGCGGATGTATGTTGTATGGACTCTGTTGTTTTTTGTAGTCCGCAGACGTCTCTTCGCATGCAATCTAATTGGCGGGAGATCGTATCTACTCCTTGTTGGAGTTTCTCTACCGCATCTTTTAGATGGGGCCCTCCCTCCTTGGTCTTAGTGGGGGAGGGACTCATCCGCTTGTCAATGTTTTTTACTATCTCGGAGATCGCAGATATTTTCACGTATGACTCCGAGCTTTCACGGCCGAGCCAGTCCCGAACCGCCCTAGTCGACTCGAGGCTGGACTATTAAGTCCAGGATATTAATCCTGCCTGGCCAAGGCGAGTTCTCCGAAGAGTGACACTGTAACCCTAGTGAGTGCTTCCGCGTGAGCTCTCTCTACGCGGACCAACTCCTGGGCGTGTCTCAATCTTTCCTTCTCTAGATTGTGTTTGTGCCTTGACCTAGAGTCGGCTAATGTGGGGCAGGTCTCGTACAACACCTGGAGCGAGTCCAACACTGTGGTCTTCAACTCCGACTTCATGTTGCCGGACCTTTCTAATGCCTCTTTACCCCTGAGGAGCATCTCATTCGCTAGTTTATTTGACGCGTCCATTTCCACCCCTTTGACTTTGGTAGAACTCAGGGGGACCATACTAAGCCGTTTGGCTGGTCCCTCCTCTATGGACGCGTCTGAATCCTGCGGATAACTAGAACGGCAATGGACAAGCTGAAGAAAATATGGAGGAACCAACACATCACAATGTCCACGAAAATCCAGCTCGTGCAAACCCTTATATTCCCCATATTTTTATACGCTGCAGAGACGTGGACGCTTCGAGATTCTAAGAAGAAAAAGATAGATGCTTTAGAAATGTGGTGTTGGAGACGAATGCTGGGAATATCATGGACAGAATTTCGGACCAATGCCTCCATCCGTGAAGAACTCCGCATCAAGCAGCATCTATCCGCTTTGGTCCAGTCACGTATTCTCAAATTTTACGGCCACGTTTCAAGACGAAAAAATGACTCCACAGAGCGTCTCGTTGATCCAGGGCAAAGTGGAGGGGACCAGATCACATGGAAGATCACCCATGCGATGGACCGACCAGATCAAATCGACTGTGGGCGGACCTTTGCATGAGTGCACTAGAATGTCTGTGAATCGCGGGAAATAGCGTAAAATCATACAGCGAACAATATCTGCCTCTAATAGTACTACCAGTTGATCACGACCGCTCTGTAAAGAGTGAAACTACTAAGAAGAAGAAGAAGAAATAAACCCAAACTTGTCTGTGACGCCAGCTAGAAACCGGACGTGTGTACTCACCTTATCATACATCATATCAATTAAGATGCAATACTCCGAACGCACTCATTTCGCTTTCTTTAAACCTTGAACAACACATGCACTACTAAAGAAATAAATGACCGCAATAAACAAAAATCTGAATTTCTACAAAGTTGCAATGAAGTAGTAAAACTCCACTTTGGATGGGGAAGAAAGGATGAAAGGGGATGGAATGGGTTTGCATCAGCGTATTTCGTTTTGTTTTTTTCCTTTTGCCGCGCCAAACTTTTGATTGGTCCAAATTTCCGAGGAAATTGAACATTACATTGCGTCCGGTTGCGATGCGAAACATAGAGTTAGTATCACTGGATAGATAAGATTTTGCACATTTTTAAATAGGCACTATTCATTTTTAGAACTCGAAATTTTTATGGTAGGACTTATATGTGTATATTAATGTTATATTTCCTCACATGATAAAACCAAGCACAAAACGGCATTTGTTTCCATCAAACCGTTGAGGTCAACTTTTAAACAGCACATGCTGTAAGCACCTAGCAGATGAGGATGACATTTCGGGCTCCTAGATGTTATATGCATCCCCTTTACCCCCTAGTCTTATCGGAATTTGTGGCGTATGGACATCCCATTGCTGGAGGTAGGCGTCCCTGGATTTGTTTGGCTGACGACGACAAGTAAAAAGATGATTGCATGTACCACATCTAGTTTATTATTATTGCGTTAATTATAGAAGATCGTGGGTCTCTCATATTATAACGTTAAGTATGTTTTTCCGGCGCACACAGTTTTGTTCATATAATATTTATAGCAAGGTGGGAGATTTTATTGCTACAAAAAGTTAATAGCATTCTACTATTACGTCATTTTTATTTAAAGATATATTATCATTTACAGACGACACATGTCATAAACTCCAAAATTTGCAATATTTATTTTATTGTTGTTTTGGCGGAGTAAGAATATACGGCCGGAGTCGGGCTGTCGTAAACGGCGACAAAACAACCCTAGAGCTACGAGGTAGGGTTCTAATCCCGTCTGGATGGCGACCGCCCTTGGTCTACAAGTATGCCGCCATAATAACCTTCTGTTGTGTTTAGGCAATAGTGCCCTAGGTTCCCATATGGGACAGCAGCGTGTTCTCGATGCCCTTAGCGTCGTTAACATTAATAGGCGATGGTAACTGCTTACTACTAAGTGGGCGCCAGCCTGTCTGTTAATCTTCAGCTATAAAAAAAATCTACGTTCTGACTTTTGTGAAGACTAATAAAGAAATGTTATTATTATTTGACTCGGTCTTATTAAGAGTTAATAATTTCAAAATTATGACATTTTATATTATGTGTATATCAATAATAATATTATTAATTGAAAGTAACTCTGTCTGTTACGTTTTCACACCTAAAACGGTGAATCAATTTGGATGAATTTCAATATCTCTATAGAGATAGATTGGACCTTGGAAAAGGATATAGACTAGTTTTTTAAATTCATATGACAGAACAACGTTTGACGGGTCAACTAGTTTTATATAAAGCCTTGTTATTCTTAATCCTTATAATTTTATGTAGATATTTGGGAGCATAGATATATGGGAGCATAGAAAAAAACTGTATAAAAAACAAATAGAAAGAATGTGGCTTTAATTCAGTTTAAAAACAAGTAAATATTGACATCACATCTATTGGCAAACAACGAAATAAAATGAATATAAAACCCTCGCAGTGCCAAAGCCGTGAACCGTGTAATTCATTAAGGTCCTGCGAACGCGGTGTATCCCACGCCCATAGGTTGACACGCTTGAGGTTCTGTAATCCCCCAAACCTGGCCAATCTAAAAGAATATACTGTTTGTTTAATTTTAGTGATCTCCATTGAAAAGGGAACAATGGCGTGAAAGGTCGCCTGCGCGCACCCTTTAGGACAATATCTCTTTCGTGACAGTATCTATTTCTACAGTAGGTACACGATTTCTATTTAATGATAATAAATAAATGTACTGGTCCCAAAGCTTAACACTTGCGTTGACAACTTGTGACAGACCTAGGAGTACTTTTTAGAACTAAAACTACCAGGCTGCTACATAAGATTTAATAAAAATAATTATGTTAGTTCCTCTTTTTTTTTAAATAAATTAAAAGATGGAAGGTAATTTTCTTAAAAATAAATTTAAAGTAGGTAAGATAGGTCGGGGTTCGACATAGATCATCCCAACGCTCATCAACGCAACCACTGACTGGCCTGTGTAATAGCTATCCGGCAGATTCGGCGGCGAAGAAGTGGCAACTCCCGGCAGCCGGTATACGGCAAGGTTGTCCCTCACGGCTGGCTGTAGACCCCCAACTGTGGGCACACGACGCGTGTCGTCGATATGTCCTTCAGGGTACCAATTACTTCGGTAATAGTCGGAATTTGCACAATTAGAATAAAATAGATTGATATTTTAAAAAGAATTGATGCCGTGTCCGCGCTTTGAGATGCGTAGGCTCCGAATGACGCGGCGAGTGGCTAGTGTCGTACAAATTTAACGGTGTTATGAACGTAAACGGCGAACAGAACATTACAAACTGATATACCACTTAGGTATATACTTTTCTTTTGTAAATAAATATACATATATGTGGGCGCCAAGTCAAAGGACGCCGGTATCAGAATAAAGACGAACGAAATGTAAACAGACAAAGCGGCTGTTGACAGAAAACTATGTTTACATAAACATTATTTAAGGGAATAAACCCGGAGTACATCTTTGACATTGCCGGCTGTGAAGTCAAGGGACGTCGTGGAGGAAAATCCCGAGCACATATTGTTTACCTCAGAATTTCGTATGGCGGTACACAAAGCAGTCAAGTGCTAACCGCCAATACGAATCGTCACCAGTCACCAGTGCACCCCTCAAAGAATCGGCTCTTTGGTAGATATTGTGAATAAACTACCTACTGGTAACCAAGTTTGTGTTTCGCTTCACTCATCATGAATACCAACGATGTCGAAAATAGTGGCGCCACGCATTTTAAAAACAAAGTACACGTAGATACGAGTAAATATTGTAATCGAAAAAAATATGTAGTTACTATATAAATTACATAGCTTATTCGTGTTTTCAGCAATTTCCAAAATAAAAATAGCCTAAGTTACTCCTTGTTACATCATCTATCTGCCACACTATGGGACCTCGAGGCCCGAGTCCTGGTGCTATTGTACCAATGGCGCCGGGATGCGACCGAGCGTGGCTCTCGCCCTGCGCCTCGCGAAGTTGAGGTAACGCGGGCGAAGCTGCGCGACGAGGTACTCATGGTGGAGTGGAAGGAGCGCCTCGCGCACCTCAGCGCGGGCCTCGCCACCATCGAAGCGGTGAGGCCCGCGCCCTCGTAGTCCAAAACGGCGCAGACCTGTCGCTCCCGGCCCTGGTTCTGTCCATGGTCGGGGGCGATCCTTGATGGACTTCTGCGAGGCAGTCATGTCAGCAAAGGAGGCGGCGGAGCGGGAGCGGGAGTCGATCACCACACTCCCCTCCCGCCAACGCAGGCCACGTCGGCGGCGCCGGAGGGCAAGTAACGACCTCCGGCCGCCGTAAAAAGCGGGTGCTCCCCCGAGGGGAGGCCGCCTGCACTATTGCCGCGAGGGTGAGGGCTGCGTGCTGTTCCGCGCCCCCCCTCAACTCCTAGAGTTATTACAGGAAAGCGTCGGGGGGACGAAAGCCTGACCCTCTGGCGCCAACACTTTAGAAGGGGCCCGCCTTAAGACAAAGGGCGGGCCGGCGCCGGCCCGGGCCACGAGATCGGCTGGCCATATATCCGTGGGCCCGGGCGTAGGCGATAGGAGAACAGCGGGGTTTTTTAGTGGGTAGTGGGATGGTCGAACATGACCTTGAACAATGAACGTGACATTGCAGATAAATTGCAGGAGTGTCGGCTCCGTTGGTATGGCCATGTTTTACGGCAACCGGGTGCTTACATGGGAAACAAATATCTGGCCATGCCGCCTCCGCCGGGCCCCGGCAGGAGGGGTAGACCCGAAAAGTGCTGGCTTGACGTCGTAAAGGGTGATATGCGTGCCAATGGGCTCACTACCAGGGATGCTAAAGATCGCGCGAAGTGGAGTAGAAAAAGTCGGAAAGCGGACCCCGGGCACCGAAACGAAAGTTTGGGTGGCAACCGGGACTAACGCTAGGATGATGATGAGTCGGATGGTCGAACATCTTTCCCGGAGTCCCACATATCCCTCGGTCCCCCCGGGCCGGGGGAATAGAGTTTTTCCCAGAGACAAAAAAAAGCTATCTGCCAGTGAAAGTCCCCTCAAAATCGGTGTAGCCATTTCAGAGATTAGCCGGAACAAACAGACAGACAGACAGACCGACAAAAATTGTAAAAAATGTTGTTTTGATATACCTAGTCAGGTCATAAGTATTGTCACACAGTAAAAACTTTTCTTTCAGAATGCTGGCCACAAAAAAGTTTATTGAATTCGAATCTCGAATTGTTCATGAAAATAAAAATGTATACTTTTAGAATTTTACTCATTTTTTAAATATGGAGTGGACGTTTAAAGAAGACCGTGTTGCAGTTATTGCGTTGCATCGTTGCGGTTACGCGCCAATTCAAATTTTTAACATACTGAAAAATTTGAATATAACCAAAAGATTCGTTTATCGTACCATCAAACGATAAAATGAAGACTCTAGTGTAGATGACAGGTCAAGAAGTGGTCGCCCTCGGTCTGTTAGGACTCCAGCAGTGATAAAAGCTGTGAAGGCACGAATTCAAAGAAATCCCAAACGTAAGCAGAAACTGTTGGCCCTTCAGATGGGGTTAAGCAGAACCACGGTGAAAAGGGTGTTAAATGAAGACTTAGGGCTTCGGGCATATCGAAGAAAAACAGGACATCGTTTGAATGCTCGTCTAATGGACCTGAGACTGGAGAGATGCCGCGCTTTGTTGAAGCGGTACGCGGGAAAAAAATATCGGGAAATTCTTTTTTCGGATGAAAAAATGTTTACCGTAGAAGAGAGCTACAACAAACAAAATGATAAGGTGTACGCACACAGTAGTGAAGAAGCGAGCAACCGTATTCCGCGTGTCCAACGAGGTCATTTTCCATCCTCGCTCATGGTATGGTTGGGAGTTTCTTATTAGGGCTTAACAGAGGTACATTTTTGTGAGAAAGGTGTAAAAACGAATGCTGTTGTGTATCAAAATACAGTCCTGACGAACCTTGTGGAACCTGTTTCTCATACCATGTTCAATAACAGGCACTGGGTATTCCAACAAGATTCGGCGCCAGCTCATAGAGCGAAGAGCACACAAGACTGGCTGGCGGCGCGTGAAATCGACTTCATCCGGCACGAAGACTGGCCCTCCTCCAGTCCAGATTTGAATCCGTTAGATTACAAGATATGGCAACACTTGGAGGAAAAGGCGTGTTCAAAGCCTCATCCCAATTTGGAGTCACTCAAGACATCCTTGATTAAGGCAGCCGCCGATATTGACATGGACCTCGTTCGTGCTGCGATAGAGGACTGGCAGCGCAGATTGAAGGCTTGTATTCAAAATCACGGAGGTCATTTTGAATAAACTTTAATGTCATAAGAATCTATGTTTTGTTAAGTTCATTTTGGTATATAAATGGTTACATAATGAATAAACTTGTTACAATTATTTTACATTAAACATGTGACAGAATTTATGACCTGACTAGGTATGTACATGTACCATGTATACGTCCGAATGCACTTAGTAAAAAGCGATTATTTTAATATTACAAACAGACACTCCAATTTTATTTATTTGTATAGAGTATAGATGAAAAAAATTAGGATCGTTTTATGTACAGCGCCCCCTCTTATCAGTATTGTTACGAGTACATTATAATTTAATCTAGTCTATTGAACACTAGATGATGTGAGTAAGTAAAAATCGCCGCTTATTGTAATGATTTTTATTGGTTACAACACTGTTATAACTTTTGAAAGTATATTTTTAAACGTCCTTTATTTAAAATAAACTAAAATGAACACAAATCGCAAAATCTTAGCAAAATATATTTATTTCACAGTACCTTTATATTTCACAAGGATATTTCTTTATTTACTACACTGATTGATATATGTATGTTTGACAACACAATTTGACTTGATTTCAATGTACATTCTTAATCACTTTTATAGTATTACACGTAATATAAACTTTACTAGTTTTATGTTATTTTACAATTAACAGTACATATTTATAACACCGAGTTTGTATTCACCTTTGTTCTTACTGTTGTTAACACTATTGCACATTTAGGTGCTACTTTATAATATTTATAGAATTGAATTACGGAGCTTGTTATGCACGTATCTACGGGAGTCATTCATTCATTCATTCGTAATTTATTGGAAATACAATTTACAAATATCTCTTTTTTGTGTTTTATATTTATATAAATAGTGAAATGTGCACACCTTTATCTGGGCACCTCAAAATATTGAAAATGAGATAACGGCGTTGAGATACTGCTTTATTCTGTGGTATTCTCAGGGGGATGATATCGGCCGTCCGTTGTCCGCCCGCGCACCCGTTCGACCCGCTCGAGCAAGGCACCTAGGCTTGCCTTTTTGATGGCAAACAAACGACATTCCAAGTGGATCCTCAATTCCGAAAGGTTTGTTATTAAACAAGCCAGGCTTTATATATTTTGTTATTTGGAAAACAAAGAATCTTACGAACAGAAAGAGGATACAATATGTAAAGTACGTGCTATTATTATCTAATAGACGTTGTAAAAAATCTCCTAAGGAATTTTACATACATATGATTTTTTTTCTTTTAAAAAGACATCAAATGCATAACATTAAAAATGATTTAGAGAATCAATGATCTGTTCCAATGTTTTATTCTACACTTGAATTCAGAAGGGATCGGAGACATAGTAAAGAGGGAAAAAAGAAACAAAAGGGGAATAAAAGACATTTCCAGAAGGAAGAAGAAGAAGGTGGCTATTGAGGGGATAACCAGACAAGAAGATAGCCTAAAGAAATGCCTAAAAGAAAATGAATTTAATAAAACCACAAGAATACTCGTATACTGAATTACAAGACAGCTTAAAAAAAGCTTGAAAAAAAGCTTAGTGGGTGCATGTTGGAGGAATAATTATTTGGTCGACGAAGCCCTCACTCGGCTCCACTTACTCGTTATTGCCGTTAACGTGTAATTATTTCCAGTGGCTGTACTTCATGGGCCGCATTGAGCGCCGCTCCAATTAATTACGATTACACTAATATGTAATTATTTTGTAATTAAGTTAAACTTAACATTGTTATTGTTAATTATATATATTTATTGGCACCTGGTAGCTCAGTGGTATTCCACCAACGGTCAAGGGAAACATCGTGAGCAAACCTGCATAGCGAGATTGTCGGCATGTTTAATCCACCTTGGATAAGCGTAGTGGGCATACTGTCCGTTGGCTCTGAGGAGGGCCCGAGGGGGCCCATAGGGGCTGTAATTATTATAGTATTAACACCGAATGTTCAAGAGACACGCTTTTTATCTTCTTGTATATGTTTTTAATATTTTTAAGTTCTATTGAAAAAAGGCCAGGTCAAGAGTACCCTAAACCGAAGGGCATGTATGAAGGGAATAATGAAAGTGGACGAAGCGAAACAAGTATGTAAGGATCGTAGCAAGTGGAAAGAAGTGGAAAGAAGTGGTCTCTGCCTACCCCTACGGAAAAGAGGCGTGATTATATGTATGTATGTCTACTGTCTTTAAAAATAATACTTTTAGCCCTATTATGTAGGGAATTGAAAATAATTAACTTTGCTGAAAGATTGAGTGAGAAGTATGAATGAATGCGTAAGGGATACGATACGAAGTGTGACGTATGAAAGGCAGAATGGAAACGTCTGCGAAGAAATTTAAATAAACGCTAATGTGAATATAGTTACGAGTTTTTGCTGAAACATGAGAGACAGGTATCAGCTAACTTCGTCATGTCGTTTTTTGGATGACAACGAGCGCGCTCATCCTAAAAATATTACTGTCAAATTTTTTCCAAACGCGCCCAAGGAAATATAATAATCAAAAAGCGACATGGTGAAGTTTTTCTTTCTCCGTGCAGGAGCGGAGTAGAAATACTAACCCCTGTGGCCGGGGTCGGCCTGTCGTAAAAGGCGACAAAACAACCCATGCTACGTGGTAGGCCCCAAGCCCGTCTAGATGGTAATCATCCTTGGTCTTAAATATGCCGTTATAAAAGGGTTGTGTTGTGTTCCAGCATGGGTGACCCAGTTACCCTAACCCGACGTTCTGGAGTGCCCACGAAATTTGGAACCCAAGAGGTGCAAAATCCAATCACATCCCTACAAGCGTAACCGGCCGTTATCTCATTTTCAATATTTTGATGTGTAACGGCGAGACCGGACGTGGACCCAGCGATATTCTCCGGGAGGGATCAGGGGCCCTTCCGTGCCCCGCACCAACTCATCACACAACCTGTGGGTTCTGGCCCTATTGTTTCTGACGAAAACGCAAATATCTGCTCCGGACGACTTATTGTACCTGTGCTACCCTGGCTATAATTTGGAACACTGATCGTGAAAACCTCTCTCTTGTAGTTTTGGAAGAAAGTTGTGTCGGACTTTTGTCTGAAGCAGAAAACTCTCTAGAAAGAGTCTCTGAATGGGGTAGACAAAACTTTGTCTAGTTCAACCCCTCGAAGACGCAAGTCTGCGTATTTTCTGCCAAGAAAACCCCATTCGTACCTGCGCCATAGTTTTAAGGAACTGCTCTTTCCATTTCAAGCAGTATTGGGATCCTTGGTGTCAACATCATGAATGATGTGCAGTTTAGGGGACAATTGGAGGGCAAAGCTAATCTTGCCTCCAAAAAGCTGGGTGTGCTAAACCGGTCTAAGCAGTATTTCACTCCAAGGCAACGGCTTGTACTATACAAAGTGTGAGTACTGCTCACATTTATAGGCTGGAGGACCTGCCTGTCAGCTCAATCCCCTAAACTGCATCCAACGGCGCGCAGTTACGCGCAGTAGACGGTCTAGACACGCTTGGACTTCGGAGAGATTTTACGTCTCTTTGCGTATTCTACCGTCTGTACAATGGGGAGTGTTCTGAGGAGCTATTTAGAAACGTGCCCTCGTCGTCTTTCTACCACCGCACTGCCCGCCGTCGGCTAGGTGCTCATCTTCATTTCTTGGAACCTCTTCATTAGAAATGGTTCTCAAGAACTTTCATGTTGCGTACTCTCAGGATTTGGAATGAGTTTCCGGCTGAAGTTTTCAAAGCGCGGTACGATATGATGTTCTTCAAAAAAGGCGTTATAAAATTTGTTCGAGACCGGCAGCGCGTTGGTAATGCCTCTGGTGTTGCAAACGTCCATAGGCGACGGCGACCACCTACCAGGGTGGACCATTTGCCTGTCTGCTGAACTCTAGCTCTAAAAAAATCAAAATATACAATTCTAGGGGTTCATTTCTACACGCTATAGTTATAATTATTTAAAACGTATAACAAAATAAAGCAACCCAATACGCTTTCATTTGAATGTTCCAGAGGAAACCTATTTCAAGTATTGAGATAAAAATGGGACCAAATGAAAACTCCTTTAGATTAAACGGGGAGGGCTTGACAATGTTATTAAAAGGGCGGGAGTATCCGCCTCCTGCGCCAGAAATATCGCAATTAGGATGTTCAATCATTGCCCGGCCGATTGGCTTAAGCCGGAGAAATGGTTTTATCAATCCTAAACGCTTTTTATGTATCAATATGATTGAATCATTTAACTAATGCAACGCTGAACGTAGATACGTTGGTAAACAGCTGCGAATAATTAACTGCATACTGGTTTACAACTACAACATATTTTACGATTGCTAGTAAATTTTTGAAGTTACCTCTTAAGGTGCAACACGATGAAGTTAGCTTATAATATAAATATCTCTCAAGTTTCCGCGAAACCTCGTATATTCACAGCAGTTTCTCAAATATTCATAAATCCACAACACGTGTGGAGATAAAAAATTATCATCATCATCATCATCATTTCAGCCGGAAGACGCCCACTGCTGGACAAAGGCCTCCCCCAAAGATCTCCACGATGATCGGTCCTGCGCTGCCCTCATCCAACCTATCCCGGCGATCTTGACCAGATCATCGGTCCATCTTGTGGGGGGCCTACCAACACTGCGTCTTCCGGTACGCGGTCGCCATTCGAGGACTTTTCTGCCCCAACGGCCATCAGTCCTTCGAGCTATGTGCCCAGCCCACTGCCACTTCAGTTTTGCAATCATCCGGGCTATGTCGGTTACTTTGGTTCTCCTGCGAATCTCCTCATTTCTGATTCGATCTCGCAGGGAAACTCCGAGCATAGCCCTCTCCATTGCTCTCTGAGCGACCATGAGCTTTCTCATAAGGCCCATAGTTAGCGACCACGTCTGCGTTCCGTATGTCATCACTGGCAACACACATTGGTTAAAAACCTTCGTCTTGAGACACTGCGGTATTTGGGACGAAAAGATTTTACGGAGCTTCCCGAACGCTGCCCATCCGAGTCGGATTCGACGAGTGACCTCTTTCGCGAAATTGGACCTGCCTAACTGGATCGTTTGACCCAAGTAGACGTATTCGTCAACAATTTCGAAAGTACAGTTCCCAACTGTTACGGGGGTAGGTGCGACATGGACATTAGACATGATCTTCGTCTTGTCCATGTTCATTTTGAGACCTACTCCTTGGGAAGCTGTATTGAGGCCATCAAGCATATGGCTTAAGTCTTCCATTAAATTATATTCCAAAATTATATTTAATCATAAATACTCGTATACAAGTTTGTTTGATTTTAAATTATACATGTATATGGTGGCGAATGATTGGCAATTGTAAACATTCGTAATAAAAGTAGAAACCTTTTTAAGTGCATTACTTATCGGTATGTATTCTTTTTTTTTAATAATTGACAATAAAGATTTAGGGAACGAGATTTCTGAAAAAGAACTATGTGCCTGTGAATCAAAATATATATGTGATATGCTAGGTAGTCGTAAAAAGAAAAAAAAATACTATCTATTTCGTATAGTTGTCTTACATTTTATGCCAAGAAAATAAAGTTAATATGTTATTTCATTTTCCCTTTTTTTAATTAAATTTCTTTCCATATTATTAATCTCTTATTATAACTTAGTTTATATACAAACTAAACTTTAAGAAAACATATTTATTCCTAAAGTATTGTATTAAAGTACTGTAATTCAATAAATAAATAAATAAAAAATACAAAGCTGTGATAAAATGAACTCGGAATGTTCGCAGTAAATCAATCAGCCTATCTTAAGAAAATGAATTCGGTGTTTGAATAGTTTGAACGTTCTTAAAGAAAACAAATGAAGGCAAATCTCATTGAATTTCGCTGATAACGTTTCTTTATTGGTTTTTGCTTGATTGCTATTATAAAATAATTGAATGAACGTCTTGAATGATTGGAATTCAATGGTTTCAATTTATCGTCAACTGATCCTATTGAAGCTGGTATTTAAGGATCAGATAGGGTATCGAAGTGGCTCTTGCTAGCACTGAAAATGTCTTAAAGTGAGTGATTAATAAAAATACTCAAAGTTAAATAATAAGAAGTAAATAAAATTTATCGAAGATTTTATTAGTGACTCATTCATTCATTAAAGCATTGGCTTTAGGCACCAATGTCAGAGTAAGAGGACAGATGAGTTTTTAAATTAGATAAACAGAATTTATGAGCGATAAATTCTTTTTCTAAATACTTAAGTGTCAAGCAAAAATATAACTAAACTACCTTACAAGAAAATGTTATTTAGATTTAATAAATTGGAAAGAAAGTATATGTTTACTATGAACTATCGTGAGGAGATATTTATCAACTACAATCATAACGTGAAGTAGGAAGGAAAAAATCATGTATGTATGTATATACCTAGTCAGGTCATAAATTCTGTCACATGTTTAATGTAAAATAATTGTAACAAGTTTATTAATTATGTAACCATTCATATACGAAAATGAACTTAACAAAACATAGATTCTTATGACATTAAAGTTTATTCAAAATGACCTCCGTGATTTTGAATACAAGCCTTCAATCTGCGCGGCCAGTTGTCTATCGCAGCACGAACGAGGTCCATGTCAATATCGGCGGCTGCCTTAATCAAGGATGTCTTGAGTGACTCCAAATTGGGATGAGGCTTTGAGCACGCCTTTTCCTCCAAGTGTTGCCATATCTTGTAATCTAACGGATTCAAATCTGGACTGGAGGAGGGCCAGTCTTCGTGCCGGATGAAGTCGATTTCACGCGCCGCCAGCCAGTCTTGTGTGCTCTTCGCTCTATGAGCTGGCGCCGAATCTTGTTGGAATACCCAGTGCCTGTTATTGAACATGGTATGAGAAACAGGTTCCACAAGGTTCGTCAGGACTGTATTTTGATACACAACAGCATTCGTTTTTACACCTTTCTCACAAAAATGTACCTCTGTTAAGCCCTAATAAGAAACTCCCAACCATACCATGAGCGAGGATGGAAAATTACCTCGTTGGACACGCGGAATACGGTTGCTCGCTTCTTCACTACTGTGTGCGTACACCTTATCATTTTGTTTGTTGTAGCTCTCTTCTACGGTAAACATTTTTTCATCCGAAAAAAGAATTTCCCGATATTTTTTTCCCGCGTACCGCTTCAACAAAGCGCGGCATCTCTTCAGTCTCAGGTCCATTAGACGAGCATTCAAACGATGTCCTGTTTTTCTTCGATATGCCCGAAGCCCTAAGTCTTCATTTAACACCCTTTTCACCGTGGTTCTGTTTAACCCCATCTGAAGGGCCAACAGTTTCTGCTTACGTTTGGGATTTCTTTGAATTCGTGCCTTCACAGCTTTTATCACTGCTGGAGTCCTAACAGACCGAGGGCGACCACTTCTTGACCTGTCATCTACACTAGAGTCTTCATTGTATCGTTTGATGGTACGATAAACGAATCTTTTGGTAATATTCAAATTTTTCAGTATGTTAAAAATTTGAATTGGCGCGTAACCGCAACGATGTAACGCAATAACTGCAACACGGTCTTCTTTAAGCGTCCACTCTATATTTAAAAATGAGTAAAATTCTAAAAGTTATACATTTTTATTTTCATGAACAATTCGAAATTCTAATTCAATAAACTTTTTTGTGGCCAGCATTCTAAAAGAAAAGTTTTTACTGTGTGACAATACTTATGACCTGACTAGGTATTATGTATATACCAAAGAGAAAATTCTCTCCGTGCAGGGGCGGAGTAAGATAACTATCCCCTGCGGCTAGCTATGTGTTAGGGCCCCAAGCCAGTCTGGATGGCGACCACCCTTGGTCTAGAAGTATGCCGCCATAATAACCTTGTGTTGTATTCCGGCATTAGTGAGCCCGGTTCCTGTAGCCTGTAACCATGGGCCAGCAGCGTGTTTGCGGTGCCCCTAGGCGACGGTAATTGCTGACTATCAAGTGGACCGGCAGCCTACTGAGGAACAACATCCTCACCAATAAAAATAAAATATAAAAAAAAACACAAACAACAAGTAGAAAATAAATACATGTCAGGATTTGACCATCGTATCTATTTCAGTGATATTAAAATATCTCTTAAGCTTTTATTGTTAGGATTATATGCAAAATCGATCATGTGTCGAATGTGTGTTGAATATTTCAAACGTAAAATTACAATTAATTACAGCAAAATTGCAACGGGCTGAAAACGTGTGAGCTCTTCTCTATTGTCCAACAAGAGCAGAATGTATTCACGATTCCGAAAGAACATTAACCAATTGAACAGTTGATAAATAACAGCGAACTTTCCAATTAAACTTATTCCGATACTATCGAATTGGATATCGTAAACAATCGAGTGCCAACAATCCATTTGAATTTCGACGACAATGGGGGAGTTATTTCACTTGATGCATTGTACTTTTGCCTTTGTTTTATTTTACGCCTTCACAAACTTTTGCTGTTCTCAAAAATATCTTTTATTTCATAAAATGTCTGAATTTTCACAAAATTTTGTAACTTTTAAAAGTTCTTATATTTTAAAATATTAATAAATAATATGACAACTAAGTGTTTTAGTTCTAATTGAAAATTTTCGATTTTATTTTAAGAAAACAGTTTTCCCTTATTGTCCGTATTATATAAAAGACAAATAACATAACATCTCAAATTAAAGCTGCAATTGCAAAGCTCTCCCTATATTCCCAACAAATAAAAAAATATTTCCTGTTTCGTAGAGAAGTAAGAAAACTCGTGAAATTATGTTTTTTATTTTTGTTATGTAAGCTTGAATAATATAACATGTTTTTTGTAGCTTTTGGTTAAGAATTGTAAGTTTGACGCCGCAAATATTCAGGTGTGTGAATATAATGAACACAGCTATATTGCATAACACACAAAATAAATACAAACATAAAAGAGAAAAATAAAGATTGAACAAATGGTCGCTTCATCGCTAAAAGTAATTATTATTAATGTTTTAAATTCATTAAAGATAAATGTTTTAAATTATTAATGTTTAAAATTTATTAAAGACAAAAATTTGCTTTTCGGGTAAGTGACGAGCTTTAACGTCATACGAACGAAGCAATCCAAATGTGTGGACGAATAAAATTGTCACCGAAGCGGGCCGAGTCCTTAGCAATGAGCCGTAATCCAATTTTAGAGCACTTGTCCGCGCCGACCGGTATCACTGCCAATAGCAACAGATTTGCGCAAAGTGCTGGCACATTAGTGCACCAAATATATTGTATATTCACTTACAGTAAAATTGAACTTTATTGAACTTTGTAACTACATTGCTCGCTGTTTGGAACAATAACTCTCAATCAATTCGTAAATTATAAAGAAACGTTATACGTATTTTTCAAAGGGGTTACTGTTATCTCACTATCCAATTCCGATAGGGAAAAATGTTCTGTTCTTTAACATTGTATTTTGACAGAATTTTTAAAGAATTGTAATTTACTGTCACAACAACTAATTAAAAAAAACACGTGCTTGAAATAATAAATAAATATATTGGGACAATTCACACAGCGCCATCTAGTCCCAAAGCAAGTACCATGGCACTTGTGTTATGGGTGCTAGACAACTAATATACTACTTATATACTTTTGTTTTGTAAAAGAATGCATATTATATATAAACATCCAGACGCGATATGGGAATCAAACCCACGATCCCCGCAAACGTACTGGAATGCGTTAGCTGCTACGCTACAGAAATCGTCAATTTTAATCCGAAATATTTAATTTTATTGATTCATCACATGGCAATCAGGTAGGTATCGTACTCGGAGGGCTTCGAGAGAGTTAGGCAACTCAGAGATAAGGGGTTACACAATCAATAAGGCACGCAGGCAGTATTTCCGTCTATAACAAAATCACCAAGCACTGCCTTTATGAAGACACTTATCATCCGAGATTATTGATGTATGCCCAATACGTCTTAAATAAGCGTCACGGGTATACCGTTCGTTCTATCTAGGAGGTAGCTAGAACCTAACAGTGGGGCGCTCTGGGGTATTATTATAATTTACTAGTTTAGATGTTATTAAAAAAGCACCATTAGCCAACTGGTCCAACGTACCAATGTGCGCACACTGCTAAGTGCGGTTAAGAGCACGTGTTCCGCTGCGCAGTGCCATCTGCTAAACATACACTTATTTGTATTTCAATAGTTTTGATTCATTTGTTTCTTTATTTACTCGAAACTCATTTAATTGTGGTAGCATTAATATGTATCGAGGTTTAATATAACAATGTCTGTGACAGGCTCGGGTGCCAATAAAACGTTCGACACTCCGACCTGTAAAAAGCAAGTTAGCGATGCAGTCGGATTTTAGTTTTAGAGACAAATTAAAATCAAACTGTATCTATCTTTCCATATTATGCCACAAAATAGTCTTGCATGTTATTTGTAGCTAAAGATGGGAACTGATACGCTGTGTCTAAAGGGTTTAGAAGTTTATACAATCAACTATATTTCAATATTTTCGACTTAAAGTTATTATTCATAAAATTTTCGAATATTATTTTTAAATATAATCGCAAGATAACAAAAGTATACTTTCATTTTATTATTATTTTAAAGACCTTCCAAGCCGAGACGAAAGACGGCAGTGGTACCTGTTTACATATGTTGACACACTATTCACGCACTAGTCGCGATAGACTATTGTCATAAAAAGACGCCCGGAAGTTTAGCCTTGTGAAATTGTCAAAAGCGCACCGTGAACCCCGATATGAATCATGAAATCCAATTTTTTTTTATTGCTTTAGAACAGCGGACAGGCTGCCGTCCCATAAGAGTACAGGAACTTGGGTCACTAATGCCGGAACACAACACTAAGTAATTATGGCGGCATACTTCAAACCAAAGGTGATCGTCATCCAGACGGGCTTGGGGCCCTACCACATAGGCATTCCATCTGCCTTTTACGATAGGCCGACCTCAGCCGCAGAGGTCAGTATTCTTTCTCCGCCCCTGCACGGATAAAAACATCAGGACGAAGTGCTTGTAACAATAGAATTTTAAAATACGTGACTAACTTAATAACTGTAGCAAAACATCATCGAAACACGAAAATATGAAAAAGGTTTTCAAGAGGCTTAAATATAATTGTATTCAATAATATAAATTGTATTAAATAAAATTTCTTCAGATCACGAAGCATTTGTATCTATTTTAAAACAAATAAATATAAAAAGTACTGTTGAATATATACATAGATATATAGTAGTCTATTAGAAACACTTCAGGTAAATCTAGTCCCATACAGGTAATACCCTGCCGACATTTTTCACGATTACTGGAAAGGGTTTGATAGCTAAAGGGCTCTATTTGCCAAGTTCACCTGCGAAAAAGATTTTGTTTGTCAGCGATATTTTTGTGCTGCGATTGACCTAGTTTCGCTAAAATGTGGGGTTTGTGCCGCTTTCGCTAGCTAAATGACGCACAAAATTAAAGATATATACGACAAAAATTGTTTTAATGCCATAAAACTGTATTATAATAGCTTGCTAATGGCCCACTGTTGTCTTTCACGAAAGTGTAATTTAATAAAGAAGACGAACATTACGAAGAGTTAAACAGTAGCTATAGTCAGGCGCGGATTAATTTACATTTATTTCTTCACTGTTTTGCATGCAATGGTTCAAAAGGTGTAAGGTATTAGGCCCTATAAAATGGCTTGTCCGGTAAGGAGAAGCCTCCAGTCTGCAGGCCGGAGGAGCGGTGCGTCGTGTTGCGCGCACCCCTCTCACACTTGTGAGAATCCAGAAGCGGCTAGGGTAATAAGACACACACCGACGGGCATTGTCAAACACGGCCGGCCATGACCGGGCAGACGGGAAGACTGGGGTGGTTTTTAGGGTAACACCAGCGACGTCTGTCCCCTTTTCAACTGTGGGGGGCATACAGGCGCATTGCACAGAATTCCCACATTATGCAGTCGCCAGCCCCCCGGGCGGCGGGATGTACATTAAGCATTTTCTACCTCATAACAAAACAGGTCTTATAAAATTATTAATTATATACATAATCAATTTTATTTTGTATACATAATCAATTTTATTATGAACATAAAGTATTGAATTAATGTAATAATGGATAAGGAAAGCCTTGTTTTATATAAAAAATATAAAGCAATCGGCCCAATTGGTTCGAGGGATGCAACGAAATGGCTCTGCGAAATCTGGCTAATGATCGCGTGCGTACCTAATGAACGCCGGCACGAACGCCTAACAAATATTTATTTGAATTGAATTTTTTTTATAGCTTGAGTTCAGCAGACAGTCAAACGGCCCACCCTGGCAGGTGATCACCGTCGCCTATGGACGTTTGCAACACCAGAGGCATTACCTACGCGCTGCCGGCCTCGAAGAAATTTTACAACGCCTTTTTTGAAGAACCTCATATCGTACCGCGCTGAGAAAACCTCAGCCGGAAGCGCATTTCAGATCCCGAGAGTACACAATATGAACGTTTTTGAGAACCGTTTCGTGCAAGAAAGAAGAGACTCCAGGAAATGGGGACAAACACCCAGCCGACGGTGGGCAGTGGGGTGGTAGAAAGATGACGAGGGCACCAGTCTAAATAGTTCTTCAGAACAATCCCCGTTGTACAGACGGTAGAACTGATTGGACCGGTTTAGCACAGCCAGCTTTTTGTAGGCAAGCTTAGCTTTGCCCTCCAATTGCCTAAAGTGCACATCATTCGTGATGTCCACACCAAGGATCCCAATACTGCTTGCGAGGGAAAGAGAGGTTCCTTGGAACTGTGGCACAGGTGCGAACGGGGTTTTATTGGCAGACGCTACCACGTAGCTTGGGTTGTTTTGTCGCTTTTTACGATAGGCCGACCCCGCCACAGGGATTAGTATTCTTTCTCCGCCCCTGCACGGATAAAAAAAATATGCTTCTTTTGTATAATTGAATAAAAAATAATTGTAGACCTACGATAATAATTGCTAATTTTTAATTGATGGGGAAAAGCAGACAGGCTGGCGGCGCACTTAATGGTAGGCATTGCCGTCCCATAGGGGTATAGAAACCTGGGTCACTAATGCCGGAACACAACACAAGGTTGTTATGGAAGCATACTTATAGACGTCTATAAGACGAAGGGTGGTTGCATTCCAGACGGGTTTGGGGCCCTACTACTTATTGACGGATTGTTTTGTCGCCTTTTACGATAGACCCAACTTGGCCGCAAAGGTTAGTATTCATACTTCACCCCTGCACGGAGAGCTCCTAAAAGCGTGTTTTTAAGAAACAGCATGTTAAAAGGTGAAGAAAGGGGCACGCAGTGGAACCAGTAAAAACGACTTTTCTCTATACCTAGTCAGGTCATAAATTCTGTCACATGTTTAATGTAAAATAATTGTAACAAGTTTATTAATTATGTAACCATTCATATACCAAAATGAACTTAACAAAACATAGATTCTTATGACATTAAAGTTTATTCAAAATGACCTCCGTGATTTTGAATACAAGCCTTCAATCTGCGCGGCCAGTTGTCTATCGCAGCACGAACGAGGTCCATGTCAATATCGGCGGCTGCCTTAATCAAGGATGTCTTGAGTGACTCCAAATTGGGATGAGGCTTTGAGCACGCCTTTTCCTCCAAGTGTTGCCATATCTTGTAATCTAACGGATTCAAATCTGGACTGGAGGAGGGCCAGTCTTCGTGCCGGATGAAGTCGATTTCACGCGCAGCCAGCCAGTCTTGTGTGCTCTTCGCTCTATGAGCTGGCGCCGAATCTTGTTGGAATACCCAGTACCTGTTATTGAACATGGTATGAGAAACAGGTTCCACAAGGTTCGTCAGGACTGTATTTTGATACACAACAGCATTCGTTTTTACACCTTTCTCACAAAAATGTACCTCTGTTAAGCCCTAATAAGAAACTCCCAACCATACCATGAGCGAGGATGGAAAATGACCTCGTTGGACACGCGGAATACGGTTGCTCGCTTCTTCACTACTGTGTGCGTACACCTTATCATTTTGTTTGTTGTAGCTCTCTTCTACGGTAAACATTTTTTCATCCGAAAAAAGAATTTCCCGATATTTTTTTCCCGCGTACCGCTTCAACAAAGCGCGGCATCTCTTCAGTCTCAGGTCCATTAGACGAGCATTCAAACGATGTCCTGTTTTTCTTCGATATGCCCGAAGCCCTAAGTCTTCATTTAACACCCTTTTCACCGTGGTTCTGCTTAACCCCATCTGAAGGACCAACAGTTTCTGCTTACGTTTGGGATTTCTTTGAATTCGTGCCTTCACAGCTTTTATCACTGCTGGAGTCCTAACAGACCGAGGGCGACCACTTCTTGACCTGTCATCTACACTAGAGTCTTCATTGTATCGTTTGATGGTACGATAAACGAATCTTTTGGTTATATTCAAATTTTTCAGTATGTTAAAAATTTGAATTGGCGCGTAACTGTAACGATGCAACGCAATAACTGCAACACGGTCTTCTTTAAGCGTCCACTCCATATTTAAAAATGAGTAAAATTCTAAAAGTTATACAGTTTTATTTTCATGAACAATTCGAAATTCGAATTCAATAAACTTTTTTGTGGCCAGCATTCTAAAAGAAAAGTTTTTAATGTGTCACAATACTTATGACCTGACTAGGTATAATAATATCTATACTACTATTATAAAGAGGAAAGATTTGATTGATTGTTTGTTTGTTTGTTTGCATTGAATAGGCTCCGAAACTACTGACCCGATTTAAAAAATTCTTTCACTGTTGGGAAGCTACACTATCCGCGGGTGACATAGGCTATATTACATTTTCAAAAAAATTAGGGATCCTTACTAAAACTCCAATAATGTAACCCAAGGTGTAAAAAAATTACCTAAAATATTATTTAAATCGCGTGCGCTGCGAAAACTATTGATGACAGAATAAAATAATGTACTACGACTTTGCAGAAAACATCATTATTTACAAAAAGTGTCGCGACAGCATATGTCTAACTATAATAGTTTTGCCACAACAAGTGTTATTTTATTTTAAAAAATTAATTGAAATGCCGCCCTTAGAAAAGGCTCTTTATTTGTATCTTGGTATAATCCTTATCAAAATAAATTACTTCATATTCAAAACTGCTTCAATACCTTTATATAACTTTTTGAATTATTCAATTCGGATATTCCATTCGAAAGATATCACGAGTTTAAAAATGTAAGTATTAGAAAAATGTTGCGTGGTAGCCGCTCACCCTGTTCGGCTAGCTAGGCAGCACCTTATGCAATGTAGGCGTGCGTCACTGGGGTTTTTACAAAAATTAGGAAAAAAAAACTTATTAAAAAATAACGAAAAATAAATAAAAAATAATAACAAAAAATCATTAAAATAAAAGTTCATAGAAATAATAATATTCAAACTTTCTTTATAATTTTATTTTTTAGTAACCTGACGCAAATAGAAGGGTTTGCCCTCAGGGGCGCTGCTCTGTCCGAGGATTGCACGGGTATGCGTACCCGAAGTGCCCGAGCATCCGTCGCTTCACTCCCCTCTCCATCCGAGGCGACAGAGTCCTACATTTTTTCCCGTCTACCTCCTACATCCTTTCAAATTTAGCTCTCTGTTCGTGACGTGGTCCCCGGTGGGATGGTTGCGAATACTGATTGGGGTCCCAGGTTCTGCCCTGGGCCCTGATTTGGTAGTCGAAACCATACCTATTTCGACTGTGCCTGCACAGAGAGTGTTCCCGGGGCGGGAATGGCATCATCGCTGTCGTTTGGTCTTGCTGGGCCGGCTACGACGTCAGGCGACTCCCTGGTTTTTCTGGAGTGTCGTCTGGTAGTCGTACCCACGCCTGACTAGCACGCGACGGGGATGCGAGTCCCGTCCGGAATTGGCCGCGGACCTGTCGCTCCCGGCCCTGGTTCTGTCCATGGTCGGGGGCGATCCTGGATGGACGGCCGTCGCCTTCTTTTGCGAGGCAGTAGTGTCTGCAAGGGAGGCGGCGGAACGGGAACGGGAGTCCGCCACCGCACTCCCCTCCCGCCAACGTAGGCCACGTCGTCGGCGCTGGAGGGCGGGCTACGACCTCCGGCCGCCGTAGAAAGCGGCCGCGGGCGGCCCCTCGGGGGAGAATCCGCCGCCCGCACTATTGCCGCGAGGGCGAGGGCTGCGTGCTGTTCCGCGGCCCCCCTCAACTTCAGAGTTGTTACAAGAGAGCGCCGGGGGGGACGAAACCCTGACCCCCTGGCGCCAACACTTTAGAAGGGGCCCGCCTTAAGACAAAAAGCAGGCCGGCGCCGGCCCGGGCCACGAGATCGGCAGGCCATATATCCGTGGGCCCGGGCGTAGGCGATAGGAGAACAGCTGGGTTTTTCAGTGGGTAGTCGAATGGTCGAACATGTTTCCCGGAATCCCACATATCCCTCGGTCCCCCCGGGCCAGAGAAACCCGTCAAGAGAGGTTTTTCCCCGAGACCGAAAAAAAAAATAGAAGGGTTTATTATGTGTGTGTATATAATTTTTAATTTTGAAATTTTTGTTAAATACCCGTGCGAAGCTGGGGCGGGCCGCTAGTTGTATAATAAAATTATATAGTAGAGTGCGACCACATTAGCCCTAAAGGTACGCGTCCATTGGCCCGCGCCGGACGCACCGCACGCACGGCACGCAACGGATTGAACGGATTTGCCGATCATAAATGCCGGCGTTTGATGCGTCCGGCGCGGGCCAATGGACGCGTACCTTAAATGTCATTAATTGTCAATAAAAATGTTATTTTTCTAATACTAGAACTAACTAACACAGCGGAGCTTATTGAAATATTTTATGTAAAGAGACACGTGTGGATGGATAGAGAAGGCATTTGGGATGTGCGGCAAAAACCTAGAAAGGTGTGCGAGTACATACGTCTGCAGTAAAACACGCATAAGATGTTTACTTAGAATTTTTACATTTTTATGAATTACTTATTACAGCCCTTATGACAGTTAAAATACTAAATACGGTTACGTCCCAGGCTTTAATGTTAAACCTTTCCACAGATTAAAGCTAGCTGTCTTGACCGACACAACGTAAAAAAATACATGCCATATATTATGTTTATTTTTTAATATGTATAATAAGTTTTTTAGTTTTTAAACCAAAGTACGTCTGACTGTAATAAGAACACTCATGGTATACGAATATATACAATGACTTCAGATCAAAACTATTTAATTATCTGTGAAGTGTATACACATTACTACTATTCTAAACAAAGGTATTTATATATCTGTGTGTATGAAATTAGTTTGGGTAAAATTAGATTTCTTAGATTAAGTAAGAACAGGATTATATTCCAAGAACACGAGTTTAAAAGTTACAGCAGCTTAATTTGAACTTAACTAATTAACCGCTATTGGGTAGCGTTGTTAATTTAACTTAATTAATAAGTAATTTTAATGAATGTCACCAGCCTAATGAGCCTCACTGGCTGTATATACATTTAAAGAGAAAATTCCAAGGATATCATAATTACGGTAATCGGGGAAGTTTAGAATTCGAGTAAGATTAATGCATCGTGATAACAAATGAAAGTGTAATACTAAGAAAATACTAAGGTGGTAATAAAGAGCAAACAGCAAAGCTTTTTGGCTAAGGAATCTAAGGTAAACATCAGTCCTGAAAAAAGCCAAGAAAGAAGCACCTTTTGCAGGTGGAACTCTATGTGTGTAATATTAAATAATAATTGCTTAAATATTATCTTTGTAGTTATCCGTCCTCTGCGTCCGGGGTCGGCTTGCCGTAAAAGACGACAAAACAACCCACCCTAGTCGCCAAGCCCGTCTGGATGGCGACCACCTTTGGTCTTAAGTATGCCGCCATAATAACCTTGTGTTGTGTTCCGGCATTAGTGACTCAAGTTCCTGTACCCTTATGGGACAGCAGCGTGTTCGCGATGCCACTGGCGTTGCAAACACCCATAGGCGACGGTAACTGCTAAGTTCTAAGCGGGCCGTCAGTCTGTCTTCTGTCCTACAGCAATAAAAAAAAATGTATGTACATCATATAGGTAACGGATTCGATTTCTTTAATGTTGCTGTATGATATTTGTATTATTACTATATTTATAAGCATAAGAAAACTGATTACATAAGAAAACAATACAAGATGTCGTTGTCTGAAGTATCGGATACCTTTTACAAATAGTTTAAAATACTCCATTTAACAAGATTTTGTGATCAATTCCAGCATATTCATCCTTTGGAAATTTCTAAAAATAATATATTTCAAAATGGCATTTTTCGATTTTCTGGGGATGTGCGGTTGGGTATTGATCCCCTAATGACTGAAGTAGCTGCTGAGTTGTTGCAATTAGACGTGGAGTATCGGGCTTAGGTCTCGTTAGGGCTCCAGAGATAGGAACCTCTAGGTGTTTGTCGAGACTCTTCGCTATAAGCCCGTTCACTGACACCACTATCCGTACGATGCTCGTTGATTTCATGTGCCATATGGCAGTAGTCTCGTGAGCAAGATCTAAGTACTTCGTAATCTTGTTAATTTCTGGTTTCTCGTGAACTTAGTGGTTTATGCAAGACACTAACTAATATCAATCTATCTATTATCAAAATATTAGACTTATTGGCAACAATAGATCGATCCCAGTAGATTGTGATATGTTACATTATTTATTATTATTGTATTTGTGAATATATTATTAATGGCGAAGTGAGAGTATTAAATAAAATGAGACGGCTATAAATGAAATCCTTAAACAGGAACAAAAAAAAATAAGAATAAAGTTGATAAAACAGAAACGATGTATAAAGCTTGTAGTCGTAAAAAGAAAGCATTTATTCTCGAGACGTTCGGATCAATTTTCATCTTAACTACGATTTTACTTAGTGTTATTTTTGTAGATTTTATCATTTATTTTTTTATTTTCTGTCAAATCTATTTCTAGTTCTCTTAAAATCTGTAAACACCGTTAACTTCATGCAGGGTTGGAGTAAGAATACTGACGTCTGCGGCCGGAGTTGGCAACACAACTCTCACTACGTGGTAAGCCCAAACCTGCCTGTATCCTTGTGCTGTGTTTCAGCATTAGTGAGCCAGATTCCAGTACATCTATGCGGAGAGTAGCATATTCGCGGTGTCCCTGGCGTCGCGAGCATGCATAGGTGACGGTAACTGATTATTATTGGATGGGCCGTGAACCTGTCTGATGTTCGTCAGCAATAAAAAATAGATTTGTGATGATTAGATACAATATTATTGACATAATCCAGATTCCTATTTTAATAACTCTAAAGATTGTTAATAATTTGTTTTACACGAACTACTTGTTATTTTTATTTAAATTTTCTCTTAATTAATATTTGTATGACATGTGGATATTGGCTTGATGTACTGATGAATTCTGTGCTTAAGCCCTTCTAAATGTTTGGGTATGTAAATTCAAGAAGTCATTGCACATAACGTTATCAAAGAAACGCATTTAATTCGAGATCTTGGCGTAGTATTTGATAGTCAACTTAGCTTAAGGTATCACACTGACTCCAATTATAAAATAAATCTTGTGATTTATCAGGATGATAACACGAACCATGAAAATATTTAAAGAGTCTAGTCTAACTATTACAATCTACTATTCTCTGTAACGAAGCATATTAGAGTACTGCTGCGTAGTGTGAAGTACAACGCATTCTGATCGGCTTGAAAAGGTTCAGAAACGTTTTGTGTATCACTTAGTTTATACAGATAATAAATGTAGTGTTCTTAAATCATATAATGAACGTATCCGGCATTAAAATAGAAAAAATGCTGATGTATTTACTTATAAAATTATCAATGGAATAGTGGATTCAAGTTTAATTTTGCAAGGTCTAGATTTTAGTATTCCTCGTGCAGTAAGTCATTCATCAAAACATTTAATCAACCCTTAACTAAAACTAAGATGGGTCAATACTCGCTCATATATAGAGTGATGAAACATAATAACGCTGTTCGTGAAAGTGTCGACATGTTTGTAAATTCATTACATGTGGTCAAAACCAAGCTAAACATGCATTTCTTATCCCATTCACTTTCATTCAATTGACTGACACATAACAAACCAAACTATTTGTACGAAACCTGACTACTACTGATTAATGCAGTGCAGTTTCCATCTGAATGCAGGATCCAGTGTACAATTAAGTTTAACGCCTCTGTTTACGATATTAACGCGGACTATTGAGCGGAATTGCGGGCATTGCGCTTCACGGCGCGGCGCTCTGTCACACCGACAACGAACGTTACCACCCGTCTATGGACATATTATTACTTCACAACCATAACAAATAAACACATACGAACACCCGCGCGCATATGTATAATCAAAACACACAGCCTGTCTGCTGTCCTACAGCAATAAAAAAAGCTCCCATAATTACAATAAATATAAATGCAAAAATATGTTATAATGAATTTGACCTATTGAGACATACAGTAAGACCCCACTTAACGCTGTTTCATTTAGTGCTGTCTCGGTTTAACGCTCTTTTATTTGAATTGTGGGATTCCCCGAAATCAGTTAGCTCGCGTCGAAATATATTTTAAAACCTTTACTCCACATATTCCAACAGTCACTTCATGTTCTACACGTAATATTATAAGAGTTTTCATCAAAACAAAACGGTTTCGAGGGACTTAGCACGGTTTCCATCGTTGAATGAATGAATTAAACTATTTTAAATTAACCGTTATACCGGCTGCGCCATGTTATGTGGGAGCGCGATTCATCATATCTACCCACAATATTACACAGATTAGAGGAGAAGCACGTGCTGATACGAAAGCGGCGGCTGAATTTCCAGCGACATTAAAAACAATAATTGAACGAGGTAACTCCAGAATTGGTTCTTAATGTTGATGAAACAGGCCGATGAAATAGGTTGATGAAAATAATTCCAAAACAAACATTGCTATCCCGAAGAGAAAAACGTGAAGCAGTAAAAGATCGCTTAACACTTCTACTGGGTGGTAATGCAAGCGGAGATTCCAAATTAAAACCACTACCTGTTTACGATTCCAAAAAACCCAAGAGCGATGATAGGAATTTCCAAATCAACTTTACATGTAATTTGGGAGTCTAATAAAAAATTCATAACTTGAAAACCTTCTAGAATTGGTTCACTGAATATTTTAGCTCGTCTGTTAAACGACATTGCGAAATTAAAAAAGTTGAATCAAGAGCACTACTTTTAATTGATAATTCTCCAAGCCGTCTAATGAACTTTATATGTCTAAGAAATAAATGTTTGTTTTATTGTAAATATAATTTAAAACATAATATATTTCATGGTAAAATACCTGATGGTGAGATGACCTCGTTTAACACTGTTACATACATTGAAATAGCAGTTCATATTTTATCTATGAGTATATATAAATGCTTAAATAAAAGGTAGATGAAGTAGAAATAAGCCCTCGAGTGGAGATATATTCATGACCTATTTGGACTAAAACACTTCATACAAAAATGTTAGAATATCATCTTTATTCACTTAACATTATCATGTACTCACGAAGACAAACACAGAAGCGAACATTTTAATGACAGGGTGTCGGGGTGAGAGTTTAAAAAATACGATGAAATATTTGAAACAAATCTTCGAACGTCTTTAAATAATTAAGGGGCGCATGGTCATCACACGCAGTGCCATGGACAGGCTTTCAAAGGTATGGCGAGACCGGAACATAACCAAGACCACCAAGACCCGTCTGGTAAGAGCGCTCGTATTCCTGATTTTCCTGTACGGGGCCGAGACATGGACGGTGAAGGAAAGAGAGCGGCAGCGTATTGACGCCTTGGAAATGTGGTGTTGGAGGAGACTGCTTAATGTCTCCTGGATACGGCACCGCACCAATGTCTCCATCTTGAAGGAGCTTAACATCGGCGAGAGACTGTCAACGGTGGTGCAATCCCGAATACTCCAGTTCTTTGGACATGTGACTCAACGCGGGGGGGACTCCGTGGAGCGGTTCGTTGTGCAGGGCCGGGTAAATGGCAGCAGATCGCGAGGGCGTTCGCTTTTGCGATGGACGGACCAAATCAAGTCGATGACACACACATCCCTAAACGACTGCGCAAGACAGACTTCAGCTAGGGACAAATGGCGCGCGGTGGTGAAGCGCTGCCGGGCGTGCGCGACCGCGACTGCTCTGTCAAGACTATCCGACTGAGAAAAAGAAGAATTATCCATTGTAATTTTACAATTATTTAGTTCATTTTCATCAAATGCTATAAAAGCATATAATAAAAACGGACTGGTGTGATTGAAAACTAATTGTGTACACGGGGTGCTTTTATACGTGAAAAACGATGTGATCGCAGCCCCTCGTATCCATATTCAAATTTATGAGTGTTCATTGTATTGCCATAAACCGATTTACTGTTGATACCATTCAACAATTGGGCTGTCGTATCATTGAAATTATATAATTTATTGTAAAGGATTTCAGATTTTATTGAGCAATCCAAATATGTATAGAATAGTTTAGTGTTTAATTTAATTTAATGAAATTCTCGTACCTGATAATTTAAATTCGGGTGCATACCAAATAGTATTCCAGAGCCACGGATCCACTACTGGGTACTTATGAGATAACATTTAGGATTTATAAAAGCATTTTGATAAAAGTAATTATTACCGTATTGATAATTATTATGCAGGGTGAAGTGTTAATGGGCCGTTCACGTGCCTGGAGCAAACGTGTCCTGACCCCCAGGCCGATGGAGCGATGACCTGTGCAAGGCTGCTGGGCAGAGCTGGATGGGGGGGGGGGGGCGGGATGTGTGGCCGGGATGTGGCGCATACTTGGTGGCTGATGACTATATATCAACATATATCTCTTTACTAAAAATGACGCAGAAAATCTAAATTACACCTTCGCTTAAGCTCATGAAAAAAACTGACAGGTAAATATTAACCAGCGTTAGCTTTAAAGGGGTATCTAGTAGACAGAACTTAAGGAATAGCGCAGCATGAGTCTATAACGATATTCATTCGATATAGATTGCGGTTGTAATTCTGAGCTTAGACAGACTAATTTGCTAACTATTTGGTAGTGTAGTTGAAAATTCTAAGAAAATGAAAAAAATATTCTCTAAAAGATAAAAATTTCCTCCTGCAAGGTCGGATGAAGAGTACAGACCCCTGCGGCCTGGGTCAGCCTGTCGTAAAAGGCGACAAAACAACCCCAGCTACATGGTAGAGCTACAAGCTCATCTGCATGGCAACTACCCTATAGTATACCGCCATCAAAATCTTGTGTTGTGTTCCGGCATTAGTGACCCGGGTTTCTCTACTTCTGTGAGACAGCAGCGGCGCCCGTCGTTGCAAACATCCATAGGCAACGGTAACTGCTCACTATTAAGTGGGCCGTTATTCTGTCTGCAATCCCTCAGCAATAAAAAAAATAGACTTAACCAAATTAATGTAACTTCTAATTGCTTTGGAAGTATATAAAAATATTCAAATACTCGTATGCGTGGGTCAACTGATTGCTTTTTAATAATACGTATACACATTAATACACAAGTGTATCGAAACATTGTTTGTTTGTAACGATACTTTAATTATATATAATGCATATTTTGTGTGGTTGTATTGATTGGGCTAAGTGCCGCGTGGGCGGTGACTGATCGGGGTTGCCAGATGTCTAATTATTTGACAAAGTACATCGTAACCATAGGATATATTTGCTGCGTAGTACCACTGGTCTTATCACATCAATGGCCGTTTTTTGGCCATATATCGTAATAAACGCATAAATATTTTATAATCTCCTACTTTTTCTATTTTTTTTTTTTGGATTTTTACAGAATTTGAGTTGGTAACAACTGTCTCCTTTTTGAGTTATAAATGGTGTAAATAAATGACTTTGTTTTATGTATGTAGATGTACATAAATGTGGAAATATATATAGCAATATAGCAGATAAGCATAGCAGAAATATAATATAGCATTCCTTGACTGTTGCAGATAACTAGGAATAACGGACTGACAGACTACGTCAAAGTGGCAGATGTTTCAGATGTTTCACTACGCGCAAGCGATAGCCGAAAGTCTTCGTTTCATGTCAACGCCAATCCCACGTATATAAACTTAGTTTGTTATTTTCTACATTCATATCAAATGACTCCTCCTTAGTTACAAAAGAAACCGTTAATATCTATTTAAATTATTAAAACAATTGACTGTGAGTGGGGTCTAATGGCACGAATGATTTATGCGAACATGCAGGTGGCTCTGATCGATCTGTCAGTCTATTTTAATCCCGAGGTGCAAGTTAAAATGCTATCCAAGGCTTAAAGGCCTTGCTAATAAATTAGCATTCATTATTCATTTATATGACATCGCAAAACAAAACTAGAACTACTTTACGGGAAATTTATGAGATAAAAAAAATATACATCATTTAAAGTAAACGGTGCCCGACCTCCGAAAGTAGATTGTTAAATGTTTGTTAAGTAGATGGATTTAGTAGACATTTAGTATTTATTTAAATAAAAAGGCTGCGAAGAAGATAAGAGATCGTCCCATCTTCATGGCTTGCATACGTCAGCGTTGCTTTTACCTGACAGACATAACTGAGTTAATTTCGCTTTCGTAGAGCGTTGTCGCGTGTAGCGCTTACCAAACAAACGGATGGTCGAATAATGAGAAACGTATGCGGCCAATCTCTATATGGCTTCATTGCAAATCTTCTTCTTTCTGCCCTTATCCCAAACTATGTAGGGTCGACACATGTTGTGTCTTTCTCTAATCGTAGTCATCTAAATATTCACACCTTTTTTACCATATCATTTTAACACAATCCATCCATCTTTTTTTTGGTCTACCTTCTTTGTGTTTCCATCCGTTCTAATTTATAGCATTTTCCTTGTTACATGACATCTTTTTCTTCGCATTACATTAATACCAATATATAAATCTATGTTTTTTCCAATGAGCATAAGCATTATGTTCTCTTAACAGAATCTCTTACTTCGCTTCATAGTTGATTCATGCTTATATATAATACATAGACATAGACCCTTTTCAGTTATAGTATATATATATAGATAGAGAAGCAGAAAGAAAGAGGGAGCTTCAGCTGCGAATTCATACTAAGAATATGATGTGTGGAAGGAATACACGTTCCGCTGATGATATAACAATATACAGATTTCGCTAAACACAAATAACGGAAACCGATTGCCAATGTTGCATTATAGGTTTTGTCGCTCCAATTGAAGCCGTGGGTTGGCGATGGGCCAAATTAAAAAAGTTCCAACATCCCATTTGTTCGTTTGTTGCAGGTATTTGGCAGTTTACTTGTTTCAACTCCTTTCGCACTTTATTGGGGAAACATTTTCCAACTGAAAATAGGTTTTGAAACTCAAAGCACGCAATAACGGAGTTGGTGATTTTTTTAGTAACAATCTTCATGTTACCTATCAAAGCTACAGCCTTCCCTTACAATGTGAACATTATTTCGATTATAGGGGGTGAATTTTATAACAATTTATATTCTGTTTACCCTTTTGGTTTCCTCGCCATTAATTCCATCAGCTTAGTACATATTGTGTATCTAATGAACATATTGTTATATAATAATAATGTTACAATATATACATTGGCAAGTTGGTTATTAACCAAGAGGAATTTCATCATAATGGGATTAAACTTCCTTTCTCACCACATCACCACAAATTGTGAAACTTTCTGAGGTATGTTAATATTTAATAAGGAATTTATGTTTAAATACCCCATTATATACCTATATATACTTTTTGAATGTAAGTAAATTGTAAAAAGCATTGTAGGAACTATTTTTTAGTGTAAAGGGAACCTCGTGGGACCCGTAATAAAGACTGTCCATAGCGTCCCCCTGCGGCGCTCGGGCCTTCCCATAGAACAGGTGGACACTATTCTCGCCAGACTCGGTATACAGGTTTCCTTCACCGTCAACACATGGCAGTTATGCTATAATATACACTTTAGGCGAGAAAAATTGCCCAATCGGTGCACGCCATTCGTGGGATTCGAACCCGGACTCTAGATTGGTATCCGAGTGTGAATACCACTGGGCTTCCATACCTCAGTAAGAGCCAAACGTGATATCAATTGACCCTAATAAGCATTCGGGATTAAATCAAATAAAAATAATTTATTTAATCAAATTTGTTATTTAATAACGAGTTCATATTCGAGTCGGTTGATCTCATTTCTGATTAAAATACGAATGTTTATCATTGAGAGGTACATTAAAAATGAATACGCCGCAATGCGCTAAACCATCGCACACAGCGTTAAACGATAATGGCGGTTCGTCCGCGCGAGGTGCATCCGCCACAACACCTCTCTGCGGACACCGTACAGTATCAACATTTACGGTAGTACCGCCACTTTAATGGCATTTTTATTGCTGGAGTTCAATAAGCAGGCAAAGGACCCACCTGATAGCAGATGCTCACCGTTGATTAGCATTAGTCCAAACGTTCATAAGGACGTTTGGACTAATGCTCAGGTCAAGTGTCAACACGCTGCCGGCCTCGAAAAACCTAAGCCGAGTACGCAACATAAATGTTCCTAAGAACTGTTTAGAACAGGAAAGAAGAGACTCACAGAAATGGGGATGGACGCCCATCTGATAGTAAGCAGGACGACGAAGAAGAGACACGAAGGAGTATAAATATAAGCAGTTCCTTAGAACATTCCCCGTTGTACAGATGCAGATGGTAGAATAGGCAAAAAGACGCAAGGTCTCCAAAGCCATTCACTATTAGAAATCTCTGCCAGCTGATTGATATCCGGCTTTCTAAATCTGAAAAGCTATTTGTAAGCATTTATACATTTTGTTTTTCTCTTTTTTATATTTATATATTTGTTTCTATGTAATATAATTGAAAAGCTGTTCGAATTACTTCTTAGATTATATATTTGCTTACTATATACTACTTATGTACTGTATGTACGTATTTATTGTATGTATCGCTGTTCCACTTTCAGCCTTCTTGAACTTTAATCTATCTTAAGGTTGCCTGTAAGAAATTGCTTCTAGCGATAAGGCCGCCCTTTGTATTTACAATACAATATTTATTGTTTGTTTTTGTCCAATATTGTATATATTTTGTGTGTTGTACAATAAAGAATATTCATTCACTCCAAGGCCAGGCGTGTTCAAGCCGTCTGTGAGTATGGGACCAAGTTAAATGCACGTATTATCTTAAATATTGTAATTGCTCGGATCATTAAGGTACGCAGTAGACAAGTGACAGGGGTACATGTGTAACACACATTGCAACGTATTGACAGTAAAAGAAACATCATAAGGAAACCATTATATCAAGATGACTGGTTTGTGTAACCAATCCGCTTTGTGGGGTATACTACTAGTATCAGCAGTGGGGCAGTCTATAAGGTTACATTTCATTGATTGGTGCCGAGTAAATTTAACTATAGAATTTAAAAGTAAACTTAAACAAATATTACAATTTACAAAATATCAAATATTTTTCTCCCTGAAGGGACGGAGTAAGAATACTAACCCTTGTCGCCTGGGACCCGGTCTGACGTAAAAGGCGACTAAACAACCCAACTAGCATAGTGACCATGGTTCCTGTATCCCTGCACGACAGCAGCGTGTTCGTGATACCCATAGCGTCTCAAACATCCATATGTGACGGTAACTGCCTCCTGTTAAGTGGGCCGTCAGCCTGTCTTCTGTTCCTCAGCAATAAAAAAAATTTCACCTGAAATAATTTACTTCTGAAAAGTTCTGTTAAATTGAAGCATTTTTAACCTTGTAAGTTCATTAAGTTAGTATGTTTTTAAATATTCTTTTCTATTGATCATATATTATTACATATTTTATACACATGGTAAATTTATGTTTTCTTTATTACATGCTACTAATAATGGATAAACTGTAATATAATAAACTGTGAGATTCCCATTGGAAAATTAATATTATTATTTGATATGTGTAGTCGTTCCAATTAAATATTTTATCCGTGCAGGGGCGGAGAAAGAATACTAACCTCTGCGGCCGGGGTCCGGCAGTAACCCAGTAGTCGTAAAAGGCGACAATGCAACCCACTCTAGCTACGTGGTAGGGCCCCAAGCCCGTCTAGACGACGACCACCTCTGGTCTTAAGTATGCCGGTTATTATAAACTTGTGTTGTGTTCCGGCATTAGTGACCCAAGTTCCTGTACCCTTATGCGACAGCAGCGTGTTCGCGATGCCACTGGCGTTGAAAAGATAGGCGACGGTAACTGCTAAATTCTAAGCAGGCCGTCAGCCTGTCTGCTGTCCTACATAAATTAAAAAAAAATTATACATAAACACCCAGATGCGGGCCGGGAATCATACGCGTGACGTCCACAAGAAACTGATACGCGTTAACCGCTACGTCATGGAGGTCATCGTTTTAGAAATAATTTTATATCGCAATAAATAACTTAATGTCGATATGTCAATGGAAATGACTTAACGACAACATAATAATGATTACATGATTAAAGCCTCATTACATATTTCAAACAAAGCAAAACATTGACTTCTTAAGAATAGTAGAAACTAAGTGGTTACTAATCTATCTAGGTAATTTGAACTCGGAAACTGTTGGTAAAGCCCCGTGCACATAATAAACGGGATAGCACTTCAAAATTTCATTAGGACGTGGCGCGTTTAGTTCATGATTAAAATATCTTTGACAGTATTAATTACGCCCTTTACATTAATTAATACTCTGTGGTCACAATTCCAGCACGGGAGCTCGGGGTATGCGCGCCTGGCTTGGATTAATTATGAACTAACAATTTTATATGGCTCAGATCGTGTATAACGTATAACACACAAACCATTTAGGAGCTAAAACACCTTGTGAATGTGAAAAATAAAGTAAATAAATATCATAACTTGAACAAAGCCTTAATATGTTTAATGACTATAACATTTTCCTCTTTGTTTTCAGTCATTGGCGCTATTTCCGAACCACAATGACGAAGTCAAGAAAGAAAAGCAGCCAGGCTAACCGCCTACTTAATAGATAGCAGTTAACGTCAGCTATGAATGATGCTATATTTGCGAAGTCACGGGAACCGCTAACACGATGCCGACCGGGATCCGCTCTCCGACTTTTTCTCTCCATTTCGTAGTCTTCATCATCCTTGGTAGTCATGGCGGAGGTGGCGTACTTAGACATTTATTCCCGACGTAAGCTTAAGTAGTAGCCGCAAAACATGTATAGGTATATAACAACGAAGACGACACCTGCAATTTGTCCGCTATTTCACGGATATGAAGGTTGTCGCGAATGCGGGAGCGAAGAATGAAAATCCTAATAAAGCACAAACCATTTAAGAGTCAAACTACCCGTGAAGGCGAGAAATGATACCATCAGTTTTCCTAGGTAGGATATTTCCTGTTTCAACGTACCATTATCTAATTCTTAATACATTTTAATGATAACATTTCCTTGTTTTACTCAGTGTCGGTATTTTCGACTCACAATGACAAGACCAAGAAAGAAAAGCAGACAAGCTGACAGCCTCCTTAATAGTAATCAGTTATCGATGTTTGCGACGGTAGGGAAAGGGGCACCGCTAACACGCTGCCGTCCGCGCAGGACAACTGGAACCTGGCTCACTATAATCGGGTGAGATCTGAGTACCGATCTAAAATAAGAATAAGGCTAGTAGATTAGAGTAGTAAAAGACGCCAAATATATTTCTCCTTGTGGTACACAAAGAGCGTGGAAAGGGCGCAACACTTTCTTTTCGGAGCTCAGAGATCAACGGTAGTCTCCTGTGTCATAATCATATGTAGCTAAAATTTTATGAGGTTTTTTTTTATTGCTGTAGGACAGCAGACAGGCTGACGGCCCGCTTAAAATTTAGCAGTTACCGACGCCTATGGGTGTTTGCAACGCCAGTGTCATCGCGAACACGCTGCTGTCCCATAACGGTACAGGAACTTGGGTCACTAATGCCGGAACACAACGCAAGGTTATTATGGCGGCATACTCAAGACGAAAGGTGGTCGCCATCCAGACGGGCTTGAGGCCCTACCACGTAGCTAGAGTGCCTTTTACGACAGGCCGACCCCGGCCGCAGAGATTAGTATTCTTTCTCCGCCCCTGCACGGATTTTGCTAACATCTATTAAGTTTCATTGTCCGTAGTTCATAGGGATGGAAAAAGGTAGTAGAAAGTAATAGGTATGAAAGCATTAAAAAAAGAAGTAAAATAGGCTAATAGATTCCGTGTTGTTCTGCTAAATTAATTTAGTAAAGCTTAATCTAAACACAAAAATCCTAATTATGTCCATACACGTGTTTGGGTCCCATTTTATGGTGGTTGAATCACGGAACAGTACGGAGTCCCGTTTGTAGGTCCATTAGGGCGCACGCGATCCCTCGCGTGTCTAAAAGTTTTCGATAGAAATTGAGCTTGTTGCCAACTAAGCATGTAACGAAGGGAGGCCTCGAGTCGATATTTCGCATCCAAATACTGCTTTCGTTTGTAAAATAAGTTACTTCACAACATGATTTGTGTGCAAAACAAAGCTCATTTTTGGCTCTTTGAATGATCAAAACAAAATATCATTTTAAGCCATGTATCGCGCGGCATATGGGTTATATCGTATGGTTCATATCTGTAAGAACGAATTATATAAGTAACATTTCAGGAAATAACCAACTACTGAAAAACATATATCTATCTTCTACTATTATAAAGAGTAAAGATTTGATTGTTTGTTTGCATTGAATAGGCTCTGAAACTACCGACCCGATTTAAAAAATTCTTTCACTGTTGGGAAGCTACACTATCCCCGGGTGATATAGGTTATATTACGTTTTCAAAAAATTAGAGATCCTTACTAAAACTCAAATAATGTAACCCAAGGTGTAAAAAAAATTACCTAAAATATATATTTTTTAAATCGTGTGCGCTGCGAAAACTATTGATGATAGAATAAAAAAATATACTACGACTTTGCAGAACACATCATTATTTACAAAGTGTCGCGACAGCATATGTCTAACTATAATAGTTTTGCCACAACAAGTGTTCTTTTATTTTAAAAATTTAATTGAAATGCCGCCCCTAGAAAAGGCACTTTATTTGTATCTTGGTATTAATCCTTATCAAAATAAATTACTTCATATTCAAGATTGCTTCAATACCTTTATATAACTTTATGAATTATTCAATTCGGACATTCCATTCGAAAGATATCACGAGTTTAAAAATGTAAGTAATAACGAGTAGAAAAATGTTGCGTGGTGAGCCGCTCACCCTGTTCGGCTAGCTAGGCAGCACCTTATGCAATGTAGGCGCCTCTGGGGTTTTTACAAAAATTAGAAAAAAAACTTATTAAAAATAACAAAAACTAAATAAAAAATATTAAAATAAAAGATCATAAAAATAATAATATTCAAACTTTCTTTATAATTTTATTTTTTTAGTAACCTGATGCAAATAATTGGGTTTATGTGTGTATTATAATTTTTAATTTTGAATTTTTTGTTAAATACTCGTGCGAAGCCGGTGCGGGCCGCTAGTGTGTTATAAAAATATAATACGATTATTATACGCTTCAAAATTAAAATTTATTCCCTTTTAGCCCTATATATTTTAAAGTTTCGATTGACACATCAGTGGCAGCAATTCCAATTGAAGTATCGCCATGAAATAGGTCTCGTTGACAATGTGCGCACAGACCGTGATCTTCTTCTTCTGTATAGTTCTATTAAATTGGAAATAATAATTTGCTCTAATGCAATAAGTATAAAATTAATATGACTTATATATAGGTATAGATCCTTGCTTTATGTATTATTAAACTCGTACCAGTAGGCCTTCAAATGTCATCGTAGAGTTAAATTCTTCTATTTTTTTTATTGCTGTGAGAGCTGTATCGGTCAGTTACCGTCGCCTATAGGTGCTGTCCAATAAGGGTACAGGAACTTGGTTCACTAATGCCGGAACACAACACAAGGTTATCATGGCGGCATATTAAGACCAAAGGTGGTTGTCACCCATACGGGCTTGGGGCCCTACCATGTCGCTAGGATGGGTTGTTTTGTCGCCTTTTACGACAGGCCAGCCCTGGCCGCAGAGGTCAGTATTCTTTCTCCGCCCCTGCACGGATATTATAAAAGTAAACTTAACTTTAAAAAAACCAATGTTACTATTTCGTCTGTAATCCAAAAACTGCTCAAAAAACACAAGTTATAAAAACACTCGGGTATTATTAATAATTTAACCGCATTGAAAAAGCCCTCTTTCTGTTTATGAAGTCCGGTTATTACGGAAAAAACAGCTTGAATTATGATAGCCCTTAAATTAACTGCCTAATAACACAAGGCCGTGTTTTGTGGCGAAATTTAAACTGATAACGGGCCTCCTTTTAATAACGGCGTAATGTATTTAATCACAATATATTTATGTAATAACCTGTTCTATAACAAATTTAGGCTGCAAAATATTTTGCGGCCCAAGTTTAAAGATTCTCGCTTCTATTATATTAAGACGCCCAAACAGGCTAGGCTAGCACTTGGAAGAAGCTTACAGTAAAACGCTTTAATAGCTTCAATATTTGGTTGTTGTAAGTTGTCAAATCAGCTATGAGTAAAATCAGTCTATCGTTTGCATTTATGACCTTAAAATTTCTATTTAAATGAATAAATAATTAACTATAAACTTCTATACGTTCTTCATTTCACACGCTCTTTTAAATAACAAAATAAAGTCAATTAACATATTATATTATAAGTGTTAATAATAAGATAAATGATATAAAATAATATTATGGTACTGTTTTCATTAAAAATATACATGTAAAAAGGTATTGTAAAAATATAAAAAATTGTATAATAAATAAATAAAGAGATAAATTTAAGGGATTAGTTGCAAAAAATTCAAGCTAATAATTATAAACAAATTTCAACAAGTCTGTTAGGAATCGAAGCTTGGAATTAAAACATTTAAAACATTCATCTTAATTCACAGAAGATATCAACTATTAAAAGCCGGAATTTAATTATACGTAACAAACAAATTTATGATTTTTTATTTTGCTTCCTGAACATCAAAACCCCAGGACAGAGAGTTGTTTCCAAACGTGCTTGTCGTTCCACCTTGGGCCAACGAGGCTTCCATGTAATATCTCTCGGGAGACGTCCACAGCAAAAACAATAAGCGGTAAGTGTTCCCCAAGCGACGCTCGTACGCGCACCGACTAACAATTAATCATGGCTCAACTGATATAAAAACGTTTTACACGCTATCATGTTTTAAAACAAGTTTTCTTTAATTGTTTTCTTGAAAGCTGTTGCTGCGAGATTTGACTGCCCTATCCAACGTGATTTAGGATAGTCATAAGACTAGAAACAAACTTTTTTTTATTGCTGTAGGACAGCAGACAGGCTGATGGCCCGCTTAGAATTTAGTAGTTACCGTCGCCTATGGGTGTTTGCAACGCCAGTGGCATCGCGAACAAGCTGTTGGAACACTAATGCCGGAATACAACACAAGGTTATTATGGCGGCATACTAAGACTAAAGGTTGCCATCCAGACGGGCTTGGGGCCCTACCACGTAGGTGGATTGTTTTGTCGTCTTTTACGACAGGCCGACCCCGGTCGCAAGGGTTAGAATTCTTTCTCCGCCCCTGCACGGTGAAGAAACATGTGACTAATTAACTTAAGTTAAGTACTAACAAATCGAACCTACTGTTAAGAACTTAGTAACTAACCCACTAATAATCTGTGCACAACATTTTCCGAAAATAATTATTATTCTTATATTGATTTTGTACCATCCTTAGGGGATAGAACGTGGTTTCCATCCCCTGGCAATAAATCCTAGTGGCACCGTTCTGTTCCTTACTTCTCCACTTCATTCAGTCTTCGGCTTACCTGCTGGGGACTTTTTTGGAAGCACTCCTTCTTAACAAGTATTTATACAAGTAGATGAAGGAGTGCCGGTGGATCGTATCGCAGCGTAGTTATGGTGTACAACATATTAAATCACATATTCTAAAATATCTCCCGCAGTGTATTCTTCACCGTGACAAGTAACTACTACTGGTGTCGCTCTAGCACCGATTTATTACAGGCCAGACTCAAGAGCTGGACAAGATTTGAAAGAGATCCATTTCCATAATTGAAGGTAATATGAAACAAAATTAATCAATATTAGATTTCAAAGAGAGTCAAGTGGAGTGACAGCCATTGATTCGAGTTACAAGTTTATTGAAGTGCTCAGAAGTGTCACTCAATGCCCGAAGTGCTCGAATTGGGAGATGTAATAAACATCTTATTCAGCAGATTGAAATGTTCCACGGTGCCTTTTTTAATTATTATTTAACTTTAATTAGATATTTCATGTAAATATGAGTACATGAATTCAATTAAAACATTGTAGTTATACTGATGGCTAACAAATTTGTGTCACAATGACGTCAGCCAGACTAGACATTTGTTTCATAGTGGCTGGGGCCTCCCCTTAGGGACCACTGACAGTATACCAGCCACGTTTGTCCAAAGCGGATTGGTGGGTTACACATATCGTTTAACTCGGCATGTAGGATTCCTCGCGGTGTATCCCTTCACCGTTAGAATATAGCTGTTACAACTTTTTATTTATTTATTGTTACAACTGTGTACATTATAATGTTGGTACGTACATTGTGTACCAACAGTTAGCCTTTTTAAGGCGTACAATATTTATAAAAGTATTTTTATGCTTCAAATTATTAGAAAATAATAATAACATGTTCATTTATTTACAATTATAATTTTATTATATCTAATTGTTTCATTAATTTGAAACAGAAAATATAGAATTAAATTAAATTCTATATTTGAATTAAAAATTAATTTAGAAGTTATTTATGAAAGTAATAAAATAATACGTATAAATTTTTTTATGTCAATTCCATAATAATTTGCCCTTAATTAAGAAACTTATCCTTCAGATATTCATCTAAGTTATAATACGACTTCTCATTTAACATTTGTTTCAATTTGTTTTTAAAAGAATTTTCAGAATTAGTATCTTGTAGCAATTTGGGCAAGTGATTAAATATTCTCTTGTCTTTTGCCTTTTTACTGTAATGTCATATTATACATTTAGAATTTACATCACAATTGAAGGTTTATGTCAGAATAGAAAATATGATTTGTTTAGAATAATAATAATAATAATACATTATTTTCAGCAAAGTTATCATAGTGTTTATTTATTTTAATAACGGCATTGCTACAATATGCACATTAAGTAAAACAGTTGTCTATATCTTGGTATTCGAACCCGGGACCTCTAGATTGGTCACCGTAGAGTGTAATACCCATAGAGTTATTATTAACTCCATGGCATACCATACCACCGTGATACGTACCTAAAATTTAATTACGAATGTTATTAAACAGTCTACGGCTGACTTTAGAGTAAGCGATTGTAGTAAATGGGTCATGATTTGAATAGATAAATATATTCCGATACTTGACACAGCAGCAGCGCTATTTGGCACAGCAGGGCGCTAGTTTTATGAGTACTAGACAACTGCTACTTTTTCAAAATAAATAGATACTACTAAAAACCCTTGGAACGGAAATCGAACTCGTAACCTTTGCAGCTTTGTTAGCCGCTCTCGCATACCCTTTTAAAACAAAAGTTAATTGAATACAATTTTATACTTCTTTGCATAAGTTATATGTATCATGAAAGAAAAAGTGATGCAAAAAGGCGTCCAATTAGTCTAATGCTGTGACTACATTTTGGGGGCTTCGGGCTGCGAAATGAAGCTTCGCATGCAACCGGAATAAATAGTCGTCTAAATGCTCCTATAGCGCAATTAATATACATAAAAGAAAATGTGGTTCATAAAATTACTTTTATCTTTCGATGGTTCAGCATTGGCCTATTCGGGTAAATACGGGTTGACCGTAAAACCCTAAGCTTTTATTATAGATACATAAAAATGTCAGATAAGTTATTGTCATGACCTTACGTTGGATTAAAACAGATGGGTAGGACCTTAAGCCCGCTTGGATGGCAACGATCTCTGGACTGTATGCCGCCATAATGGTCCTGTGTTGTGTGCCTGCGTTAGTGACCCAGGTTCTAGTACCCTTATGTGGACAGCAGCGTGTTAGCGGTGCCTTTGGCGTCGTGCAATAAAAAAACAGCACAGCAAAGTGGGATTGATAACTGATGAAATCCCGATACGTCATCATCGTGCAATTTTAAACATATGAGGTTTCAATAAATTGAATCGTGCAATCTGTACGAACTTATTTATGTATATGAATCATTTGAAAGATTTCATTTGATTGTCAGTTAGCAATAAAGTGCTTTTATGGTTTCGTTTCGTGAGTGGAACAGTAGAATGCATTTCGATTTAAGTATAATATAGGTAGGTATACTTGGTTAAAACTATTGCTTAGGAATTCTTATGCAGTTCTAATGAATAAATACTACAATAGACCAGCAGGCAATAGCAGGCAGGCTGACGGCCCTCTTGATACTAAGCAGTTGCCGTCGCCTATGGCATCGTTAATACATTGCCAGCTACGTAGGGAAACTGAAATGTGTCATTTATGCCAGAACATAATACAAAGTTTGGCGACCTCCGTGGCGTAGGTCACGCGTTCGATTCCCGTCTCGTAGAGATACGTGATTATTTATATTTCACGTATCTCTATTGAGTTTTTTTATATTAAACTTTGACATTTTTTTATTACTCATGAAGAGCAGACAGACTGACGACCCACTTAAGCAGTTAGTCGCCTATGAATATTTCCAAGGCCAGAGGCACCGTGAACACGCTGCTGTCTCATAGGGGTAAACATATACCTTATCATTAATATTTATGAGTTAGAGTTTGAAAGGTAACGTACTTCGGTACGCTAGTGTAAGTCATGGGCTCGAATCCCGTCTCGCGTCTGGGTGTTTATGTCTGTGTATTTATTTAAAATAGAATACTATTGTATATCAGTTGTCTAGTACCCATAAAACAAGTGCTATGCTACTTACTTTGGGACTAGATGGCGCTGTGTGAATTGTGACAAAATATTTATTTATTATTATTTATTAAGGTTAGTATGGCGGCATTTTTTAAGACTAGGGGTGGTGGCTATCCAGAAAGGCTTACTACGCAATTAGGTTGTTTATTCACCTTGTACAAGCGGCCGCCGACTGCAGGGGTTAGTATCCTTACTCGGCCCCTGGTGTGTTCTCGGTTATAAATAATAGTGCTACATCTCTACTTACTTAAGGAGTCTTTGGCTAATAAATGGATCCTTCTACTATTTGACAGACAAGAAAGGGTGTCGTTTGGTTTCCCTCTCGGAGTTGGACGGTTCTTGATCCTGTAAAAACTAATTTTAACTAGTTTTCCATTTTTGCCACGCCCTTTGAAGAGAAAGAAGTGTCGTGATGAGGCACCAACGCAAACAATTGCGCTGTGGCCTGCACGTGCGTAAATACTCTCAGTATTGGGCTGAATATATACGTTTACATGATGTAATAGGTATATGAGTATATGACATCCGTAAATAGGAAGACACACTAAGTGCTACATCAACGTCTGCGGAATTTTACATGGTTATAAATTTTATACTAAAATTAAACTATCTATTCCTAAAACAAATACAATATAAAAACTATTTCTTCACCACACGTTCCTTGTATGTTAAATAAATTGAAATTCAACATATAATTTTGCGTGTAAATCCAATTTTACATAAATTATCCGAGTGAATGGAATCACCGCAAGTTTGGGGCCACACCAAGTGTTTATTTGTGCTCACGCTTACATTATTAAATAAGTTTCATTTGGGGAAGGGACGGGAATCACCCAGGACTGTCGATATCGATAAGGTATGGAAGGGGTTATTTTAATATTGGAAAATTAAATGCCTGACCGACGACAAATAGAATATTCCCGTCGGTACGCTATCGAAGGTCCATCTGGGTGATTATGTCTGGCCGATTGTGTTTTTTTTAATTTCTATCTGTCATTCTGCTTGAAAAATATTTGGCAGATTACGACAAAGAAATATAATATTTTTCATTGGCAGTGTGGTCACAGCTGTCACAAGCTTTTTGGTCTGTTGTTAACTCGATAGTGCTATACTACAGACAATAAAAATATTTTATGTTGTGTATTAGTAGATTAGATGGAGTAGCGTGATATATCCCAATACTTTCTGTCGAATCACTATTTCATCAGGATTGCCTGGAAGAAATTGTTTTAAGCAATAAGGCAGCCCATTGTTCAGTAGCTTGTACGTTTATTTTATTTTTTGTTTTTGTGTATTTGTGGATCCGGCATCAATGATTGCTCTCGCTCTGCCAGACATCGATGGGAATGGCGGCGCATCGCAAAAACAGCGGTGGCGCAGAAATTGACCGACGCATGACTACGACCACGACGACTCTGTCAAGAGTGTACGAATAAGAAGAACTTGTGGATAATAATAAAGATTTTCAGTCATTTATTTCAATCGCTTTCACCATAAGAAGCGCGCTTTTTGTGGTTATTAGTCATATACCTAACAGGCCTTTGTCAGAAATACCTATTGCGTGTATTTTCTATGTAATATACCTATATTTTCAACAGCTGAAGCAGCTGAATATTAGGTGAAAGAAAGAAAAAAGTACGTATTGTGATCAAAACCGGTTGACCTGTAAAAGCAGTAGTGTCATCACCGTCATCTTAGCGTCAAATCCCGGTTCAACCCATTGCATTGCATTCTCGATTTGCACTATTACACTATAACGGAATAATCTAAAAGACAGAAGTCGATCTGTTAAAACAGTACAATATTTAAAACATTTGACATTTTATAAATCACTGTTGCGTTATTTTTTAAAGTATAAAACTTCTTTAGCGGCATTGTGCACTTTTTTGTGATGGGTAAAAAATGTTAAACTCGCGTCAAGTCACGTGTCCTGATCGAAAATTCGTATGACGGAGTTTTGCTCCAGTAATAACAACCTTATTAATAATGACTTAAGGTTTATTTTATAATGTAGCTTTTAAATGATTGCATTACTTATGCATATCTATTCGAATTGCGACTTTATTACAAGTTGAATTTTTGAAGTGAAAATTTCTTTAGGTGCGTTGAGCACTTTTCGGGTGAACAATTTTTGATTTGTAAAGAAGTGTTGATGACCAATTGAAACTTTAATCCTTGATTATAAACACTTATTTATAAACCGAAAATAATAATTTAATAGCTCGACGATACAATTCACAAGTTACTTAGTTTTCACTTCTATCGGCAGTCCCCAAAGACTGCCCCGCATGGTTTTTTTTAAATTAGGTTAAAGTTTTATATAGTGGGACCGTAGTTTTTTGAGGTACAATTTATTTAAGATACCACGTTGAAAAGTCAGTTAACAATATTGTAACTATCTTACAAAACGTTTAAATTATTTTATCAATAGGAGTATATCAGACAAGGATAACAATTAAACGGAGAGGAGCTCCCGGGTTCAAATACCACGGTGGTGTGCACCACTTAGGAAGTTTTTCTCATGCGCATCTTCTTCTTCCTCCTGCCCTTATCTCACATTAAATGTGGTCGGCACAACATGTTACATGTTGTAATAGTTGTGGCTCAGTTTTTACAACCAGTCGCCTACCTGACGTTAAGCCCTTTTTGGGGAAAAATCTGTCATCCTTTTTATTTAAATTATTTTTCTCGTTTCACATTGAAAGTAGGACACGAAATTTCGTTGTCAATCGTCTTATATATCCTCAAACGACACTTTTATTGTTTTCTTCTTGAGTAAACAACATATTCGAGTGTCGGTTTGGGTGCGCAAGTTGGCACTTTTGCCGGGTCGCCAATTATTACGGAGTCCGTGCACAATTCACATTCAACAACTACGTCACGAGGGCTTCTAAATAAGAAATTCACAGTGCTGAGCGTCTTCGAATGCTCTTGATCCTGCATTCCGTTGCGCTTGAATGCAGACACAGGCAGCTTGTGCACAATGCGTCCATCTTCATATATTTTGGTGGTGGCTCAGAGCATTCTTCGTCTTAGACAGTTAGAGGCCTTTAAATATTAGCCTATGCATATTATAGTTAATTGCGACGTATTGACGGTGAAAGAAAACATAGTGAGGAAACCTGCATACCGAAATCACTAGTGTGTGTAACCTGTAAATCAGCCTTGGTCAAAGCGGGTATACTGTGCGTTCCCTGGAGCCCAGCAGTGGGAAGTTTATGGGTTGTTGTTATTTTTGTTTTATTAATAAATCGAACTGGGATATCATGCCTTGCTACTTTCCCATCCCTATTCTGTCCAAACATAGCCGAAACACGGCAGAGCATATCTTCTAAATTAAACGCAGCATGTGAGAGAGTCTTGGCTCGGATTCGGCGGCTCACACCTAACTATTGAAATTGTATGTTGCCTAGGATATGGCACTACGTTATTTTACAAGGTTTTAGAAAAGCCTGACAATTTGTTATACTAGTTACATTCTTATAATTTAAAGGAAACAAAGAAAAGGAGAGTCTAACTCGCGATGAGTAAGATTCTGTAGAATCTTACTCATCGGTAGTTGGATTGTAATCCAACTTTTCTCTCCTAATGTGCATAAATGTCATGTACCAACGTTGGAGAAGAACTAGAGAGAGATCAGTCCCGGCACACGTTATAGGTTCTTGTCATTTCAATTATTGGGTTCCTTTCGATGGGGTTCTGTCTATAGAAACCAAACTTTGTATCAAACTCATTTTTTTTTATTAAAAATTAGTTCCTACCTAGAACATTTTTTAAAAGTCAAATATGTATTTTATAACCCCAAGCCTTCGCTTCGGTGACCGGGATTCGCTTTATTTTAAAACTATTTTGTCAATATGACTAAAGTTACCACTGCTTCACAGCGCATTTGGCTGTTAGAAGAAGAAACGTCAAGAAATTCTTCACGTGTAATTCTATTATACATATTTTTTATTTCAAAATTGTTTTTTCAATCTCGTCTTTTTATAAATAGAGTATCATATAAAAAGCAACTCAAAAAGATATGTAGGGTGATTGTGTTGCTACTCAGCGGAGGCCCTGGTCCCAAGCGAAGGTTTCAGATGTAATCAGGATGAAACCTAATAAATGTAAGCAGCGCACGACTGAGCTTTCAGAAGTTTTACTGCGTAGATTAAATCTCTTTTACTTGGAAAATTGTGTCATTATCGTTTTCGGTTTATTTACAATGCAAACTTTGAAAGGCGTTAATCGAGATGGATCTTCTAAAAGTAATTAGTTCAATGATTTTAATATAATTATGAAATCTTCAAACGGATTCCAAAGTTTACAAAATGATCGGACTGCAAATTTTAATTTCACAGTTGAAAACTGCTGCAAGGCGGTATCGTGGTTTCACGTTCCGAGGAATAAAAGTGTGCGATAATTGATAGCCTTATTTTTAAAATCTCACTCAAGTGTGTTAAGTCTGCATATTCGGTAAGTATCTATCTCGTCAATCTTTATGAAGAGTTGATTAGTAAGAAATATTCAGCCAGCTAATAATGAGGCCAATAATAAAACAACAAATAGGTTACTCCTGCTGGCTTATGGGTAACAACAGAATTGCACCATCTGTGTGGTCCCACTACTGTATGGACTGTAACTACACTTGTTCCATATTTTTTATGCCCTTTGCACAAAAGAGTAGACATAAAAAGGTTCGCGGTTTAGCTTAGTGTCAATTTTTAAAGTGCTGAAAGCTGAAACTTTCAGTGCTTTACTTAAAGTTAAGTGCTTTTTAGTTAGCTGTCCGTTACGTACATAATATTTTAAATTAATGGAATAAAAATTGAAGAACTAAGAACGCAACATTATGTATTTATAATCTGATACAATCGTGGTAGATTCTATTCCCAGGGAGCATAAAGTGTTTATAAGAGGTAAATAATTTGTTCTGAGCTATGTGACCGTCAGTAGTTATATTAAAAATCTTGCAATACAGTTTTTACCTGATGCATGGACTTGATTTTGAAAAAAAAAAACCTTGTAATAATTTATCGACACGATAATAATTAATAATATATATAAGCAAATGGACCCCCTCTTTATATGCGAGCGCAGAGAAAAAGAATGAATGATTTTTCATATATTTACCATATCTTAGATATTTTTCCTGGAAAAGACCGTAACCGCAACTAGTCAACGCAATTGACAGATCCTAAGATAGGCTTTATTGCAGGCTTTGCAGTATTAACCGTCGTAATTTTCAACGACAGCCAGCGTAGCACCATGTTGCGGTTACCTTTATTGGAAGCTTCTGAGGGTGGTGTTTTCACTATCTCCCTCCCCCACTGCATTATAGACTCCCTACCCTTAGATTAGCATTCGGTTCCAACCCGTCTACGATGGGACCTACACAACTTATACCTTACCTTCTTAGGTAGTTATCGAAATTTTCTCATCATCAATTTCAAGTTTCACATTCCGAAATGGATATATATAGGTATAATAGGTGTTTTTTATTATGAATGTATGGGACGATATGGGCGACCTCATAGCTTAGATAAATATATTCCGGCGACCATGGTCATTTAGAATGTACATAATATATGTAAAGAAAAAATGTACTGCATACATTTTTAATAATACATTATCATCAATATCACATCTATTATTTCTAATAATACATTAGCTATGTATTATTATATAACAGCTCACAACACCCCACTTTTGCCACGCTTGTCCAAGGCGGATTGGCGAGTTACACACACCGGTGATCTCAGTATGGAAGTTTCTTCACGATGTTTTTTTTCACCGTCAGTACACGTCAATTATGCTATAATACGATCTTCTTTTCTTCTCTTTCAGCCCAATGCTGAGTTCTCGGTTCAGCGCCTTTCGCATCCAGTCCTACGATCATTAGGCGATAAAAAACTACTAAAATTTGAACCCGGGATCTCTAAATTGGCCACCGAGTGAAACACCACTAAGCTATCTGGCACCGTAACGTACTATTTGGTTTCAATGTCAGGTTAATCGGTTATTAAAGTTTATAATGATTATGCTAAAATATCTAAACCTGTATTAATTTTTTGTCACGTACGTCAAATAATATATAATCTAATTACGCAAGATATCACAATTTATTAAAATACTTTAGAATATTGAAAAGCTGCCAAAGTGTTAAAACATAAATTTATCAGAGTTCATCATGATTTAGGTCGGTGCCCACATTTATTGTGTTGTTAAAACTTTTAAAAATGCTTTCGAGATATTTCTTTGTGAGCCCTTTTCATAATACAGTCCGCGCTAACTGACACGACGTTTTTCAGTTAATAATTTTCGCCCTATTTTTAAATTATTGAAGTGTTGTTTAGGGAGCTTTTTATCAATATAAATCGACAAATATGGACGATCCATACTTAAGCTTACTGATTTTAGAAACAATGTTGAATGAATTTAATTTTTTGACAATTTAGATTATGGTCCCTCAGATAAACTCCAAGCCTGGCTTCCTTGGGACCCACCAGCTTAATCATGAATGTCCACATATCGTCTTTGTAATTAAGACTTATGCCTTCATGCGTGTTAATATGCCCGCGACCCTCCCCTTAAGGGAACTGCCAGCTTAGCCACTACACTTGTCCAAAACAATTTATGGAGACACACAAAATGGAGTACCTGATGATTTCTGTATGTAAATTTCCTTATCTATCAGTACATTACATTTATGGCGCTTGTAACAGCCAAGTTTAACAATGAAGATAGTCTCCAAAGCAAGTCTAGAGCTTACAAGTTCAGTTATACCCATAGTAGCAGCTTTGGGTCGTTTTAGCCTAAATTGCATTTAGTAAGCTTACAGATATGCAAACGATTTTATTTCGAGATCCATTTCCAACTGCCTTTATAATATTATTATTGGGTTAAAGTTTCCTTAAACCTTATTTCTTGTAGATACTGATAGCAAATTAATTTTTTATGGTGGTGCCTTTTTATAGGCATAATTCAGACGGTTTCATTCATCGCGGCATCCAGACGTACGGAATGCCTCAAATATACAACCCACTGGAAGTTGAGGCTTCAGTGCCAGCGGCTTTGTTTATAGAAAATATTTTCTGGAATTTAATAATTATCTCACATTTATAAATGATTGAGTCTTAAATGCATTGTGAATAAAAATATTTAACTAAATACTATAAACATTGAAAAATTATATACTTCCACAGTTAATATTATTCCACAGATAATATTAAACAAAATAAAATAATTTATTTAAATGTTATTTTATGTTACATTTAACTTTTACTTCTTATAAGTTACTTATTTTTGTTTTGATTATTTAAAAATGTGACCACTTTCCGTATAGTTATAAATTAAAATCCTGGAATTCACTGTTTTAAGGTCGATAAAGTTATTTACGTTATTCAGGTCATTGGTTAGTAGTAATGTGAAGAACAAAAGGTAGAAAAGCGAACGCCGGACACCCAAACGGACGTTTGTGTTGCAACCTGGATTTAACGCTAGAATGGTGATGATGAAAGGTCGATTAAGGGGACAAATTATCACTCACACTATATCGTATGAAAATAAATAAAGTTTTATAGCGGCCCGGAGATACCCGAAGCGCGCCACGTGTGGCAGACCGCCTTTGCGATACTCGCCACCCGGGACTTTCCTCCAGTCGTAATACTCCGCCGTTGGCAGTTGGCAGTCGCCAATTCGCTATCTGACCGCGCGCGATGTAACCGTAGTTTTATAAAATTTCTTAATTTCTTTGAAACGTTTCCTCGATGTTTTAAATAAACTATTTTAAAATGTATGTAACCCGTCGTTTAACCTATACAAACCCGGAACCATACACCACAGTTTATTTTATTTTTTACTTTTCAGATCGCTATAACAGAGACTGCACCCTAAAGCGGATTATTAAAGTACTCATAGAACGTTCCCTGAATAAGAATTTCCCGTGAGTGACGGAAGAGGGTGGAATCCGATGCATGAGGGGTGGGAGGGTGGTTCCGCTTCCCTATATTGGAACTATGGCTCAGCCGACATACTAACTATTACTTTTTACGTTTCTCTTAATAGATATTTATATTTGAAATAAGGAATTGAGGAAAACGTATTTTTTGAGTTAACCCAAAATACACGTTTCTTCAATTCCATAAGTTAGTAATCATTGCTTTTGGTTATACTGCTTTGTACACAATTAGTACACATTATTATTTTAAGTAATTTCCAAGTATACTCAAGCGGAATTGGCGACTTGAGGGATCAACTAGCATTCTTTTGCATCTCACTTATGGTTATCAAATTTTGGGAGATATTAGAAGAGTATACATATGTTTGATTAAACTCGATTTTAAAATGTCAACTAAATCATCCTAATATTATAAATGCGAAAGTGAGTTTGTTTGTTTGTTAAGCTTTCATGCATAAAGCGCTGGACCAATTTTGATGAATTTCGATATAGTTATAGATTGGACCTTGGAGAAGGATATAGGCAACTTTTCTTAAAATACATATGGCGGACAATGTTCACCGGGTCAGCTAGTATAAAATAAATAAAATAATAATTATATTAGGATAATTCACACAGCCCCTTCTAGTTCCAAAATAGCTTAGCAGTTCTGTTGTGGGTACTAGACAACTTATATGTTGCTTAATTTTCATGAATAAATACATATTATACATAACCACCCAGACACAAGACTCCGCAAGCATTCCGACGCATTAGCCACTACACCACGAAGGTAGTCGATAAAAAAGTGCAGGATTTAGGAAAGCAAATGGATGCAGCCGTGACCAACCAGCTCCTATAACGTAATGATGAAACACGTTTCACTTCTCACCTTTTCACTTGTAATCTCGCTTACCTGAAAAGAAACAGTGACATTTTACAATCGAATTCAATTAATAAAACAATTTTATATATCAGTACATCAACACATTCTGTTAAATTATTGAAGAGTATTTCTAGATTTCAATACTATCTCCTTTGTATAGATTACTAGAATGGAGATAAATGGATATAGGCGATAATTGCTATGCTTTCACAGGTGTAACGGAAGGACTCCATTAGGCATTCCAATCATGTATGCAAATACCAAATTTAAGCAAGTTTTTTGAATATGTTGTCACTTATTTGCACACAAAAAGTAAATCTTATTGAATGAAATCGATGAGCAGCAACCTTGTGACAACATTTTACCCCGTTCTCCGAAGTCAGTAATCAAATATTCAAAAGCATTGTTTTTTCTACATTTTTTTTGCAGAGGGACAGCAAACAGTTACCGTGGCTTATAGATGTTTGCGCCGCTAGGGGTACCGTGAACACGCTACTGTTCCATACAGGTACAGGAACCTCGGTCACTTATTCCGGAACACAACACAAAGTTATTATGGCGGCATACTTAAGACTAAAAGTGGTACTTAAGACTAAAATGTAGCAAGGGTGGGTTGTTTTGTCGCCTTTTACAACAGGTTGAGCCCGGCCGCAGTATTTTTTCTCCGCCCCTACATGGATAGAAATTGGCTTAGAACTCTACAATTACCTAAATCATACCTAGAATTAATTTTATTTTGACACATTTATTCCTACTCCTTCCTCCGTGCAGGGACGGAGTAAGAATACTAACCCCTGCGGCCGGGGTCGGCCTGTCATAAAAGGTGACAAAACAGGCCCAGCTTCATCGTAGGGCCCCGTCTGGATGGCAATCACCCTTGGTTTTAAGTATGCCGCCATAATAACCTTGTGTTGTATTCCGGCATTAGTGACCGAGGGTCCTGTACCTGTATGGAACAGTAGCGTATTCACGGTGCCCCTAGCGTCGCAAACATCCATAGGCGACGGTGACTGTCTGCTGTCCCTCTGCAAAAAAGTGTGGAAGAAAATTTTTGAAGGTATGCTTTCTCGTTTTATCTTAGTTGCTTTTGAATATTTGATTACGGACTTTGGGGTACGGGGTTAAATGTTGTCACAAAGTTGTAACAACATATTCAAAAATCATGGTTAAATTTACATACATGATTGGAATGCCCAGGTTCCTGTGCCTCTATGAGACAGCTGCGTGCTCGTGATGCCCCTGGCGTCGCAAACATCTATAAGCGACGGTAACTGCTCACTAGTGGGCCGTCAGCCTGCCTGCTGTTCCTCGGCAATGAGATATAAAACTCTCTGCATATACCATGTCTAAATTTCATTTCATTAGAGTTTTTAGCTATATCTATGATATATCTATGCCATTTACTGATTAATATAATACATTTTTATAACCCTCGCTATACGAACTATGTTGTATACGGAACCTTAAGAGTGGCAAAAGGATTAACATACCATTTCATTCATAATATCATGTAAGTTATATCAAACGAGCCATTAGATTTCCTAAAACATAAGTAATGGACCAATTAATTTGCATAATAATCATTAAACATCTATTTTTAAATTCGTCACAATATAAAGACGGTTGCCACGTACGCGTGGTGACAGCCGAGCCACGTCCGCGCAATATATTGCACGACACCCGGCACATCTATATTTGGCCAACATTTGCATCAAGCAATTGGCAAACCAGAGGCCCCTTTGTTCAATATACTCTTTTTTTTCTACTACACAAACACTATTCAGTGTTTACTCTGTGAACTGATCTTATAAATGCTAAATATTTAAATAATACCAGTATACGGCTGACTGTGTGGAAATATTAAATAATTAGCTGAAAAGTTAGATAAATATGTAAATAAAATGCTGCAAAACTACTGGATATATTTCAATTTTTTTTTAGTTTTGGTTAATAGACACTGAGCCCTTATCTAAAAAAAATATTGCGACATCTTCTTTTAATATAAAGTTATTAAAGTTTTATATCCGAGCAGGAGCGGAAAAAGGTTAGCATACCTCTGCGGCCGAGGTCGGCCTATAGTAAAAGGCGACAAAACAACTCACCTACGTGGTAGGGCCTCAAGTCCATCTGGATGGCGACCACTTTTAGTCTTAGTATGCCGCCATAATAATTCTGTGTTGTGTTCCGGCATTAGTGACCCAGGTTCCTGTACCCATATGGAACAATAGCGTGTTCACGATACCACTGACGTTGCAAACACCCATAGGCGATGGTAACTGCTAAATTCTAAGCGGGCCGATTTTCATAAGCACTACATGTTCAGTGTGGGGCAAGCATGCTCAAGCAACGAAAACTTCTCATATATTTCGATCTATTACATTTTGTTATTCGGCCAGCGCAGCAGGAACGCCTAGTAATTATATAAAGTATACGCGTTTTGGATGAAATAATCATATAGTAAAATTTCTCTCATACTAAATTATATCCTAAATGGTTTTTCGTAGTAATTTAAATAAATGCTTGAAACTGTTGTTAAGACTAATTTTGTACTTACAACCTGTTGGTTGTGTTAATCACAATTAAGAACAGTACTATTCAACGTATATAACATCTTGTTACGGAATTATTTTCAACCAGACATGTCAAATAATCTTTCCACATTTCTCTAACTTGTTTTTTTTAATTTACTTCATAATGTGTGGCGTTTCGTCATGTGAATAATACTAAATATCTCTAAAATTAAAATATTATTTGGCTATTTTAATAATAAAGCTAAATATTAAAAATACAAGGAATAAAACGAGGCTTGTTATAAGAAATAAGAATGAATGAAAAACTCTTTATTGTATTAATAAAAAGAATGTAGACGATAAATAAAAGTTGAAAACAAACGGTACCAAATATATTTGTCATCATGTATTTATGTTCACATAAACAGAGGTCACAATTAAACTTTCAAAAGGCAAGATAACGGAAGCAAATAAGGACCTCTCCTTTATGCTGACGGACGGCCATAAACTACACACAGTCACCAAGAATGAAACACTAAACGAGCCAAACGTATCAGACACAAAGTGACTACAATAAAGAAACATATTTTGTAGACTTGTTTTGGCCTATCTATGTTCATTTTGTCAAATTTATTGTTCCGCTGACCTGACTTGTCGTGAGTAATACTAATTTGAATCAAGGTTTTATATTTTAAAGCTTATCATATTTGCTTTTCTCCTTGTGTTGAAAATATATATACATTTATATCGTGAGCTTGTCGTAATTAACAAGGTCGAGATGCTCCGTTTTTATTGACACTGTTTGACAGAACATGTGGTTCTGTCATATTATAATTAACGAGACAAGTAAGCCATACACCTGTTTCTAAAAATTTCTAAAAATAATAGTTTTTTAGTGTAATAGTAATGAATAAATAGGTCTAGTTTATTTTTTAAACATTTTTAAACAACTTATAAATATACTGATTGATCACTTAAGCGACTGTTTTTTAAACTACAAAGACAATAACGATGATATAATAAGTTTTTATGGATGTCAACATCATCAAAGCTGCGTTTTTGCAAAATGTAAGTATGCGTTTACTTTGATTGTTGTTGTCGCCTCGATAAAATTTCCGGGGGGAGAAATAAGGGTGTATCAAGAGATCATTTTAAATGAGAAAAGTTTCACTGAGGTATATTACAAATTACACATTTATTTTATTAGACGTTCAAAATAATTATTTATTATACGGTATTAGCTTTGCCCGTGACTTCGTCTGTAGATTAGATGAAATGTAGTATCATTATTTTGATGGGTTCAGTCGCTGCTCTCTAACCGTAGAGCTAGGATCTCCCTACATGGGACCATGCTCGAGGTTACTACCACAAGAGGTTGCCCTCAGGGCGGAGTATTATCGCCACTGTTATGGACTCTTGTGGTGGATGAACTCTTGTATGAGATGGCAGACCTCAAAATTGACACTCTGGGCTATACGGATGACCTAGTTGTGATCGTTAGAGGTTTCTGTCAGGATACTCTATCCACTCTTATACAAAAGGCACTCAACACCATATCACAATGGTGTACAGTAAACAACTTGTCGATTAATGCCGACAAGACTGTTATTGTTCCGTTTACTAAAAAGAAAAACCTAAGTAAGCTAAAACCCCCTAGCTTAAACGGAAAGGTAATACAGTTTTCCACGGAGGTAAAATACCTGGGGGTTACTATGGATCAAAAACTCACGTGGAATCAACATATGGATAAGGCAGGTCAAAAGGCTAAAATAGCACTAGGAATCGGCCGTCGTCTGGTTGGGAGAAGGTGGGGATCACATCCTAAACTTCTCCTCTGGCTATACACTGCCATTGTCAGGCCGACAATTGCGTACGCCTCCGTTGTGTGGTGTAGAAAAGCCAACCAAAGGACAACTTCTGACAGGCTAAATAGTCTGCAACGTACGGCATGTATGGTGGTAACGGGGGCCATGAAAACAACTCCTGGAGCGGCTCTTGATGCATTGCTCAACCTACAGCCTCTCCCGCTGTTCATTCAGTATGAGGCGTTGGCCAGCATGCACAGGATAAATGCACAGGGGTCGAAAAACTGGCTCTCACATACGCTGAGGACTCTAAAAGACTCAGTAGTCACGCACTCCATCTTAGGCATGCCATTGGACAACATGATTCCACAGTTTGTAGGATCGAGAAACTACAATGTGGAAATTCCTTCCAGAGAGGACTGGGTGCTAAAGAAAATCTCTTGGAAGAGCGGTAGCCTTTTATGGTATACCGATGGCTCCAAAATTGGACATGATGTAGGCTGCGGTGTGTTTGGGGAGCGACCAAGCTTCAAGACCAGTCTGAGCCTGGGCAAATATGCCTCCATCTTCCAAGCAGAGGTCTACGCCATCTTAGAATGCGCGGTAGTGAATCTGCAAAAAGACTACATCAATCATGTGATATACATTCACTCTGACAGTCAAGCAGCACTTTTGGCGTTGAATTCAGACTTCATAGCCTCGAAACTCGTCAAAAACTGCATGGACTACTTAAATACTTTAGGTGAGAAAAATAAAGTAATCCTTCGCTGGATCCCCGGGCATGCGGGCATCATAGGCAATGAAAAAGCCGATGAACTTGCCCGGATTGGGGCCAAGGGGACGCAGTACGGACCTGAACCGTGCTGCGGCATACCCAAAAGCCTGATCCGGCTCACCCTCAGGGATCAATGTACCAGTGAATCTCTTAAGCGCTGGAATACAATTCCAGGCCTAAATCACTCCAAGGTGCTAGTTAAAGCCTACAACCGCAAACTTGCGCTTGAAGTACTAGCACTAAATAGGAATCAGCTATGCAACCTAACGAGGGCGCTTACCGGACACTGTTGCCTAAACAAGCACCTCACCATCATAGGGATTAGGGATAGCAAAGCCTGCAGATTCTGTAATGAGGCGGATGAAACGCCTCTGCACCTGCTGTGCTACTGCTGTTCCCTGATGCATAAACGTAGTCTCATATTAGGAAAACACATGTTGGAACCGGATGAGATACGTGCAGCTCCTGCCAAAAAACTGCTTCGCTACGTCAACGAGGCAGGCTTTGCCAATGAGCTATAGTAAATGTGGCGATCACAATAGTTCATTAAATTGGACGCAGTGATACTAGGTTAGAACAGACTAGCATAGCCACCTTTCGAAATAATAATAAATAATAATCATTATTTTACGGTGAAACTGTATTTTATCCGGCAGGGGCGGAGTAATAATACCAATCGCTGCGGCCGGGGTCCGTCTGTCGCAAAAGGCGACAATACAACCCTACATAGGTGGTAGGGCCTTAAATCCGTCTGGATGGCAACCACTCTTGGTCTATAAGTATGCAGCTATAATAACCCCTATGCGGACAGCAGCATGTTCGCGGTGTCCCTAGCGTCACAAGGATCCATAGGGACGGTATCTGATATAAACTGGATCGCCAGCCTGTCTTCTGTTCCTTAGCAATAAAAAACAATGAGGGAGAAATTTTTGAAGGTATGTCTTAGTTGTTTGCGAATTTTTTAATACCGACTTTGGGGTACGCGGTTAAACATTGTCACAAAGTCTAGAGCTCTTGCGCATCGATTTCATCCCATGACATTTCATTTTTTTGGGAAAATGACATTTTCTTAAAAAAATATATTCTGTAACAGGTGTATTTATAATAAACTTGTAATTTATAACTCATCAAATTTGACACCAATATTGGTCACAGTGTTCACCACGCTTATCCGCAACAATGAGCAACGTTCATCTAAATCAGACACAGACAAACAAAGCGACATACGTATTAGAACAGGAAACGGCGCATAACAAATTATGGCCGTACATTGCCTCCGTGCCTGACCACAGGCTTAATTGTAGTCAAGCCTGTGTACATTGTTAATATGTTTGACGGGGAACGGTACATATTTTGCCACATACTAATCTTTTTAAATGCCTTCTCGTTTCTGGAAATTTTATTAGTAGCGTAAGTAGTCAAAACAATCTTGGAGTTTGGTCTATCTATTAACAAAACCAAGATCAAAATAATGGTGATTGATCGTTTCGCGACACTCCCACAAACCGGATTACTGAGTGATTGCGAAATGGTAAAGGAGTTCAGACAAGGGAAGCTGTGAACAGATAATCCGAAGGCGCATCGGAATGATGAAAACAGCGTTGACCCACCTTGAGAGGATATGAAAGGACAGAACTATCATTAGCCGTATACGGCTTAACCTTTACAAAGGTTAACACTGTTCGTATATTGGGCTTTGCATATTCCTCAATGGTTCCGAATCCTGGACGCTGAAAGTCACAGATATGCAAAGGATGGATGCGTTTGAAATGTGGTGTTGGCGTCGCATTCTGCGAATTCTTTGGACAGCTCACCACACCAATATTTCCATCTTAAAACAACTGAAGCGGACGAAACTTCCCAGCGACTTTCCAGTGTCTGTCTGCGTCAAATATTCAAGTACTTCGGACATATTGCTCGAGGGAATCCCGGTAACCTGGAAAAACTGATGATGACAGGAAAGGTGGAGAGCAAGAGGCCAAGAGGACGCAGTCAGAAAAAGTGGCTAGACCAGGTATCCGAACATCTAAAATATACCTGTCAGCGCGGCACTACACCGCGCGAAGGAGACGGTCAAGAAATTGCAGCAACTGAGTCACGATCCTCAGCTCTGAGTGACTGACTGAAGATAGTGAGAGAGTGATATTGATTTTTTTTTTATTTTAATATAGTAATAGTATAAGATATAAAATATTTGACACATTACTAATGCTTTTTCCAATTTTACATGATAAAATAAAGAATGATATGCACATATAGTGAGCGTAGGCGCTATTAAACGACCGTACATCTCAAAAATTATATTGTGTAATATAATACACAATACAATTTTTTTAGTGTTTGGTAGTAGAATAATTGAACACAATTTAAATAAACAACAAAACAAATTAAATGTTAACTTATAGTTCCTAACTAAAGGTACATATGCTGCTTGGGTTATCAATGGAAATTTACAGAGCTTTCAACACTAAAATAGGTCAATATCGTGGAAACCGTAATATGATTCACAAAATTACATTGGCGTTAGTAATATTGTATTTAATGGCACGAGATATACAGATCACCAAAGTCATCTATTGGAAAAATATCAATATCATCGCCAATACTTTAACAATGTAACTGAGTAGTATTTCAAGTCAATGCCCTTCTTTATTGAATATTCAGTTTTTAGGTAGTAGCTGCCATATCTGTCAATCCCGAACAACCAATGCCAGAGTCTTGGTCAATACGAGATTGACATCAGCTCTGATGATTTCGTCGGTCCTTCTTATTAAGGTTATACTGCTTTGAAGCTCGTTTGAACAATATTATAAAAGTAACATTTTTACGATGCGACATGAAGTTAGCTGGACTGTATGTCACTCACGTTACCGTGAAAGCTCGTAACTATATTAAGTTCTTGGCCAGACTGCACACGCGGATACGGGGCAGTCGCGGCGCGGCTACTTAAACATATGAAACCGCCTCTCGACACTCAAATAAGGTTTCATATGTTTAAGTATGTCGCGCCGCGACTGCCCCGCGCCCGCGTGTGCAGTCTGGCCAAGCACTAAAAGTAGTTTTTTAAATGTTCATAAATCTACAACACGTTTTTTATCAGAGGAGATAAAAAATATATTTATTCATAAATATACATGTGTGTACATGATTTTAAATTTTATATACTAGTGAAGGATAGGAAATTGTAACAACTCGAGATTAAAGTCACTATTATCTATAAAAAGAAATTGTGCATTTATATATTTGAGGTTAATTGACAGTATGTATTCTTTTTATTTTATTATCATTCCTTTTACAAACAAAGAGTTTTGGCTGATGAGAGCTTTGATGAGATACATTTTGTTCTGGTGCGCCAAAGTCAAATAACTTTTTACGTACATACGTAAGTACACACGTGTTTTTAAAATTTGTAATAAATGTTACAAGAATCGAGAAAACAAGAAATGTTACGATGAGTATCGTCAGAACGTCGCAAAAGCAATATTTTTATATTAAAATTTATAGAGCTGTGACACGCGACACAGAGATCTATGTATAATATTGGACCAATTCCAAAATATATGAATCTGAAATAGATTCAGATACTCGAAACGATGAGGAGGAAATATGTTTTATCGCCCATGGGATGGCTAATGGGGCGGTGTGGCCTAGGGACAGCTGTGTTGCGGTGGCGAGGCCCAGTTTATTACATGATTCAGAGAAAACCGTTGTAAAGGTCGGTTGTAAACGCCAGACTGGGCTTTCATTTGTAAAATAATAGAAGAAAAAAATATTGATTTATCAAGTTAAAAGTTGAATTTTCACTAATATATGAATATAAGTGTATCTGTACAAGGGCGGGAAAAGAATACTACCCAAAAGAATACGGCCTGTCGTAAAAGGTGACTAAACAATCTTAGCTACGGGGTAGGGTAACCACCCATGGTTTTTAAATATTCCGCCTTGTGTTGTGTTCCGGCATAAGAGCAGGTTCCAGTATCACTACTTGGATAGTAGCATGTTCGCGATGCTCTTGGCGTTTCAAATACCCATAGGCGACGGTGACTGCTAAATTCTAAGTGGACCGTCAGCCTTTTTGCTTTCCTACAGGAATGCTATAGCATTAAAAAAAATGACATTTTTGGAGCTTGGCTATTAATATTCTATGTCCTGGCATTCCGGTAGATAAAATAACAAAAGAGGCGCGACGGCGTCACACGTATAACAGGAGATACTGGGTTTGTTTCTCGTCCCGAGTCTGAGCGTTTACGTATAGTATGTATTTATTTACCAAAAAAGTATTACAGTCCATTTAAGCACTCTGCTGCTCTGGAGCTAGATGGTGCATTGTCATGGCGCATTTGTTGTTATTAAATGTCTTTAAATGTTAATTCAGAACATTTAAAGACATTTAATAATACGCCATGGTGATACAAGAATTACTGTAAATACAACGTAGTCGGCCTTTAGAGCGACTCCAAATAGTTTCTTTGATGTGATTTAAAAAAATGATGGACTGACATGTGTAGTAGAGTTGTAATGCAAAAAACTCCGATTTCCATCGCTCTAACCGGATTTAGTCGTCCTAATGTAATCTGACAATATAATTTGACAATTCGCTGACAGCGCTGACAGGTGTCACTTCACACGTGGTTCGAACATTGTTTAAACATTTACAATTATTTTGATTTTGTTACGAACCCTGTAGCGTAGCGGCTGGAGCATTTCGATACGTTTGTAGAGGTCAAGGGTCCGCAGTAATAAAAAAATATGTATAATATTTAATTCTATATGTTTATAGTTATATTTTTTTTCAGGGCAGCTCTGTCTTATCTAACGTGGCTAGAAGTTTATTTTTCTTTATATTTTTGCCGGTAATTTTTCCGCTTGTATTATTTTTTGACCTGGAAGTATTATTTACCGGATCGTGTTTTCTTTCCCTTTTATTTTAGTCTTTTCTTATTATTTTCCTTATGATACATTTTTTTATAAATTGCTTATAGTTATATTAAAATGGTGTTTTAATTACATAATATAACTAAGTTAAAATAGAAGTAATGGTGCCGTCATTCTATGTCACTAAATTTTATTCACGCGCTCGGCTGTTAAACGAAAGATTTTCTTTTTTATTTTCCTGTTAAAGTCAGCAAACTTTATTGTTTGAATAAATGCCCAATATGCGCATTTATCAAAACAAATGTGCTTTGTTACTAAAAATACCGAAAACTCTGTCAACGGTAGAGAAAATTAATATTGTCGCAATAAATATCCGAAGAATATTGCATGTATATTTATAATATTTGCATTTGCGTAAATAATATCGTATAAATAAAAGAAGAATATTTTGATATTTTTCAACCCAAAATCACATAAATACAAGGTGTATCAAACGAAAGTATACATTTTTATTTTATTTAATTTTAGCTGACTGTGGCTGCATCGAATCCGAGGGGCTCGGGGCAGCTATATACTCGTAGATATGCATCATCTACTGTCCCTGTTAACTTCCTATATAAATGGATCCTGTGCACGCAAAGGTTTACAATTAGACGATATTATATAGTGATAATTAATAAACTTTTTTTTTTATTAAATACTATTATTTTTTATTTCATTGACTCACGAAACCTTCTTTTGAAACCACTAGCATAAAAACAAAAATTGGGTATCAAAACACCCTTTAGGGTGTCTTTGTGTGCTCTTCTTTCTCGTACTGATGTAGTCCACCTAAGCTAATAAATGAAGTGTATATAATATACATAATTTTATTAGAGCAGGGGCGGGAAAATAATACTGACCTCTGCGGCCGGGGGCGGCCTGTCGTAAAAGGCGACAAAACAAACCACCTTACCACTAGCTACTGGTAAGGCCCGAGCCCATCAGGATGGTGACCACTTTTGGTCTTAAGTATGCCTCCATAGTAACTTTGTGTTGTGTTCCGGCATTAGTAACCCAAGTTCTTGTATCCTTATGGGACAGCAGCTTGTTTACGATGCCACTGGCGGTGCAAACAGCCATAGTGGATGGTAGCTGCTAAATTCTAAGTGGGCCGTTAGCCTGTCTGCAGTCCTACAGCAATAAAAAAATATAATGTTGCTAAGCCTGGTAATAAGTTTAGCAAGTAGGGGGAGGAGTTAAGGAGGCGAAAGCCAACTCTCCTCCAAAAAGAATATAGAGTGCTAACACATCAATCAGCTTTTGCTTGGCAGGTTAGCACCTGACATGTGATTTGGACGTCGAGGATTTTCATATTTTCATATAATTACAAATTTGAATATATTCTTAAATAATGGTCTAAATTTCAGTTTTGGATAACACCAGAATATGATTTCACGATTATTATTACATACCAGTCATGCATATCATACTTGTTAGATTATTTCTAGTAATATAAACGAGATATATGTCGAGAAACGATGAGCATCATTTGAAAATGAATATTCCCTATCTGCTCTTATCATGCAATCAGCCTCGCTCCATTAAAAAAATTCAGAAAGAGAAACACTAAAACTACTACCTCACTTCGTATTTAAGTTCAATCTTAACATGGAACAATGAAAAGCGGATTCACTTTAGCATTTTACACAAAAATAAATTCAAAACGGAAAGTATTGGTTCTTTTACAATATAACAATGATCAAGAAATGGTTTTTCATTAGTCGTATGTATTGAAAAAATTACTTATAAGACATACAAGATTTTAAAAGACACTCTCAGTGTCTTTTACATTCTTCGTAATCATCATTATCATCGTCAGCCTATTGAAGTCTATTGCTGGACGTAGGCCTCTCCCAAAGCATGCCACAGAGTCCTATCTCCGGTTCGTTGCATCCAGTCTTTGCCAGTCATTTTGCGCAGATCGTCACCCCACCTCGTCGCTGGGCGTTCTACATTACTGTAAATAAATTAAACAAATTCTTATATATTAAAATGAATACTTTGTTATTATTGATTCATGAAAAGAATACCGTTATTAAAAATTAATGTAATGAAATGATAAAATTTTGTATTGAAATCTATTATAGGTTTTGTAGTTGACATTTAACCCACAAAACAGTAATCAATCTCTATTCATTTCATTCGATTGTCGTATTAATTGAAATGTACGATGCAAAATTGTCAGATTATCAGCATGTTTTATATAACATAAAGAACAGCTTTATTTAATTCCAGGTTAGAGTTCATTATTTGCTTTGTTTTTCACACACTTAATAACTTACATCAAGACGTCCACTCCTTTAATGTTGATCAATGATGCCACTGTTACAGCGTAAAATATTGGCACGGAGCCATCCCTTATTAGTGGAGACAAAACTATTTTGGGAGTACTTCGGGATACTACTCGAACAAGGTTGGAGGCAAGGTCGCCGCGGCTCGGGGTAGAACGAGGCTTACGCGTTTTGTTCAAGTTCAAAACAAATTAACCTTACAACTTGTACAAAACTACTAATAAATTGACAGAGTGCCATCTAGTCCCAAAATAGGCAGCGCTTGTGTTGTGGGAACATAATAACTCCCTAGAGGGAATGGACAGTATACCCGCCACGCTTGTTCAAGGCGGATTGACGGAACATTTTTTTTTTATTGCGTAGGACAGCAGACAGGCTGACAGCCCGCTTAGAATTTAGCAGTTACCGTCGCCTATAGGTGTATGCAACGCCAGTGGCATCGCGAACACGTTGCTATCCCATAAGGGTACAGGAACTTGGGTCACTAATGCCGGAACACAACACAGTTATTATGGCGGCATACTTAAGACCAAAGGTGGTCGCCATCCCGACGGGCTTGAGGCCCTACCACGTAGCTAGGGTGGGTTGTTTTGTCGCCTTTTACGACAGGCCGACCCCGGCCACAGAGGTTAGTATTCTTTCATGGCAATGATGCTAAAATAGGCATATTACACAAGAAACATTTGCTAAACGGTGCGTAACCGTGGGATTCCAACCCGGGATCTCAAGATTGGTCCCTTACATACACACTTTTTAATTTGGTAAATAAATACATATTACAATTAAACACCTAGACTCTATGTATGTATAAAAATGGACCGCGAAGAACTAATTGACAGCAGTTATGTGCTGGATTACATGAGTCAATAATCGAGTTTAGTGGCAAGGTACGTACTTAGCAGTGGATTTGAACACGGTGTGAATGATGAATGACAAGTGCAATAGCTGCAATAACAATGTGTAATAATTTGACTTCCCTTTGGCCATTTGGTCGCACTCGAGTGCAGTTGGCATTGGTTCAGGCGTGTCCATTTCCGCGTGCAGCGGCGCGCGCGCAGTGCTCATCACGCCTCGCTCATCCCCACTTATCTCTTGCCTACGTTCTATTGATACTTGTACAATTTTACAAACCGTTATAATTTTAAAACCTGTTGGGGTGTAAAAGGCTCACTAATAACTCCCGGGCCCAATTAAATCGCACCGAACAGCAAATACTACATGCTAAAAAAAGACGAGGTCTCGAATGGTTTGGAATTAGGGGAGTAGAAATCCCTTCCTGATCAAATCTCCTGTGAAATCAAATTATTCCATCTTGTTTCTTGTACATAAGGAAAAAATTAATATATGATGACCTCATGACCCACAAACCAACCACTCCCAATGCACTGTGACGAAGAGTTAAACCTTCTCCTCTAAAGATTTAATATTGAAGTTCGAATATCTGATAACAGTGATTTTGATTGCTTAAAAATGCTGTCACTGTCATAACACAAGAGCCATAGGCAAGAGTGTGTGACAAACAGATATGGGACCATTCTATACTCCGCGTTTTAATTACAGGTTTTTCTGTAATAACCTGTCACTTTTTCATATAACTTCGATACTGGCTAAATCAATACCAAAGGCATTGCAGCTATTACCGTAAAAACTTAAATGACATACAGATATACATCGGTAACGGATATACTTTACCGAGTCAGTGAAGCACCCATAGGAACACAATAGGCAGTCCAAATTCATCAAAACTGCATAAGTAAATTAAATGTACAATATAGTAATATGGTTCGTATATTGACAATTTCAATAAATTCCGCATGGAATACAATTTTTATGAATCGTTTCAATTCCATTTGCGATATGAAAATGCTACGTGCTAGGAAATTCACACACAGAATTTAATTTTAAACTCCTTCCTTGAAAGTGCGCTTATACTATAATAATAATATAATATTTGGTCATTCTTGATGACTTAACCTAGCTTATAAAGCAGACACATTTAGAAAATGAGTTATAGCAGCCCATTTCTTCCTCTCATTTGCTTATAGTACATTTATTATATTAAATCTTTATAATCATAACTATAAATATATTTATAGATTTTGTTTTTTTTTGTAATATAGTGTAGTTTTTAAATTAATTTAAGCATATTTATAATATACTATTTTTAAATGTCAAAAAAGCCATTTCTAGGCTGCAATAATAATTGCCATACACAATCACGCTAAATCAAGTATTACCAAAACCAAACTTTCTTTGCTTATATAGGTTAAAGAAACGAAAAAATATTGTTTTGAATAACAAAAATAAGAATATCAAAATATTGTTTAGGAATTTATCTTGTGACAATTGAACCTGGGATCTCGAAATTGATTGCTGTAACTTATTATCTTACTTATCGAAATATTTTAAGGTTGGAAATGTAGTCTTATTTGTACTAGTCGAATCAAAACTATAGTGTTATAAAGTACATCAAATTAAGTTCCAATTTGCCAATTATGGCGACTCAATTCATATAGTAAAGCTTTATTAGGACAACATCCGAGCTATACCTATATTTACATTAGAAAGAAAGAAAGTAAATATGTTTCATTGATGGAACTATTTTACAACGAGTTTACAAAATGCATTCAGTTGTTTATTCACCAAACTAGATGGACCACTCAGGATGGCGCTGTGTCAGTATTTCTGACCCAGCGCTGGTTTTCAGTGCAAACTCGGGCCTTTGAGGCGAAATATTAACCCAAAATAAAATGATCATTACATTGACCAAAAAAATTATTAACAAAATTTAATGAATATCAGGAAATTAACATTAGGAATTATATCCAAAGCAAATGTTCGAGGTTCGTGGCATTCTAAATTTATCTGGCTTATATTTAGGGAGAGTGCAGCATACGGCCCGCTCCATTTCAGCGATAACCTCAATGAAGAGCTTTCGATCCATCATTGCACACACTGATAAGTTTAGGATGTATTACATTTGTTAATGTGTCAGATAATACAAGTGTATCCTGTAGTTTCTGATTCTCTGTATATAGAAGTTCAGATGTACACAGATGCTTTTGATTATAACGGACTGATAGGTTAATGATAAAATACGATTCGCCTTCTCTCGGTCATTAACCGTAATTTTGCCAAGTTCTAGAAATTTAAATTTTCACGACGGATTCCCAAATAGTTTAATTAAAATAGTTTTTATTATTTTATTAAAATAAATGAAAATAAAACGTAATTTGTAAATTGTACAAGAGTATGGCTGGCTAAGTGGCCACACAAGCGGTTAGTTATGCTGGTGTGGGGTCCTATTCTAGCTAGATTGTATAATTAAATGTAATATTGTAAAAATGCTCTGCGTTACAGTGATCTAGTCTATCTAGACTATCTAGTAATACCTGCACCTGATGTAAACCTCAATCGGTTTTATTTTTTATATTATTTGTCAATGTTATTTTATTAATAATATTTATATAACATGAAAATACAAAGAACTAGTGCATTTACTAGAAATGTGGTACGCTGGATTAGGCTTTAAAGATAATTATAATATTGAAGATTATATTGACGACCGGACAGACTGAGAATAAAAATATGTAAAAACATATTGCCATTACGTTAGCTCTTATTTTATTTCTCCAATTTAATTTAAATTTGTAATTAAAGGTGTATTGAATGAAAAAGACAAATATCAAATAAAACTAAAACAAAATCGCTGGGGAGTTTGTTTCACCGTCTTTTTTTCTAGTCAGCGTCTTGTAATGGAAATGGTAGTAGATTCTCGAGCGATCTGTTAGATCTTATACTGAAATAAATGATTTTGACCGTTTGGTATTTTTAATAGTGAATTAAGACGTGTTCTTTTAAAACACAAATATATTTTCTTTATAGTGTTAATATAGATTAAGTGATAACTAATTAGTTTTCACTTTTACATTTTCTCGCTGTAATATTGAATATATTCTTTTTCATCTGTGTATTTATTAGTGTCATGGATTATATAATATATTTCCGATATACCAAGTTTTAAATAAATGATAATATTAGATTTTTTATATAATGTTATCATTTTGATAATATGACGTCAAACGAGGCTTAAACTATGACAACAATCATATTTATATTTTAAACATAGTCCATTGAATTACACATAAGTATTTATAGGTGTCGCACACGTGTCTGCTCGTATATCAACACCTACATTCTGTTTTTTAGTTCGTTCATATTTTGTGTTTACGGAATTCCTCGGATCAAATGGCGCTTCGGTTCTTTTAATTTATTCTCTTACTTGCGATTCGCTTTAGTTACGTAGTCCACCATTACCATTTTGGGTTGCCGTATCAGATATGGGTCCGTAGTCATCCTGGAAAAGAGCTTTGCACATGTCAACAGCGCAGTGGTATCAAGTACGACTTAGCAGCGGACTATGGAGTCCGAAGGGAAATTTAAGGTTGCGACTGGGTTTTGAGTAAGTGTCAAGTATTGTTATCGAATGATATCGAAGAGATCCAGATAAACTCGAAAAGTTAACGGCAGGTGGTAAATTTGACAGAAAGAGGCCACGCGAGCGATCTCCGTTGCGATTGATAGACCAAATAAGATCCCTTACCGGCATGCCAGTTGCAGAGGCCATGAGATCGACAGAAAACAGGAGTACCTGGCAATGTCTAACACGGCGAGTGATGGCAATTCCTACAAATTAGACACGACCTTCGTTAAGTGAAGTAGGCGACTATAAAGAAAAAAAGAAGAAGTCGAATAATATTGAATGCTTAAACATTTATCTTGCGATCATTCGAAATTAAGTTACAACGATGAATAAAAGCCGAGGGAATTTAAGAAGAATTGACTTAATTTAGCAGTTAGCTTCTCCGTGCAGGGGCATATAATTTTAGCATCAGCCATATTTTAAGTAAGCTTGCAAATGTATTCAGTTTTGAAGACTGAAAAATAACCTCTGTGATATAACGGTTACACATCGTAACGCTTGCAAGGGTTGTGAGTTTGATTCTCGTCTCAATAAGTGTTTATGTATTAATTTATTTATGTATGTATAATGTACATCATTTGTGTCCATAATAAGAGCGCTTGTTTATCGGAACGTGATGGTACTGTGTAAATTTTTCGGTATGAAATTGTTTTCTCTTTATAATATTTTTTGGAGGAACGATAAAGAGTTTTCATTCATTCATTCATCAACATAGAAAGCATATGGTGTATAATAATATTATTATATAAATCTATCTCATATCTATATACAATCTTTGAAGACTATGGAAAACGAGTGTAGGTAAAATTTAGTAAAACTGCTATCTTTCAAACGTCTTAGAATCGACTTCTTTGATCCGTCGCCAAAAACGATTCGTGGTCGGTGGTAGAGTTTAAAAGCCGTTCAGATTGCTTTTTGTAATTATTTAATATCAACTATACGAATAATATTGATAAATTTGTTTTAAATTGATAAAATATATAAATACATTTCTTCTTAATATTAAAACTTAAGATTTAATTTCATTATTGAATACAAATTATTTTAACCCAGTCTTTTAAGATTAATACAGCGAATAGATTAATATAACAGAATACTTAAAGCATCTAATATCAATAATCTTTAATAAAAGAAAACTTTAAATCATAAATTCTCGGTAATTTTAATCATTTGAACTTTAAAGTGGGATAAATATTTGATATCTTTATTAATAGCTAAGCCTGTGAGAACTTTAATAATTTCAAAAATTTTATCCCCACTCTACCTTCAAATTGCATAGTAAAGAATTTCACCACATAGCAATTCATTTTAAGTTTTTAAGCTATTGCATAGCTTTTATCGCGGGCTTTGAATGCGGCGACCGAATCAAGAAATTCCGTAACGAAAATAAAACCTAACACCCCCCCCCCCCCACTTCGCCTACCATGTAGCTCGACCGAGCGTTCGCTTAACGTGTATGTATATGGTACGACTGTACGTAGGGATGGGCGATATTGAAAAACATTTTAATCAACTTATGCAATTATAATTATTTATTTATTTTTTATTTATGCAGTAATTATTTTCTTTGATATTAATTCAAGTTTTTTCTTTGATATTAGGTAATTCAAGTTATATTTTTTGAATGTACACCTATGTATACATATAATCCTACATGTATATTTACGGAGCGCACGTGCGGTGAGTGTGGTAGGGATGGGCGATATCTATTGATATTTCAACTATCGATGTTTTTTTTCTAAGGTATCGATGTTTTCTATCGATATTTTTTGAACAAGAAATATCGATACTCAATAATAAAAACATCGATATCGTAACATCGATAGTTTTAGTTTTTTATTATCGAGTATCGATATATCTTGTCCAAAAAATATCGATAGAAAACATCGATACAAAACATCGATACTTAAGAAAAAAAAATTACTGCATAAATAAAAAATAAATAAATAATTATAATTGCATAAGTTGATTAAAATGCTATGCAATAGCTTTACCGCACGACGAGGTGCTCATGGTGGAGTGGAAGGAGCGCCTCGCGCACCCCAGCGCGGGCCTCGCCACCATCGAAGCGGTGAGGCCCGTCCTGGCTGAATGGTTGGAAAGGCGCCACGGCGCCCTGACCTTCCGCCTGACGCAGGTCCTCTCGGGGCATGGTTGCTTCGGGAGGTACCTGTGTCGCATAGGGCGGGAGATGACGTCAGGGTGCCACCACTGTGGCGCGGGCGACGAGGAGGACACGGTGAACCACACTGTCGCCGTGTGCCCTGCGTGGCGCGAGGAGCGCCGCGCCCTCGTCGCCCAAATCGGCGTGGACCTGTCGCTCCCGGCCCTGGTTCTGTCCATGGTCGGGGGCGATCCTGGATGGACGGCCGTCGCCTCCTTCTGCGAGGCAGTCATGTCCGCAAAGGAGGCGGCGGAGCGGGAGCGGGAGTCAACCACCACACTCCCCTCCCGCCAACGCAGGGCACGCCGGCGGCGCCGGAGGGCCAGTAACGACCTCCGGCCGCCGTAAAAAGCGGCCGCGGGCGGCCCCTCGGGGGAGGACCCGCCGCCCGCACTATTACCGCGAGGGTGAGGGCTGCGTGCTGTTCCGCGGCCCCCCTCAACTCCTAGAGTTGTTAGGAGAGCACCGGGGGGACGAAACCCTGACCCCCTGGCGCCAACACTTTAGAAGGGGCCCGCCTCAAGACAAAGGGCGGGCCGGCGCCGGCCCGGGCCACGAGATCGGCAGGCCATATATCCGTGGGCCCGGGCGTAGGCGATAGGAGAACAGCGGGGTTTTTTAGTGGGTAGTCGGAAAAATCCCGGAGTCCCACATATCCCTCGGTCCCCCCGGGCCGGGGGAACCCGTCAAGAGAGGTTTTTCCCCGAGACAAAAAAAAAAAAAAAAAAAAAAATCAGTCCCCGAGTGCCACACGTCTTTTTTATTGCTGTGGTGTCCCACATTAATAATCATTAATGGCCATTAATCCGTGTACGACAGTACTACTACTTAACAGCAAGCAGTTGCTATCGCCTTTGGGTGTTTGGGACCCATGTGTATGTATGCGAACTTGAACCTGGAACACAACATTGTTATGGCAGTATTTTTAAAGACCATGGGTAGTTGTCATCTGGCCGGTTAGTATTTTATTCCGCTCTTCAATGAATAAAAATTTTGAAATTGATTTTGAGGAATGAACAGCAAATTTTAGTAATATTAATGATATTCGATTCGAATGATTTTAATGATATTCGTATACATACAACCAAGAGATTTTTCACCGAATCGCTCTAGCCCATATTTATACGAATTAGTGTCCATGGCTCGCCAATTACGAAATCTTGAATGACACAGGCGTTTTGGTCGGTCGTTGATTGGAGTGCGGGTGCCGCATGGAGTGCGGGTGCCGCATGGAGTGCGGGTGCCGCATGGAGTGCGGGTGCCGCTGCCGCACCAATTGGCTCCTGCACTAATTAACTGACAATCAACCACTATTTGTGTCATTTCTTACTTATACATCAATCATTAAACCACATAAAAATAAATAATTAATAAAATAATATGTGTGTCGTGTGTCTGTGTGTGCCTGTGTCTGTGTGTGTCTGTCTGTGTGTGTATGTGTGTGTGTGACTGTGTGTGTGTGTGTGTATGTGTGTGTCTGTCTGTGTGTGTGTGTGTGTGTGTGTGTGTGTGTGTGTCTGTGTGTAAGTCTGTGTGACTGAGTGTGTGTGTGTCTGTGTGTGTGTGTGTGTGTATGTGTGTGTGTGTGTGTGTGTGTATGTGTGTGTGTGTGTCTGTGTGTGTGTGTGTGTGTGTGTGTGTGTGTGTGTGTGTGTCTGTGTGTGTGTGTGTCTGTGTGTGTGTGTGTTGTCTGTGTGTGTCTGTCTGTGTGTCTGTCTGTGTGTGTGTCTGTCTGTGTGTGTGTCTGTCTGTGTGTGTGTCTGTCTGTGTGTGTGTCTGTCTGTGTGTGTGTCTGTCTGTGTGTGTGTCTGTCTGTGTGTCTGTCTGTGTGTGTGTCTGTGTATGTGTGTGTCTGTGTGTGTGTGTGTGTCTCTCTCTCTCTGTGTGTGTGTGTGTGTGTGTGTGTGTGTGTGTGCGTGCAATTCACATACGGCAGTGAGAAAATTCAGAAAAATAGCCTACGAGAGAATGAGTTAAATATAGAGTATCAGGAGTATTCGGATAATTAGAAGGTTTATCACTTTTGCGCTTCTAATTACGTATCGGACAGGAAGAGGTTGAACGGGTTGCTCAGTTCAAGTACCCAGGCTGCTGGTTGAATGAACATGGTGATCACGTGCAGAGGACATCAGTTCGTTCGCATTGAGATGGCTCGATTGAGGTTCTTCAGGATGAGCAAGGTTCTGTGTGAGAGAAATATAAGCCTCGAACTGAGCATGCGTATAGTACGATGTTATACCTATATATTGTTAGTGGTGTTATACGGAGTCGAATCATGGACCCTTGCGCAGAACACCATGAAGAGGTTAGAGTCCTTCGAAATATGGATTTACCGCCGCATTCTAAAGATTTCCTGGCGTGACAAAGTAACCAACGTGACAGTATTGCAAAGAATAGGTAAGCACCTTGAGCTTCTAAAGACCATCAAGCATAGAAACTTGTGTTACTTTAGTCATGTGATGAGAATCAAGTACAGAGTTCTTTTATTATCCAGGGGAAGATTGCCGGAAGGAGAAGCGTGGGCAGGAGAAGACACTCGTGGCTGAAGAATTTGCGAGACTGTTTCAACTGCAGTACCGCTTCCTTGTATAGAGCAGCGGCCTCCAAAATCAGAATCGTCATGATGTTGTCCAACCTACGATAGGAGAGGAATGGAAAGAAGAAGAAGAATAATTTTTATAATATTTTTACCATACTCAAAAATTACGAAAACCATGAATGTCTGTCTGCTGAACTCTAGCTATAAAAAAAAAACAAGACGAAAATTTTACATAATGATGTATACTTGTATTCTATTTCATTGTATTGCAGGTTAACTCCTATTTATAAATATATTTTTCTCATTTTGGTGTTATATATTTGTTTCATCGAATTTTCAAATGACAATGGTACTAGATTTCACTTCAATATAAATAGAAGTCATTATGGCGTGCCTCTGGCCCCTTAGAGGGTACAAACTCATTTATATCAGGCAAGTCTACATGCACATGGTGATCTTGGTGTTTCATGATAATATTTTGCTTCACCGTGAATACTTAGTTATTCGTATATAAGAGATATGGTTCCCGCCGGCTTCGCTGGTCGAACAACAGAAAAAATTAAATTAAAAATATGAAAAGTTTTTGTGCGAATGCGCGCTACATTGCTTATTCTACTTCTCCGCATCAAGAAAACATATGTTTCTTAAAACTTTAATAACTTTATATTAAATAAAGATATCGCAATACTTTTTTTAGATAACGGCCAAGTGTCTACGAAATAAAATACCCATTAAACTTATATCAGTGTTATATCATTTTAGTAATACTTCGTAAAACAGACATGTTTCCACTGGGAGAGTAGGGAACGAGGTCAAGCGGCGTGTTCCAGCCGTGCGACTATATGGAGCACTACGTGAATGCAGCGAAGCTCTGAAAAGCATTTACTTTGTGCTCGACTGATGACACTTTAGAAAGGGAACATTTCGTGCTTTGATTTCCACGCTTTAAACACATCCGTCTACTGCGCTGCTTTTTAAGTTACTCAGTGACAATTAGTTAAGAGTTTTCCACTTTTGAGTTGACTTTATGTTATCAGTATCTTTAAGTGAATATTTAAGATTTTTTGATTACTGAGGAACAGCGAACAGATCACAAACACGATGCTGGCCCACAGGGGTACAGAAACCTCGGTCACTAATGCCGGAACACAACACAAGGTTATTACGACGGCATACTTGTAGACCGAGAGTGGTTGTTTTCTGAACACGTTTGCCTTACTTAGCTACCCTGGCTACGTGGCAGCTACGCAGCGTTTTGTACATTTTACGACAGGCTGACTACGGTCACAGAAATTAGTATTCTTACTCCGCCCCTGCACGGAAATAAAGCCTTTCAAATGAATATGATCTTGGTTGGTGTTACAGCAGTTGCAAATATGTTGCAGGCTGAAATTATCCAGCATAGTGACATGCAGGAAAAGCTTAAGGATTAAAGCATCTATTGCTGTTTTCATATCCTTGAGCTTACGTTACAAGGAAATACCCTGCGAAGACAAAAAAAGGTTTGAGCAATCAGCTTAATAAACGAGAAATAAATATATGTAATTATGTCAACTTAGTCGATTTCCTGAATACGGGGTGGATACAAGAGCTCGATTCTGTAAAAAAGGCAATATGCATACCTTTTTTACTGCGGAAACCATTGTATGATGGTTAGAGAACAATGGGAATAGAGACATGAAGATTAGGAATTCTGAGGCTAAAACACATTATAGCTTAAAATTTTCTATTGAATATCACAAAGGTAAGAAGAGAAAGACAAGAAAAGGTTATGAGTTTGAATTTTGGTTAAAAACTGCCGTGGACATTCCAAATACAAGCCTGTGCGCTTATTTAGAGGGTTTATTCAACGTGATTCAAAGTAATGCATTCGTAACACAATTCCAGCAATCTATATCAACTAATGACTTCAAATTTAGCATAGTTATATTTTATTTTGCGATGTAGACGCACGCTTAGAACGGATTTTACGGGAATCCTATCCAAAATAAAAAAATTTATGTATATAGCAAAAATACGCAAGTGAAATAACACCCTTCACGAGATCTTTAAAACTATACACCCGAATGACTTGAAATTGGACATATCAGTTAAATCAAATTTATTTGTAAGTGTAATTCACGAAATTTAAATAAAATACTTAATATTTCATCCTTTTAAGATTCATTTAGTCTAAGAACTTAAAGAAAATGACTTCAATTTACAAAAAAAAACTTCGCTTCGATTTCGCACTGTAAATGCAACTTTTTGAGCGATGAGGCTCATTTTCATTTGAACTGTCACGTCAATAAACAAAACTGTCGCTACTGGGCCCAAAAAACACGTAATCCGCGACTGAAACATCAACGATCCCTGCATTGCTCCAGAGTTAATGTTTGGTGTGCATTATCGACAACAGCTGTAAATGTCAAGAGTGAAAACCAAATTTTTACCAAATTTTCGAGCACGTCTACCCTACTCCACACACGTGGTTTAAGCAAGATGAGGCGACTCCCCATACATTCAAGACATTTATGGCTTTGCTTTGTCAAAATTTTCCGCAAAAATTGATAAGCCGCTTTGAAGACATCCCGTAGCCACCGAGGTCACCACCGAGGTTTTAACTTTCATGCACTTCTTTTTATGGGTCTGTTGTGCAGTTGAAGGAAAATGTCCGCAATAAAATTCAACAAATCCAGCCGAGCCTGTTGCAGCGCGTGGCACGTAATGCGGTGGATTGTTTTCAATAATGTGTGCGTCTAAATTGACAGCATTTGGATGAAATCCTTTTAGAAAAGTAAAATCCGCATTATCTCTGCATTTATTGAATTAGTTAATAAAGCCATAAGCATATAAGTTTTTTGTTTCATTATTTAGCTTTCAAAAACATAAATCTGCCACCGGACATCCTGTACATTAATAATGACCATTGTACAATTTGTTATATACCATTTATACAGCAAATAAATTTTATTTAACTGATATAGTTTTAGAGATCTCGTGAAGAATGGTATTTCACTTGTATTTATTTGCTATAAACATTTGAAAAAAATATTTTGGTGTCCGCATTGTTTTTAATTGCTGTAGCTCAGCAGACAGACTGACGACTGACTGCTGTCACATAAATGTACAAGAACTTGGGTCACTAACGCCGGAACACAACACAGAGTTATTATGGCGGCATACTTAAGACCAAAGGTGGTCGCCATCCAGACGGGCATGGGGCCCTACCACATAGCTAGGGTGGGTTGTTTTGTCGCCTTTTACGACAGGCCGACTTCGGCCGCAGAGGTCAGTATTCTTTTTCTGCCCCTACATAGATAAAAGCATATAACAGTACATCTACAGATGTAGTACTAATTTCGTACTCATAGTTCTACACTTTTTTTGAGCTAGAGTTCAGCAGACAGGCAGACGGCCCATCCTGGCAGGTGGTCACCGTCGCCTATGGACGTTTGCAGCACCAGAGGCATTATCAACGCGCTGCCGGCCTCCAAGAAATTTTATTAAACCTTTTTTGAAGAACCACATATCGTACCGCGCTGAGAAACCCTCAGCCGGAAGCTCATTCCAGATCCTGAGAGTACGCAACATGAACGTTTTAGATAACTGTTTCGTACAAGACTTATACTGTATTGTTTCGTGATGTAGACGCTAACTAAGAATGGATTTTACGGATGCACTATCCAAAATGTAATTTTTTATTTATACGGGTGAAAACGTTTGCCGGGTTAGCTAGCATTTATATAAAGCAGGTTGTATTCGTACAAATTTATTAACTGAATTATTTGCCTTAAAAATGGAATAAATGTTTTACCATTTGGAAGAGAAATAAATCTACCGTATTTCCAACTTACATTTGATTCAGACTATTTTTTTGTTCAAAGGATAAACAAAGTACTCTCTCCTGACTTAATGGTGTGTGCAAGTTATAAGAGCAAACGATAAAGAGACACATATAGAAAGAATAAGTTTTCAAATGCATTAATGTTTTATTTGTGTAATTGTTTAGCAGCGCAAAGTATAGTAAGTACATTGATAGGCATTAAATCAACACAATTAGAGATGAGAGTTTTCAGGGAAGGCTCATGTGATCAGGGAATATCATTCTTGTCACATTGGGGTAAATCAAAAATCAATACTAAGTTCATATTTTTTCACGTTTAATCTAGAAAAAAGAAAGAAAGAAGCAAGATTTTTATTTAGAACGTATTAAATGAATAGCACTCAAAACTGATTAGGTCCTAAATGGGTTCTAGCTAAGCATATGCTGATATAAAACCATAGCAGGTCTTCCGCAATGCATATACAGCGTTGAGACATGATCATTGGCATACGTGGATGAAGGTATGCTAATTATAGGTTGGCAGGAGTCTCTTGAAAATTACGGTTTGATAATGTTTAGAAGGCCGAATACTTGTAAGATACTCCGTACGCAGGCACTTGCCCGGTTGAGAAAGAAAATGTTTTTTTAAAGATTAATTGAAGATATATTCATATATGGCAACGCTCATGACTTGGACCAGCTTCCTTCATGGCTACAGTTTAGTTTGCGGTCAGAGATTTTGTTATACTCATTTTATATTTTCAAAAAGCGTAACATATAAATATTTATATTTAAGATAATTTTATAGATTCGAATCCTCAACAGTAAACGACTAACGGAATAGTTTATATATGAATATTTCATGTTTTTTTTATTTGTGACTTAATTATACGTATAACGAAATGACAGTGGAACATTGAAGAGTAAACTACGGGTTCCAGATTGAAGATCATGATGATAATTTAATAAATATTCATGCTGCCACCTATTGTTTAATAATATCATTATTCTTTGTTTATGAGCTATGATAGAGCACGTTTCATGCGGCACGTGTGATACACCTTATGGAATATTGCTCACGTACCCAACAAGTTTCGTCATTGCTGATATCATATTTAGTCGGGTGGTTACAACCTATCTTACACCCTACCTCATCCCTCTTCTACTGTGACATAAAATTAGACAAGTCTTGCTAGCTCACAGGCAATGAAAGGTGCTAGGGCTCAAGGCTGTGGAATCAGACTCCAGTCACCCACAATTTATCCAAATATATTATATTCTATAAGCAGGGCAGATATGCAAGTTGGATGATTGGAGATGGATGATTTTTAATAGCTGGAGTTCGGTAGACAGACAAACGGGCCACCCGATAGCAGGTGGTCACCGGTCCCCTATGGACGTTTGCGACAAGTTTTTGTAAAACTCTGGTATAATTACGCTGGGAAAAATTTAGCGGAAGTTCATTCTAAATCCGGAGATTATGAAATATAAACGTTCTTGAGAACCATCTCGTGCAACAAAGAAGAGGCTCCAGGAAATGGGAATGAACGCCCAGCCGATGGCGGGCAGTGCCGTGGCAGAAAGACGGAGGCACCATTCTAAACAGGTTCTCAGAACACTCCTCGTTATACAGGCGGTAGAAAATGTTTTTTTATTGCTGTAGGACAGCAGACAGGCTGACGGCCCGCTTAGGATTTAGCAGTTACCGTCGCCTCTGGGTGTTTGCAATGCCAGTGACATCGCAAACACGCTGCTGTCCTATAAGAGTACAGGAACACAACACAAAGTTATTATGGCAGCATACATAAGACTAAAGGTGGGTTGTTTTGTCGCCTTTTACGACAGGATGACCCCGGCCGCAGAGGTTAGTACTTTTTCTTCACCCCTGCACGGATAGAAGAATAGGATATAAGAAAGAATAGGAAAAATGGAAATAGATGTAATAGAGTTAATTCCAATCAATGAAAAGAGTGTCTAACTATGTATCTTCAAAAGAGATTGTAACGGGAGGTCCCACTATTTAAAACGGCGTATTGAAGCACATAGATTTGAAGCCCACAAGACAAACAGTCTCTATGAATACTGATAAAACGTTGAATTATAATTTCTACATACATAATATGTCCTTAAAACGAATTTTTTTATTTATTTACGAATAAAATTCGAAATAATTCTCTTAAAATATAAAGGTCATGTATGAAAAATCTCTGTGCATAAAATATTCGCAGATTTGGCTCGGTGTATGTAAAAACACGTGTTATAGCAGGCACTTAACGCTCCGCTTGCGAGTGAAGAAGTTTGACTCAATTACGCCGCTCCCCCGGCAGTTCCTCCACTTCTCCAGGCCCTCCTCTTTATCTCACAAATTTTGTTATTGTTCCGGCGTACTCAGGTGGGAGTAATGTCGCGTACACTTACGGAATGGCACATTATTTATTTATCTTTGATCTTGTGCGTACAAATAACAAATTTGTGTCAATTTGTTTGTTCGTGACTTGGTGTTGTCGTAAAGATGGCGCCACTTCATCTATTACAAGCACAATCGGTAAAAACAAGTTCATAGTGTTACCTTCTATATTTTTTTAAATTAATTTCTTCTTCTTCCTGCCCTTATCCCAAACTATGTGGGGTCGCGAAATATGTTATATCCTTCCACTGTCCTCTATTAGCCGTCATCTGAACATTCATACCCTTTTTTACCATATTATCTTTTAGGCAATCCATCCAACTTTTCTTTGATCTACATCTCCTCTTGTATCCATCGACTCTTATTCCTTTTCTTCCTTGTTACATGACGCTCCTCTGTTCGCATTATATGGCCATACCAGGCTAACCTATTACTTTTCAGCTCCTCAATCACAGGCACTACTTTCAAACTTCCCCTGATATAATAATTTCTAATTATATCTATTTTTGTAACTCCACTCATCCATCTCAACATTCGCATCTCTGCTGCATGCAATAACCTTTATTTACCCTTTGTGGCCCAGTATTCTAATCCATACAATATGTCAGGTCTAATTAATATGTTTTTTTAATTCAATACTTTTTATTAAACACAGTTTCTTGCTCTATATGAAATAATTAACAGTGTTTTACAAACATAAATTTGACGGAAGGTGCATCCGGGTCAGATCCAACTATTCGATAATCATGTTTAATTCAATCGATAGATACGATCTAAAACGACTAAATAATGATAACAGCCGATGATGTCCCACAGCTGGGCTCAAGGTGGAGTACGTGGAGTAAAGGGAAAAAATAATATATCTGACAGGCTTGTCCAAGGCGGATTAGTGTTTTACATATATCGGTGATTTCGGCATACAGGTTTCATCAATATATTGCTTTCATCATCTATGCGTAGCAATGATGGTTATATATATATTAGGTGAAAAAACTGCTTAAGCGATGTATATCATAGGATTCAAACCTGTGATCTTATATAGTCACTGAGGGTGATACCACTTGCCTATCACGTTGATAACAAGAATAATAATTTAAAAAAAATCTGCCTTATAAATCCAGATTCACAGTTCAGTTATTTTTGGATTAAAAATGGAATCTTCGCCAAGTTGGGAACCGCTTCGAAGTGCGAGTTGAGGTTAAAAGACTTGCAAATGAGTTCTGGAGGAGACAGGTGCCGGTTCTCACCGATCTATTATATGCCGCGCGGGCTTCAACTTACCACAGTATATGAATCTACCAGTGCTTCAATTAAAGTTTTAATCGAAAAATACTTTTTTCTCTGAGCAGGGGTGGAGTAAGATTACTAATCCCTGCGGCCGGGGTCGGCCTGTCATACAGGGCGACAAAACAACCCTATCTATGTGGTCGGGCCCCAAGAATAGGTGTTCATCCCCATTTCTTAAAGCCTCTTCTTTCTTGTACGAAACGTTTCTCTAGAACGTTCATGCTGCGTATTCTTAGGATCTGGAAGGAGCTTCCGGCTGAGGTTTTCTCAGCGCGGTACGATATGGGGTTCTGCAAAAAAGGCGTTATAAAATTTCTTCGAGGCCGGCAGCGCGTTGGTATTGACTCTGGCGCTGCAAACGTCCATAGGCGACGGTGACTACCTGCCAGGGTGGGCCGTCTGCCTGTCTGCTGAACTCTAGCTATAAAAAAAGCCCGTCTGGATGGCAACTGCCATTGGTCTTAAGGAAGCCGCCATAATAACATTGCTGTGTAATGCTGTGTTTCGGTATTAGTGACCCGGGTTCCTGTACCCCTATGGGACAACAGTGTGTTCGCGATGCCAGTGGCGTTGCAAACATTCATAGGCGACGGTAACTGCTCACTTAAAAGGGCCGTTAGCCTGTCCGCTGTTTCTTGGCAATAAAACATAATTTTATGATTCCTAAGGAAAGTGATTCCATTCTGATTTCTCATATAGAGTAAGTAGTAGAACGATTTTGTTATGAGTAAACTGGTATACATACTTTGATTTTGTAAATAAATACATCAACAATCAGACTAGTTACGGGAACCAAACCCGTGTAGACGTTTCAATGTGTTTTATCCGTTACGCCACCGTGCTCTTTTAGATGAGTATACTGTAATACATCAATACTGTACACTTACTTAAACGTGAAGTGCAATCAAGGCTGCCAATACCCATTTTAATTCTTGTTTCTTAGAAAAATATTAAGATCAAGCTTTTTATTTTAGATGTTTATGCGAGTATTACTAATTTTTAAAATTGTAATTCAAATGTCATTTTGGAAATAACAAACATATCGATTCAAATCTAATTTTATATTTTTAATATATATCCGCGCAAAGGCGGAGAAAGATTACTAACCTCTGCGGCTTGGGTCGGCCTGTCGTAAAAGGCGACAAAACAACCCACCCTAGCTGCGTGGTAGAGCCCCGAGCACGTCTAGATGGCAACCACCTTTGGTATTAAGTATGCCGCCATAATAATCTTGAGTTGTGTTCCGGCCCAACATTAGTGACCCAAGTTCCTGCACCCTTATGCGACAGCAGCGTGTTTGCGATGCCACTGGCGCTGCAAACACCCATAGGCAATGGTGACTGCTAAATTCTAAGCGGGCCGTAAGTCTGTCTGCTGTCCTACAGCAATAAAAAAACTTAAATAAAATGTAGTTATGTACAATACTACAATACGATGCTTGTGACACTAAGGGCCTCGCGAACACGCTACTGTCTGCGGGGTACTGCTTAGGGTTCACAACACAAGGTTAACATAGTGGCATATTTATAGACCAAACATGGTTGCTATTCAGATGGGTTTGTGGCCCTACCACGTATCTAGGGTTGTGTTGTCGCCTTTTAGGACAGGCCGACCCCAGCCGCAGGGGTTAATACTCTTACTCAGCCCCTACTCGAAACAATACTTAAAATTCATAAGTATATCGATCCTACAACACTAGAATGTTTTAGTTACGGGTTTTATTAATAAAAACAAAATCTTTGGATGTTAGGGATGAAAGTATTATAGAGCAAGATCCACCACCACCACCAGGGACACCAGGCCACCACGACACGTATTTTCTGACGGACAAAATGTGGACGATTGAGTAGATAGATAGATAGATAGATAACACTTTATTGTAAACCAATTATATAAACACAATGAAACTTATTTACACAATCAATATGTACTTGACTTACAATGGGCGGCCTTATCGCTACAGAGCGATCTCTTCCAGGCAACCCGGAAGTAGTGTTAGTATGTACTACGATCACATGCCTACCTGCTCGCTTAGTCAAACGGCCAATTTCCAGCTATCAGGTGATCAAGGTACATAAAATAATTACTTATTTCACGTAAATTCTCATAGCTGATTTTCACGTATGTTTTAGACAATATCTTTAAAAATAAGTCGTCAATACCCCCAGACACTTTCAGTCGGCCATAATGCTTTGCAGACGCTTTAAAGCTCCCAAAATAATTAGTTAACTTCACGTAAATCTCCATTTTTATATATGTTCACCAAACAACTATTTTAAAACTTTTGACAAGAAGACAGACCAATCTAAGGGGTCAATCATCCCCTAAACTCAATTTTAATACCTCTGTGTCAATTGTCCACATTTTGTCCGTCAGAAAATACGTAACGTCTGGTGACGCTGGGATCTTGGACTAATATGCAAATGAATCGTAACAAGATTTCGTCAGCCGTTTCAATTTCGCCCGACTTTTTCGTTACAGCCTGAAGATATTCCGTTAAGTATATTAGCGAAGCGTCTCCAAAGGGAGCTCAGCCTAATCTTATATTAATTAACTTTAACATCTTCTACCTTCACGGAATACTTTAAGTTGAATCGCAATTATATTGTTAAAAGTGTTGATTTTAAACGTTTACGGTTTTATAAGTGGATTTACGGGCCTCACTGACACTTTTATTTGTTTATTTACTTATTTGGGAAGCAAAAAAAACATAATATTATAATTAATATATAATATAATATATATATTTCATAATATATATAATTCACTAAATAATTAAAATACACAAAACACATATATCAATTAAACCACTAATAAATAGTATTATGCTACATATTTAGTTCAAGTTAATTAGGGATTTTTTTTATTGATATGTTAATAAGATGAAATGTAATTTTTGAATGGACAATTCATAATTGGTTAAAATAATGTTATAAAAAGAAATAACAATGAAATACAATGGTGCGATAGTCACCGGCTGGATAATTCTAAAGCCTGCTTTAAGTTTTGCTTTTCGCAACTTATGGTGCAAGTCCTTATAGTTTTGTATTAATGGCTACTGGTAAGCTGTTTCCTTCGCCTATGAACTGGACAAAAGTGTTTAAGGTTTTTTTTATAGCGAGAGTTCAGCAGACAAGCAAACGGCTCATCCTGGCAGGTGGTCACCGTCGCCTATGGACGTCTGCAACACCAGAGGCATTACTAACGCGCTGCCGGAGGTTCTACTGACCTTGAGAGCTAGCGTCCAATACGTATCAGAGGGAGATAAAATGGGTAGAATACGATGGAGAACAAACGTACCACTGTACCTATAATTCATCCCACAATAAAGAAAGCAGATTAAAAAGAAATGACGAAAATGCCACTATTCCTTTTGCTTACATACAGCAAATAAGAACACTTCCAAAAAAAAGAAAGACAAACCGCTTTCAAAGTCAAGGACTGAAAATTACCTTAGCCTTATCTATTCCATGTTTTACTTGAGCTTATGATGAAAAAAATGGCAAATCATCAAGGGCCATCAAAAAGGTGCGCTGAAGTTTTGTCCTATAGAAAACATCAACAGCGCAAATGTGTCGAAACCAGAGCCCCTAAACTATGTGATCGTAAAGAAGTAGAAGACAAAGTACAACATGATTGTGCCAGATAGATATATGTTGTGACGTAACACTAGTTGTGGTGGACGAATGCACAATCGCAAGGGGAACATACTACGCTGAGTAATAAACGCCACATTTGGATGTGGCATTACTAACGATGTTGGAATTCGTGTTATCCCGCAAGTAGATTGGCCCAACAAATTACTAAATTATACATTTAATTATACATTTGTAATAAATTATCTCAGACACGTTGAAGTGTTACCTCATTATTTACACATAATAATAGTTGGAAGTAGAGCAGTAGAAAACCGTTGTAATCGTAACTAAGTAACGGATGTACATCACTAGACTCGAAGTAACGACATTTCGTTAATCACATGTATCGCACTGACGGCATCAGTTTGATTCATTATACGAACGGATTCAACTAGTGCTGTTGTAAGTCGTATGCATTCGATACCCGCATTTGTCGTGCTGATCTTAATTACACCAAGTTTGGTTCATTATACGATCAGATTGAACTTTTTTAGTTCAAGAATTTAGCATTGTGTGAAGTTTGATTCTGTGCCTGTTCATCCCATTCTATGGTACGGTTATGTAGTTTTTTATGAAGAACGAACGACGTCATACTGTACGTGAATCGACTCAATGCGGTGTTTTATGTTAGTATTGAAAGAAACGAGTAACGATACGATAGTAACGAGTATTGAATAAAACTGAATGGGTACCAAATTTTTCGTTACTTTTACAGGTGTAATTGGAACACAATCGCCATACATCTTACATAATATTATTCATAATAATAGACAGAATATTAGAAAACTTCAAAAATAATCTGAGATTCTTAAGATTGCGCAGCTTAAGGTCATTTAACAAGATAGTTCGTGGAAATCATAATTGGTTTCCTTTTATTAACGTGTTGCAACGAAAAGCATACAGTGGAAACGGTAAGAACGAAGAATGGTGGAACTGTATGATGCGACCAGAATTTTACTATTGGATGATAATGATAATATGTGTATGTAGTAAAAATAGGCTACTACGGCTTTACGGCTGGGCATTGTGACTAGGCTCTCTACCATCTGCTTGCATAGGGTCCTAGAATACTTCGGCCACATCGCCAGAAGGGATGAGGACAACCTGGAGAGACTGATGGTAACAGGGAAGGTGGAGGGAAGAAGAACAAGAGGAAGGAGCCCCATGCGATGGACCGATCAGATTCGCACTGCCCTGGAAACTACTGTCCACGACGCTTTACACTCTGCTTCCGATAGAGGCAGATGGCGGCAAATAATACGCACCAAAGTACTCCGTCGAGATGATCACGACCCTCAGCACTGAGGAAACCGACGCGAGGAGGAGGAGTAAAAATAGATTTTAGGGCTAGAATGTAACGAAAACCGTGTAACGTTACGTCACACTCGTAACATTAACTACGCTATTACGTTGTAAAAAAGGTGACTTGAAAAAGAAATAACTTAATACATGGAATATACGTCCGAAAACGAGTGCGGCTCTACTGTTTGGGTTATGAGGCAGCATTGACTCGTGTTCCCGTGATGCAGGCTCAATATTCGCGAGGCATATAATGTCCTTCAATATCAGCGGATCCACGGGTTATTTTGAAGAAAGACATGGAGCCTTTGGACAAATACTAAGTAACTTTTTAGTGTTATTTATTTAATTTAAATAATTGTCCGTATTATACTTTCAACAATAAGCCACACGCTTTCAGATTGCAACAGAAATACATATCGTATTAAAATAGTGAGGTATAATGTTATATTTAGCCAATGAAAATACTGTCTACCAATTATAATTTTAAAATACAGAATTGATTAATATGCCTTGGTGCCATCTTTATTATTTTTATAATTAAAATGTTTAATATTTAAGAATAAATATTAGACAATCATAATATTTAAATCACAAGCTCGTATAAAATGGGAGCAAATTGAGAGACGCCTGACGTCCTAATTGGCAAATACTTAGAATCAACAAAATCGTAAATGTGTTAAATAAACCATAGATATATTCAATATGGAAAAGCAAAATGCTTTGAGTACTTGCTAAATGAAAACAATTTAGTCAAAGACTGAAGAAAATATATTTGAACAGAGGTTTTCACGGAAGATATTTAAAACTAAAACGATGTTTTAAGATAAAAAATCATTACATAGACGAATTTTTATTAATGCATTTTTAAGAAAGAAGTTATGAAACCATATTATAGTAAAGAGTAATATGTTCTTATACGGACATAAGCCGCTAATTAAATACCCCAAACAACACGCGAGAGAAGTCGTTGATTATAATAATGTATATGTTTTCCCTATAGTTCTCTAAAACTATTTATAGGATACAAGTTGACCTATGAATTAAAAAAAAGTAGCCCATGTCCTTCTCTAAGTCCAATCTATGACTATACCGAATTTCATCAAAATTGGCTCAGCGGTTTATGCGTGAAAGCGTAACAAACAAACAAACAAAATCACTTTCGCATTTATAATATTATTGTTTAGTATTAGTTAGGATTGATTACACAACTCTACAAAAATAAATATTGTTTTTGTTGCTCTGGATATCTCTACATATACATGAAAATAATGAATGTGCTCTAGATTATATGATTTCAGCGTCTCCTATATTTAAATAAATAAACGAATATGATTAACTTTTTAATTGGTCAACAAAGTGGATACACAAAATATCGTTGGGACGTAGCAAATACGTTGTCTGTGTGAAAGTAGAGCAAAGCAACTTCATCCACATAACATAATATCTTGTTCCCACAAGATGTGTGAATGTGGCATTTGAGAACAAGTCCTTAACTGCCAGTAAAGCCAACGTAATAAAGAAACTATTATTAAACAGAAACAAAATTAAAAGTATGATCAAACAATTTGTAAAAGCGTTAGACAAGGAGGGCGATTGTTTCAAGTATATTTACAGAAAATTTTCTAAGTTTGGCAGGGAAAAATTCAGAGTATTTCATGTTCCTCAAATTCAGCAATTGATGAAAATTTAATTATTATCACAGTTATGACAGGTTCAAAAAGAGAAGCTTGGAAGAGTTTTGTATTGGTAGTAGAAAAATTTCTTGGTAAGTAAAGCATCAAATTATGAAAAAGTTGTGCAAAAAATGTTGATACGCTTTTAGAGTTCAGGGATAAATATGAGTATAAAGCTGCATTTTCTCCACAGTCATCTGGACATATTTTCTGATAATTTAGGAAATTATAGCGAGGAACAAGGCGAGCACTTCTACTAGGATCAAAAAGTAATGAAGGAAAGGTATCAAGGTAGACGGGACTGCCACATGATAACAAAGTACTGCTGGTCTTTAAAAAGAGATTGTCCCCTAAAAATTGTAGAAGAAAAGTCCATAAAAGACGTTTTAATGAAAAATGACATAGATTTTCAACATTTTCCTCTCTTTACTTTGATGCATACTATTATATTAAAAAAATACATTATAAATATTTTCTGTTATTTTTTCATATTTTATGTTGAATTTTGTATTCTAAAATTAAAATCAAGATTTAAAAAAGTAGAGCAAATCTTCCAAATTCATTGATAGTTTCATGAACTGTGAGCATAAATATATTAGAAACCAATCTTATATCAAGGGCAACAAAACCGCTGCTGACCAGTTTTATTCTTTTTTAATAAATAAGTTCATTACATTATTTAACAGTTTTCATGAATACAGGTTTAAGGAATAAACTATAACATTAGTAGATGTTTCTCCTTTCTTTCTCTTTCCCTTATTCTTCTCTCCCTCGCTGTTTATTTCTACGTATTTTAGCTTCACTTTAGCTATGCTCCAGGCGTTGCTGATTCTTTAGGCGTAGCTCACTTACCATTAAGGGTGCAAAGAAAAGAACATTTAAGTTAGATCACCTTTAATGTTTCCTAAATGAATGACCAGCAATGAGTCAATCACGTTGATTGCCAATCACTGTATCCGCACAGTTCATCTTATTCTGCGACGGTGGTTACGATTATTGTTATTTCAACAATACAAACAACAAAGAGAGCTTCAATTCTATAAAGACCATGAAAATCGTTTCATCTAATATTACATACAAAGTTGTACAGAATTTAGTAGTAGTATTAATTAATTTATTTTCATAATTATCCTTTTAGGATATGAAAATATTTTATTCATAAAAAAGTAATGTAGAAGACAACGGTGGCTAATAAAGGTTTCAAGACAATGAATTTTATAAAAAAAAAGCAACAATATTTAAAATAACACTCACTCATATTACTAGTTGACCCGGAAAACGTTGTTCGCAATGTAAATTATTAAAAAAAGAAGCCTATGTCTTCTAAGGTATAATATAGGACTATACCGAAATTCATCAAAATTGATTTAGCGGTTTAGGCGTGAAAGGTAACAAACAAACTCCTAACCCTCTTTCTTCACATATATTATCTATAAGCTATAGTTATTATTAATTTAATTTTGGTTTAAATAAATCTAAATATATCGGAACAATTCACACAACGCCATCTAGCGTCCCAATGTAGCATGACATTTATGTTATTGGTACTAGACAACTAATAAACTACATATATACTTTTATTTTTTAAATAAATAAATATTATAAATATGCATATTTCGCCGGAATACACACATTTTCAATACACCCTTTTACCTTAAGGAACGTTTTTAATTCCTTCGCCTTTTTTCATCCGAAAAGTTGCGCTCGAGTACTTATCGAAAACTTAGGACACCTGCACACAGTTCATCAATTTATGATAAATACTTTACAATGCAGGTTGTCCAACTTTGGAACACGTTGCCACTTTCTGTTAGAGAATCCAAAACTTGTCAACGTTTTAAAATAAATTACTGTAAATAATTATGCGTAGCCAACTATCTAGTTTATTGTTTCTATTAGTTTCATAATATTTTAATTTTGGAGAGTATTATATTCAGATTATTTATTTATTATTTATTAATATATTATTATTATTATTTAATATATATATATATCTATATTCCTATATTTATAGCGCCATCTTTTCGCCAGATATTTTATTTAAATTCCTTATGAGTACGGTTGGCTGGAAGAAATCGCTGTAAGGGATAAGGCCGCCGATTTTTCACTGTTAATTTATTACATACTTGTAGTTTGTAATTTTGGTAATAAATAAAGCGTTATCTATCCATCTATTATACATAAGCATACCGACATGTGTTAGCCGTTAAGCTTTGGAGGTTATCATACACTATTTAATTATTATATAATAGTCATATAAAATAAATAGTAATAACCCCGTACTGTTTTATAACTCGACATCTAAGAATACTTAATATCAAAACTGTTTTGTCCTATGTACACTTTCCTTCAGTGTAACAATTAATGGCGACTGCTTTTCACTGGATTATAGAATTGATTTTCAACAAAGGATCTTTTCTTAGCACTAAGGAGGATTTGAAACTGTCGTCTCTATTATGTTCAATGTGTAAGCTGCAAATTATTAATTTTCTTAAAAGCTCATTAAAACAACAATGAAACGACTTCGCTAATGATCTCATTACTAAAGGTATCAATTATCATTTGTGACAAGTTGTTATTAACTTCATTATCGAGTCAATTATAATTAATCTGCGTCTGAGAGTGATTCGTTGAAACTCTTAATAATTGAAAACAGTATTGATTACACTGGTGAATAGAACGCTATGTTGCTTTTACTTTTGTTACTTATACTTTTATCAAATGGTAAGCATCATGACTTAAGTCTATACACTACGATGTAATTCAGGCCTATAAGTTTGATTCCTACAACAACACGGACGTCTAAGATATTTCTTTTATTAATGAAGAGCAAACTAATGGCCCACTTTAGTAAGCCTATAGATGTTTGCGATCCCACAGACACGGTGAACCCGCTGCTATCTGCATAGGGGTACTGAAACCTGGATCATATTATGGTGGTATACTTAAGAACTAATGATGAATGTTTGTTATTTTATCGTCATTTACAACAAGGCCGACCTGACAAGGGTCAGTAAGAATAATGAGTATACTTCACCTCAGTACGGATGGAAAGCTCTCATAAAATATATCAGCAGTTTATCATTTAAATAGTCGTCTTTTTTTAAGTTCTTCATAAACATAAAGTGAAGAATTTTTTTTGCCGCTCATCATGAGGCCTCACCAATCATGTTTCTTGCATCCTGAGACGACGGCGTGCATTGCCCGTCATTTTAAATTTAACTTTCAGTCTACTATCCATTTCTCTAGAGGGATGCCCAAACTAAGCAAAGAGAATTTATGGGCAGTTGTCATTAAACATAATGTCGTATAATTACTTGGCGGACTAGTTGTAACTACAACGGGCCAGAGCAATCCTCACAGGGAGGGGCATCTGCTAAATTAATATATACGGTACTTACGTGCCTACTTTCTCGAAAGTTATTGTGATTGCCCGTAAAATTTCAAGATGTATTTTCTTGTATAGTATATCTAGAAAAATCTAGATAAATATTTTCATATAAATAACCGATAGCTCGTATTTTCCTTTGCCAGGTGTATTCGGCAGCACTAATCGCCTGCAAAACAACCTGGTGACGACATTTCAGAGGTACAAATTCGAAGGTATCGATGTCACAGAAATGCCCAAGGGATTTCTCGACTGGCAAAATGATTGCTACGGATATTATTTAAGATGTATCAGGCATACGTAAGTACAGCTTAATTATCATTAATTTTTAATCATTATTATAATTACGCAATAATAATAACTAGTGGTTTAAATTCGATTATAATTCATATTGCAGGGCAATCATATTCATTTCTTCTCAGTTTAACCGCAGGCTATAAACCATAAACAAATGAGTTTACATATTTGTGTATATCACACATATACGAGTATATGTATCAAATTGATGGTAATGATTTTTATTACAAAAAATATATTATATGGCTTTCTGCTTCTTTCTTTCAGGCAATTTTTGTAAAAAGGGATACAAAGTGTTTGCTGCACATCTTAATATACTTATATAATAATTATTGAAATTACACCTAAACCAAAATAAGGTCATAATATGTTAAAAGTCAAAGTGCTTCTTTTGGGGACACTTAATTAAAAGACTAGTATTAACTTTTTGATTGAGAAACAGGAAGGGGGAACCTCATCACATATTTAAAAAGTGGTAAAAAGCGGAAAGGACTGATAGGTTTTTTTCGTGGGTGGATTAAAAAGTAGTCGCCAAAAAATGTGTATGTACTTATTTATGTACGCACATAAGCAGTTATAATTTTTGGCGAAAAAGAACAAAAATAATTCATAATTCTTTGTTATTAAAAAAATGATAAATTAATAAAATAAAAAGAATACATACCAACAATTAGCCTCAAATCAATATTTTGACAGTGGCCTAACTAACATACACACATATATTTATGAATAAATATATTATATATGTACGAGTATATGTATATTTCTTTTTCACTGTTATAAAACACGTATTGTACAGATTTATGTATATTTGAGAAACATTAAATATAGTTTCGAGTTTTCAGGGAAAGTTGAGGGATAATAACCGTGTGTTGTGTTCCGGTATTAGTGACCCAAGTTCCTGTACCCTTATGGGACAGCAGCGTGTTCGCGATGCCACTGGCATTGCAAACACCCATAGCCGATGTAACTGCTATATTATAAATTGACCGTCAGCCTGTCTGCTATCCTACAGCAATAAAAAAAAATTAAGTTGGACTACAAGAATCTGTTTTAGGTACATACACGCAAAACAGACCCTTGTTAGGGGGACAAAGTTGTGATGATTGTGTAAACATTGATTTTTATTAAAAAAATCTCTTTGTTAGTTAAACTCAAATAGTGTTAAATTGGATAAAGCTTGACTCTGACAAACAATTGGATAATAATTGCATGTTTAACTTAAAAACAATAAATTATATATATTTTTTTTTACTTAAATTTCAAATTCATCATGTTTCATATAATATTAGCAAGTGCCTTTACTTTGAATTACGACGTGTTTTTATAACAGGTCTTTACCTATGAAATTGCCGTTTTGCAGTACTGGCCATTTCAAATCAAAATAATTTTTGTTTGGCTAAGAATTCTAATTTCAAATTAATTTTATTTTAAAAACATGGAATTCTTTTTCCAAAAGTACTCATTTGTTTATTGATTAATGTTACATTTTCATCGCATTTCAATCTTTTTCGTCATCATGGATACGTTAAAAATTCGAGTAATTATGGAATATGTGTACCGTCGTGGCAGCAACGCGGCACAAGCGGCCTGTCTGTTGCCCTACAGCAATAAAAAAAAAATAGTTATCATCTAACTTCACCATGTCGTTTTCTACCAGTCGGTGTGCGCGTGCATTGTAAAAATTTTATTCTCATATTTTTTTTCCAAAAAGCCCCAAAAGAAGTATTACTTCAAAAATTCAACAATATTGATCTCATGTATTTCGTTTTGGCTCTCTGCTCGGGAGAAGATATTTCAAAGGCCTGCGACGCAACTGGGATGAAACGTTCGTAACCGAAGAAGCGATTTTAATGGAATAGTTGGTTATTATGCCTTAACAACAAAACAAGTACGCCGTATACTTTTCACTTTCCAGTCCCTTGATGTGGGTTTGCGGGTTTCACTTAAAGTCGTGGAAATTCGCGGCGTACCCCAACGAATGCATCATTGAGCTCATCAACTGCGAACAGCGAGTGAAAAACAAAAAGCCCGTATTTGGAGAGTGGATATATGGAAAATTGAATTTGGGTAACGTCTTCTTTTTTACACCATAACATGGAATATTTAGCATCCTTCTCTCTCCAGATAGAAATGATCAATACGCTTGTGGAGATCATGGTTTTGTTTCCCGTTTCAAGTCTTGGCGTTTATATAACAATATATAAATCTACAAAATTATATAAGTAGTATATTAGTTGTCTAGTATCCACAACACAAGCGGTTACATACTGCTTGCTCTCTGCTTGCTGGTTAAATGGCGCTGTACGAAATATACAAATATTTATTTACAAGAATTTATTGAGCTTCTCTGATTATATTAAGTAGGCTATTGAATAGCTTTAACTTTACTGATTTCCGTGCAGAGGCGGAGTATGAATACTAACCCCTGCAGCCAGGGTAGTACAGCCAGAGCCTGGTACATAGGGGTCTCAAACTCGTCTGGATGGCAACCACCTTTGATCTATAAGTATGCCACAATAATAACCAAGTGCTGTTTTTCGGCATTAGTAAATCAAGTGCCTGTACCCCTATGGAACAGCAGCGTGTTCGCGGTGCCCCTAATGTCGTTAACATTTAAAGACGACGGCAACCGCTTACTAATGAGTGGGGCGTCAGCCTTTCTGCTGTTCTTCAGCAATAAAAAGAACTAGAATAGAATGTTCCCAGTTTTAAGATTTTCCAGTAGTTCCAATACCTAAGACAACTGATTGTAGTCAAATATCGTATCTTAAAGAACTTGTCTCCAATTATAATGTTACATCCATACATTAAAAGAAGACTGTTACAGTATACGAGTAGTAGTTTATTTTGTAAATACTTGTAATTATTAATGATTTAAGCCAAGGATTTGCACATATTGCTAAAAAAGCAAAGTAGATTTTAATGACAATGAAGTAGTGATACTAAATAAAAAATTTCAGGTGAGGTGTTTTACAACGGCGAAAACAAAGATTGTGAAGCTTACACCAGGAGATCTCAAGACATTGAGCATATGGTTCACATGTATTTTGCACGGAACGAAGAGCTGAAGCAATTGATTCTGAGGCGCATGAATGGGCGTCTGCGGAAAGCGCCACCGGCATATTTCATCAGAACATTCGTTGCAGATTCTCAATCTTATAATAACACTAACAATAGAATAGAAAACCTTGATCAGAATGTAAATTTTCCAAATAATATGTTCATATTGGGGCGAAATGTGCAAAAAGTTGCTAAGGGCAGCAATTCTTTTACCCACAAGCCCGACTTATTTGACCAATCTGTGATGTTCCTTAGTAGAAACAATTAGGTGCTCAGTCAATAGGACCTTTTTTTTTTGGACTATACATGTTTAACGTTCAATAAAACGGAAGATGTTGTATTTTAAATTATCTCTTTTTCGTACCGACTTAAGCAACATCAGAATTGAGATAAACATAGCTAATATGAGTTTATAATAGTTCACGTTGCTTCCAAAAATGTTGGTGAGATTTTTATACCCATAGCAACTTAAAAAAAATAATACAAATCTCTGGTATCGAATGGCAACATTCACAGAAAAAAATGCTACAAAATTATGATTGTTAATTTTAATGAATATCGAATTTAAATTCTATGTTTTAATGTAACACTATGAACAAATATCAATAAAAAGTAAAATGTTTTATTGGCTTTACGCCTCGAGCGTCGAACTGTTTTGTAATTTAATATTCTTTCCATTTTCAGGGTTGTTATTCATCATTGAATGTACCGCTTTACTGATTACAAGCACGTGTTCGTTTTATTAATTGTTCAAGTTTAACCATTCTGGGATTCACTTTCAAACCTCCTTACTATTAAAAAATCCATGAAAAGTAGTTTATAAGTTAACGCACACTTGTCCGAGCCCAACGCGTCGAACGAATCGAAATCAAGGAGGCATCGCACACATATCCGCACCAGAAGAATCGACCGCGTCGAAGAAATAGTTTCTATTTCCTTTGCGCCTGTTGCGCTGTTATCACATGTGAATTGTGATGGATCTTGGCGAGGTTTTTATTGTCAGTACTTTATTAATGGAAGACGAAGAAAGTGAAATACGTCAAAGGGAAACAAGAATGTGGGTTCATAACATCAACTTAAAAAGGCAGTGCTATGGAGAGTATCACACATTATTCCCAGACTTATTACTTATTAGATTACATAGAATCACTCATTTTTAACACAATGCAGAAATAGTACTCACTCGTTGCTCTGTCATACGCAACTGATAGAATGCGAGCTCGTCAGTCGAGTCGACCGCATAAACCGCGCCGAATCTAATGACGTTATTCGAATTCGTCTAGGATTTCTGGGGTTCTTCCAAATTCGGACGATTCGACGCGGGGAAGTGTGCGAGGTATCGTGAGATTTCATATATAGAATACTAAAATTCGTTTCGTTCGACTCGTTCGACGCGTTCGGCTCGGATAAGTGTGCGTTCACCTTTAGTGATTTATTATAATTATTGGTATAGGAAAAAAATTACTAAATAGTTCACACACAACAAAACTGCATTACATCTTTTAAATAATGAACATTATTATATAATTTGTATTTTATTATTAAATCGCATCAAACTGATGGCCTTATAAATTGATTTTGTGCGTGTATGGGCAGAATAGGTATACTCAGCTCTGCGACCGCGGGTAATCTTTTAAAAGGTTACTAAACAATCCTGGCTTGGTGGTAGGGCTCCAAGCCCGTCTGGACGAGTCACAAAAATCCATAGGCCAAGATAACTGTTACTATTAAGTGAGCCATCAGACTATCTGTTATACGAAAGAAATAAAGAATAATTTAGATATCAAGTTAATTTTCTAAGACTATCTTCGTATATTAATTTGTAAATCCTTGAAATTGAAATACACATTGTTCAAAGTTCAGGGTAAAAGTTAAACAAAAGAGAGGAGTTGAAATTAATAATGTTGGATTTATGTAGACAAGTTGAGGAAGAAGTGACCGGGTGCGCTTTATTGCCAGCTATAAAGTTACTTTGCAATCGCAGTTGCCATTTCTTAAAGACAGAAATATTTGGGGATAAAATTTTACAGCGTTCAGAGGATCGTCATAAAAATATATTACCGTATGATGGATGAGATGTTTATAAAGAAGGAAAACATTTAGTTAACATAAAGATTGACGATTTATATGGCCGAGTTTAGGTAATGTTTGATGCGAAACACGTAGACTTTAATTCGGATTGTATTACAAACACCTCATAAGCTCTGATACGTGATTTTCTGTATTTTATAGCTATAGCTCGAAAAACAGGCAAACAGCCTAGCAGGTAGTGGCAGACACCCTCGCGCATATAACAATAAGAGCATAGCCAACGTGTTTCCGGCCCTAAAGGAATTTTGTAATACCTTTTCCATTGTAGATCCTATATTGTACTTCATTTCAATTCTTCCAAGAAATGGGGACACCGGCCTATGGCAGACAGTGCAGTGGCTGAAAGGCCATGAAAGCACCATTTGTGCTAATTAACCTGTCAAAAGGATCCAAGAAGCTTTGGATGATACCGAGATTAGCCACTTTGATAAATTTATGATTTAAACACTAAAACTACGTGTCGGGTATATTCATTATTTAGCAATATTCATTCAATGGGAGCATTAAATGCTCAACTTATTCACTAATACTCAGAGTATTTCATCCCTGCAGGGGCGGAGAAAGAATACTAATGTCTGCGGCCGGGGTCAGCCTGTCGTAAAAGCCGGCAAAACAACCCTACGTGGTAGGGCCTCAAGCCCGTCTGGATGACGACCATCTTTGGTCTTAAGTATACCGCTGTAATAACCTTGTGTTGTGTTCCGGCATTAGTAACCCAAGTTCCTGTACCCTTATGGGACAGCAGCGTGTTCGCGATGCCACTGGCGTTGCAAACACCTATAGGCGACGGTAACTGATAAATTATAAGCGGGCCGTCAGCCTGTTTGCTGTAATACAGCAATAAATAAAAAAATACTTTTTAATATCTGAAGAGAATTGTAAATATTTATTTAAGGGACGGATTTCATATTACGGCTTATCAAAGCGGATACGTTTCAAACCTTTCGTAAACGTTTTATGATATTTGTTCCGAAGAAAACGCTTTCCTTCGAGATTTTGTATTTCGATGATAAGCCTCGTGGTGTTTACACGAGTCATGGCAAAAGAATGAATTTGAATGTAGATCTCATAATTTAATATTCAGGAGGCTAGGTTATATTATACTCGAGTTTTAAAAGGTTTCCAGTTCGATTCTCACTACGGTATGCAAATATTGTATTAGCGACAAAAAAATCATCAATTTTAAATTTGTTATATAATATTTATATAAATACGCACTTTAATACAACCAAGAGTGGATAGGAAATATGAAAAATTAAAATTAACAACAATTGGGTGTAGCAACAAAGGTTACGAAATACATTGTTGTTTGTTGTCGTGATGTTTTGTTTTCAAATGATATTGTGTTTTCTTATTGGTGAGGATCAGCAGACAGGCTGACGGCCCCCTTAAGAGTAAGCAGTTAACGACGCCTATGAGTGTTTGCGACACTAGGGGCACTGTGAACACGCTGCCGACCCATAGGGGTAGAAGAACCTGGGTCACTAATGGATCAAACAACACAAGGTTATTATGGTGGCATACATAAAAGGCGGTTCCCATCCAGACGATCTTGACTTTTTGTCGAGAAACGGAAACTTAAAAGAGGTGAAATAGGGGTGAACGTAATTAATTTTTTTTTTTTAATTTATATGGTAGAACAACGTTTACCGGGTTAGCTAGTATGGAAATTGTTAAATTAAACGACGTAGCTCAGGTTTTATCAACTATTTATTATAAAACTACCACGAAATACAATAAGTAATACACAGTCGCTTGATGTCACGGAGTAGAGAATGACAGCTATATGTTAGAAAGCGCACTTGCATAAATAGGCGCGAAATTCAAAATTACAATATTACATTCAACAGAAATATATCATAAAGTAATGACAATTATTTGAAAAACTCGACAATCTGACAGATAAAATTTTAACTTTTGAAGTTACGGTGATAAAAGTTTGGAGGTATTTTAACATTTTTTTTAGAAAAAAATATTATTTATGGTTAATACGTTGTACGGATTTTAAACGTGAGTTTACTTTTTGTGTGAAGATTTTCTTTAGGGACATTGCACTCCAGGTGGCGACATACTTAACCAATCTTGTTCTTCCTCCTGCCTTATCCCACATTATATGAGGTCGGCACAACACGTTACATGTCGTAATAAATAGTTGTGGCTTAGTTTTTACAACCGGCCGCCTACCTGACGCTAACCTCTTTTTGAGGAAAAATCTGTCATCCTTATGATTTAAATTATTTTTCTCGTTTCACATTGAAAGTAGTAGGTATATACTTAACCAATCAAAATGAGAATTAAAGCGGTAAATTTGAGATTGGTAATCGGTAAGGCCGCAAACGTCCGGGATCGCATCCCTAATGAGACCCTTTGTTACTTGAGAACCATCAATCTACACGTCAATATGCAAGATTCCCAATCGCCTGTCAAGTTACATGACCTATTTGGACAGATTGTATAGTAGATTACAATATACACATTTTAAAATATTATATAAAGGTAAATTAAGAATTTTTAATTATTTATCTTCTCCCTGCCATTATATGGGGTTAGCAACATATTCTCTACTTCCCTTGTCCTCTGTTATTCATCCTCTTATATATCCTTTTTCACGATATCATCTTTTGTACAATCTTTTCTTTATATGTATAAATATATCATTATAATTAATTTTAAAAAAGTTTAAACTTTTTTTTAAATTATAGTTTTAATTAAATTTCAATTCAATATAAAGCAGGAAACGTTTCTTCTTTCGGTATTTTGTAATTGTAATGATAACATTATAATTACAAAATTGTTACACAATTATAAAATTGTTTGATTTCTAGAAACTAGATTTGGTTAAAACTACGAGTAACATGTCGGTCGGATCCAGTTTAAAACGGTAACATTATAGACTTCAATGTTATTATTAAGTTCTTTTGCAACAACCATCATATAAAAATAAGTATTAAATAATGTTGTAAATAGGGAATCCCTTCATAAGTTAGCCAACGTAAGTAGATGGTTCAGACCAACGCGGACCGGCATCAATTAAAAATTTTAATCATGCCCAGTTCTTCCTGATTTTTTCATGAAATTGAAATTGCGAAAATTAATTTGCGTTTTGTGTTGTTTGAGTTTGACTTTTAAAAATTTAAACTTTTTACCTAATTTAAATTGGCTCAAAAGGTATTTTCACAAATTTTAAGAGTCAATACAGGAGAGCGCCGGGGGGACGAAACCCTGACCCCCTGGCGCCAACACTTTAGAAGAGGCCCGCATTGAGACAAAGGGCAAGCCGACGTCGGCCCGGGCCACGAGATCGGCAGGCAACATATCAGGAGGCCCGGGCGTAGGCGATAGGCGAACAGTGGGGTTTTAGTGGGCAGTCGGATGGCCGAACATCTTTTCTGGAGTTCCACATATCCCTCGGTCCCCCCAGGCTGGGGGAACCCGTCAAGAGAGGGTTTTTCCCCGAGACAAAAAACAAAAAAAGGCGTATGTATTGCGAGCAGTCGTGGTTTCAAACATAGGCCACATCACATAGCATAGTGATCATTATAATTTATTGATCATAATCGATTGTTTAAAATAGGTTTTAATCGATCGACATTGAGAAATTAATAAAATGAATCTTCTTTAGCGTCATTGTGATTTGAAAATTAGATAATATGAAAAAGCGACCTCAAAAAGAGACAAACATATTCATAAATAAGATTACGCCTGGAATAAAATAAGATAGAATACAATGATTATCCTATAATATTTGTCTTTGTTCAGGCTTTCGTAGTTTTGATACACTAATATATGAAATGTAATATTTTCTATTTAAAATATAAAATTATTTTTGACCTTGGAAAAATATTTTAAAAATAATAAACCTTATTACTCCTAATTATCTTAATACTCCTGATATTATCATAATTATTAGGATATCATTCTCTCGTAGGCTATTTTGAAGTTTCACTTCTGCCATGTGTGAATTGGCCAGACATTTTTATTTTTATGTACATGAGTAAACTTTCTGTTGGTATAATTTTATGTTCCTATGGGTGCCATTGTTTCGACAATGTCCACTTAAATCTCTATCCAATATCTTTGTATGTCCCTCACAATCGCCTGCGGATGTGTGGAAAATATGGATAATAGATGAGAGAGCGCAACTACTTTTTAGATGTGTACCATAGGTGGCACTATAGTATAACATCCCTTGCGGTAGATTCGTGTATTAATACAGTAATGTTCTAACAACCAATTGAAGGGTATATCGATTCTCAAGGAGGCCAAATTTGACCGAAAACCTCTCAAGGCACTTCTGATGTTTATGAATATTAATCCAATTAACTTAGTTGATAAGTTGCGCTCGAGTGGTCAGCCCCGATAGCCCGACACGATGTTAACAACTTTGGTAGATTTAAGTGATGTTGGTCTCTATTTATGTTTAACTTAAATTTACCTCAAGAGAATATTACTTTACACTTAGCTTTGGCTTAATGAAGGGACTCTTAATAACTATAATATTAAGATCTGTTTGCGATTTATTATCAGCATCCTTTAATTCTCATATCCCTCAATAGTTACATCCTGATTTGACGACCTCCGTGACGCAACGACCGTGACGAGAGTTTATGTATACATATTGGTACATATAATTGCCAAATACTGTATATTATAATATGTATTTATTTTAATTAGAAAATATACCTGGTAGCTTAGTGGTATTAAGTAACACCTCGAAAATCAATCTAAAGGTCCTGGATTCGAATCCCACGGTGGCATGCAGCGCTTTGGCTGTTATTCTCGCCGGAAGTGCATATGTAGTATAATTTTTCATTTAAAAACATAGTGAGGAAACATGCATACCGAGATCACCGGTATGTAACTTACAAGACAAGCGTGGTGGGTATACTGTCCATGGTTTATAGGGGGAGGCCCAAGGGCCTGCAGAGGGCTATTATATTAGGTGTGCACGCATCATGGCTAAATTACTAGATCAATTAAATTTACAAGTTTTTTTCTCAGACACTGGGTCCTCTTTAAAAACAATTGCGATATCTTCATTTCATACAAAGTTATTAAAGCTTTAACAAAACTATTGTTTTCTTGCCGCGGAGAAGTGAGGCAAGCGGTGTAGCGCGCGTGCATGCGAAAACTTCTCATTTTTTTTTAGATTTTTTTTATTCTGTTATTTGACTAGCGAAGCGAGTGGAAACGGCTAGTTTAAAAATAAAAATTATATAAATACCATATCAGTTTACTAGTACCACAGTAAAAGAGCTTTGTTGCTTATTTTGGAACTAGATGGCGCTAAAATAAATGCTCATATTTGCGTCAGTATTTTTGCACAACACATTTTTGTATCGATACAAGACAACGGTATAAATAACTGTGACTTAACTTGATTTTTACAGACTACCTTTACGTACTGTACGATGCCGGTCACGGACCGAGAGTGCACCGTACAATAAGGTGAGTGGGATAGCTCGAGAACAGTGGACTGATTGAGAGGGGAGAAGAGGAGTAGCGGTGGTTAAAGATATGCGATATTTTGTAGTGGGCAAAGAAATTCGCACTGACCTTGATTCCACCACTTCCCGGTTCTTTTCAGGTGTACTCGAGGAGGAACTGTTGCACGGCACCAGCTAAATGTCACAAATTAGACACTGAACACACAATCTTATAGCACAGCCAATGAGTGTCAGTAAGGAGTAACTGAAGCGTTGCACACGGCGCAGAGAGTGGTTTTCAGGGAAGTCGAATGTCGACCGTCCCGCGAGTTTATAGGCTCATGCGATACTACTCTCGTCCCACGTTTGCTTTCAGCATTCACCTCACCGGGAGTGAGGGTAGATAACAAAAATCAGGGGGCGAGATTTCACCTACCCTTTATGCAAGGATCGACACCTCCTTTGCCTTACCTTTCTTATGAGAGCCAAATTGCCCATCCATGATAAATTGCCAAACACAAAGAATAATAATAAAACGATTTTCATTTTTTTAATATTAATATTCGACTACCTCCATTTTAATTTAACAAGAAACGTTTTAACCGTAATTACAGTTTGCAAAGAATTTTCATTATTTCAATAAAATACTGTTTAAGACAGTTATGATTAATATCATGATCCCAAAATTTTTAAGAATTTTCGTTACTTACTTAGTTATATTAGGTCTTTACCTATGAAATTGCCGTTTTGTATGAAAAAATTTAAACGAATTTTTTTCAAGTATTTTTTATTTGTATATATCGAAGTAATCACCCATACAATCAATTCATCTTTGCCAACGCAGTGGCAGTTTATTGATGCCCTTCTTAAAGAAATCAGCTGGACGGGAGGCAACAAATTCTTCAAAGGCATTTTGTACTGCCTCTCGGGTATTGAATTTTTTTTCCCGACAAGAAGTTATCCAAATTCTGGAAAAAGTATAGACTACTAGTCTGTAGGCGCAAGGTCTGGTGAGTAGGGCGGATGACAGAGAACTTCCAACCCCAGTTCTTGCAACTTGGAGACCGTCTGCTGTGCAGTATGAGGTCGCGCGTTGTCGTGCAGGAGCAGCGGAGACGAGCGATTTTCCAATGCTGGTTGGAGATGTGCCAGCTTCTCCATCATTGTGTTCAGTTCTCCACAGTACACATCTGCAGTAATGCTCACCTTGTTTGGTAAGAAACTGTGATGAATCACACCGGCGCTAGACCACCAAACAGTGACCATCACTTTTCTAGGGGTAAGTTTTCGTTTAGGGCATTGTTTAGGCGCTGAACCAGGATCCAACCAACTTGCTGAGCGCTTGCGGTTATCAAACAGAATCCATTTTTCATCGCAGGTAACAATGCGGTTCAAAATTCCTTCATTTGTGTGTCTGTTGAGCAGTGCAAGGCACGTCTCGACGCGTACTTCGCGCTGGCGATCATTGAGTTCGTGGGGCACCCATTTGTCAAGCTTTTTTACCTTGCCAATTTGACGCAAATAGACCAATATTGTTTTGACGCTAACGTCGAAAGCTGCTGCTAATTCAGCCGTAGATTGTGTATCATCAGCTTCCAACAATCGCCTTTAATTCGTTATTGTCGACCAAAGTCTTCGGACGACCGCGAGATTAATTTTTCAGGTCGAAATTCCCAGAACGGAAGCTAGCAAACCAATAACAGGTGGTGCGTTGGTTTGTAGTGTTAGTTCCGTAAACGTCGTTGATGTTGCGTGCCGCTTGTGGCGAGTTGCTGCCACGACGGTACTCATATTCCATAATTACTCGAATTTTTAACGTATCCATGATGACGAAAAAGATTGAAATGCGATGAAAATGTAACATTAATCAATAAACAAATGAGTACTTTTGGAAAAAGAATTCCATGTTTTTAAAATAAAATTAATTTGAAATTAGAATTCTTAGCCAAACAAAAATTATTTTGATTTGAAAGGGCCAGTACTGCTGAACGGCAATTTCATAGGTAAAGACCTATTATAAAAACACGTCGTAATTCAAAGTAAAGGCACTTGCTAATATATATGCTAATATATGAAACATGATGAATTTGAGATTTAAGTAAAAAATATATAAATAATTTATTGTTTTTAAGTTAAACATGCAATTATTATCCAATTGTTTGTCAGAGTCAAGCTTTTACAATTTAACACTATTTGAGTTTAACTAACAAAGAGAATTTTTTTTAATAAAAATCAATGTTTACACAATCATCACAACTTTGCCCCCTAACAAGGGTCTGTTTTGCGAGTATGTACCTAAAACAGATTCTTGTAGTCCAACTTAATTTTTTTTATTGCTGTAGGACAGCAGACAGGCTGACGGTCTATTTATAATTTAGCAGTTACGTCGGCTCTGGGTGTTTGCAACGCCAGTGGCATCGCGAAAACGCTGCTGCCCCATAAGGGTACAGGAACTTTACGACTAACTTTTACGACAGGCCGACTCCAGCCGCAGTGGTCAGTATTATTTCTCCGCCCCTGTACGGATAAAATTATGATTTAATTCTTTTAATATATTTTATGGCTTAAAAGGCTTTATTGCGCCTGGAATTAATAATGGATCCTTATCCAAACTATGCACTGCTACATGCCTCTAATACTCATGTATATTGAATTAAGGACAAGCATGAGAAAGTTGTAAGAATTAAAGATGTTTTGGGTTACAATTGCTTTAGGCTAACTTTGAATAAACAACTGAACAAATTGCTTTTTATGCTGAATTCGAACTAGAAGAATCATTCAAAAAGCACCACTGATCGCCATAATATGCTGAAACCCGAGTCGGCGAAGCTGAATTATTTTCTTTGGCCACGAGATACAATGAAAATAATCAGGGTTTTTTATTCATTCATTCCATTCATTTTCTGCGTTAAGCTATTCCAGAGAGTTACACTAACATTGAACAGGTCTTCGAAATTCTATGTAATAAGTAGGATAGGATAGGATTCTCCTATCGCGATTGAAGGATTAAATTGCTCCAACTCTTTTCTTGTGCCTCTTTAGTAAAAAAAAAGAGTCTGTTAGACGAAAAAGCGATCTGAAATTTTGTCTAAATGACAATACTAAGCAGCGTCAAATATGTTGCCAAACCCAGAATAAGCTTCAAGGTGCAAGTTTCGGAACCGATCAAAATAAAACTCTAGTAAGAAGTATGTTGAATAAATAAATTTATAAGATAGTTCTTAAGTGTATTCGTAAACGTTTATGTTGCAAACTGTCTTTGCAAATGTAAATTAAGGTTAAATTTTTCTGCCGCTTGAGGCGCTCTTGTCTTGCCCTCTCGCTGATGTCATGTACTTGTGAAAGTTGTGTGCAAAATATATATACCGTGATATAATATGAAATCTAATTGAAGTTTTATTGAAATATTGCCTAAATCCAACAAAGTAGACTAGCGCTAACTTACAGTAAAGTAATTAACTGTGTATTTTAATAAAGCTTACAATTTCCAAAGGATTTATATTCTGAAGATTGTTTACAAAATCTTGTTAGAATGAAGTAATAATAGGCTCTTTACTTTACTATTTGTAAAATGTATCAGATACTGTAGATGACGATGCTTCTTAATTTTTTAGAAGTATTTGATTTTCATTGGCCAAAATAAAAATGTAGACACTCGTTCGCTTCTCTAGGGTGTCGTAAAAACACAAATAGATTCCAAACCGCTCAAGTTTGTTATCACGGCTGTGGAGCAGACGGCAGTCTGTTCAAAGCAGGAGAAAAAGACTTTACGATATATTAATTCCACAAAAAATGTTATAGTGAATAATATAGTATTTGACAGTGTCCTAAAAAAAATTATCACAAAAACTGATATTTCCGAAACAGTCATCCTTAAGGAAATCGACATAAAGCATTTATAATTGCTTTAAGAATGTACTGTACTAGACTTATAGATGACATTGTTACGTTAAATATTAATATTAAAATTTTTGAGTAATTTGGAATCTACAGATGTTTTTGAATCAGAGAGAAATTATCAAATACTCGGACATGAAAAGCGTCAAAGAATCCATCAGAAAATATGTTTAGCTTTTATATCGAGGGATTTTTTTTTAAATTTCTATACTTGAGTCTACACTCCGTCTGCATGAGATATATTTAAGCTGAGTAAGAGCCAAGACAACTGATTAATGTCAAACGCCGTTTTTTCTACGTGCAGGGGCGGAGTAAGAATACTAACCCCTGCGGCCGGGGTTGGCCTGTCGTAAAAGGCGAAAAAATAACCATTTAGTAGGGCCCCAAGCTCGTCTGGATGGCAACCGCCCTTGGCATAGATCAACTTATAGAAGTACTTATAGAAGTATGCCGCCGGAATAACCTTGTGTTCGGGATTAGTGACCCAGATTCTTGTATTCCTGAGGCAGTAGAGTATTCGCGGGGCCTATAGCGTCGCAAACATCCATAGTCGACGGTAACTGCTGACAATTAAGAGGGCCGTTAGTCTGTCTACTATTCATCAAGAGTAAAAAAAAACGCAAAGTCATGAAAATGCACGGTTTATATAAATACAACCTCTTCCAGTTTTAAAACGATTGCTTACATTTTGCACTTAAAGCAGTATTTATTGAAGTGTGTTGAAATTTAATACAATAATGAGATTTTTAATTAAGCTAGATAATTTTGAGTAAAAATAGGGCATTGTCATGGGCAATATCGTGCGATACGACAAGCGGGCCTTCGTCATTTAAATATTAATGAAAATTATCTTTCGTCAGCTTATTAGGCTGTTATTAATGCCCAAAGCGACATCTCGCTAATTGAGGTGGATACGATATTAAAGCCTTTGAGATATTCACAGTTCTATTCCTGGAGACAATTTTCATTAATTAAATACACGCTCTGATATAAATTTTAAAGCAATTAGCGTCTAATGTTCTTTTAAGGAACTAAATCCTAATAAATACACCATTGGCGGTGAGATCTGGTAGTGCCAAAAGCCAGAAAGGAATCGGAGTTCTTCAATTGCGTGATATAACGGTACTTTTAGACTATCTATAGGTATACTGTAATGCTGACTAGGTCGTCGCGGGATTCAATTTTGACTATTGAACGAATTATATTTAACTCATGCCTTTCTCAGCAATAATATCCTCTGATGAGGAGGAGGAGGAAGAAACAGCAGACAGGCTGGAGCACCGCGGTCACGCTGTTGTCCCTTAGGGGTACAGGAACGTGGGTCACTAACGCCGGAACACAACATAAGGTTATTATGACGGTACTATACTGGGTCTATAGTAATAGACCCAGTGTAGTTGTCATCCAGATGGGCTTGGCGCCATACCACGTAGTTAGGGTGGGTTGCTTTGTCGCCTTTTATAACAAGCCGACTCCGGCAGCAGAGGTTAGTATTCTTTCTCCGCCCCTGCACGGATAAATGACGGATGAATAATGACTAACATCTTTTTAATAAATGCCATATAGCAGTGTACATCTGACGTGTCTTGCGATATTACTCCCCCACCATGTACCATGAATACAGAAAACAATGCAATCGAGTGACGTCACCGTATAATACTGCAGATGCAACTAGGACGCAGAAGATATTATCGTACGCCAGGGTCTTAGTTAAACAGTCAACAGTAAGTTAATTTTTTTAAGGAAAAACCATTTAAACTCACACCCATAAAACCTTCCAGGTGGGCTGATATTAAAGAAACTCGTTTAACGTGTTGTGTGAAAATATATTAATAACTGTGGTTATTGTTCTAATATATTCTAGAGTAACAGAGAGACAAAAAAATATGCTATAAGGATAAAAACATGAGAATTCCATAAAAAGTTTTAATGACAAGTAACAGCTGTGAAAAAGTTTTATAAAAATACTTCTTTGAGTTGTTCCGTAAGATAAATATTTTGCAGTCTTCGTTATTTAACAAAGAGAATATCACTGCATAATGTGTGAATGTGTCAATGTACTCGTACATATCCCCAGTCCGTCCCTTCGCGCCTTTCAGGCTTTCGGGTCTCTTTATATTCATGATACGAGGATTTACAGAAAAGTTTACTCCTTTAATAATTTATTTTTCTCATATCTCCAGCTGTTGGTAAAATGTCTTAGTCCGTTTTCATGAAACAATTAGCAATAAATTAAATTATGTAAATATAATTATTCGTACATAAAGAATATTAATAAATCAAACAATAATAAAGGGATGTTTGATAGTTTTCCTAAAGTAAATCATGACTTTATTTATACGAGTATTTATCTCCGGAATATTAAATCATCTATACTACTATTATAAAGAGGAAAGATTTGATTGTTTGTTTGTTTGTTTGTTTGTTTGTTTGTTTGTTTGCTTTGAATAGGCTCCGAGACTACTGACCCGATATAAAAAATTCTTTCATTGTTGGGAAGCTACACTATCCCCGGGTGACATAGGCTATATTATATTTTCAAAAAAATTAGGGATCCTTACTAAAACTCCAATAATGTAACCCAAAGTGTAAAAAAATTACCTAAAATATTATTTAAATCGCGTGCGTTGCGAAAACTATTGATGATAGAATAAAATAATGTACTACAACTTTGCAGAACACATCATTATTTACAAAAAGTGTCGCGACAGCATATGTATAACTATTATAGTTATGCCACAATAAGTGTTCTTTTATTTTAAAAATTTAATTGAAATGCCGCCCCTAGAAAAGACTCTTTATTTGGATCTTGGTATTAATCCTTATCAAAATAAGTTACTTCATATTCAAAACTGTTTCAATACCTTTATATAACTTTTTGAATTATTCAATTCGGATATTCCATTCGAAAGATATCACGAGTTTAAAAATGTAAGTATTAGAAAAATGTTGCGTGGTAGCCGCTCACCCTGTTCGGCTAGCTAGGCAGTACCTTATGCAATGTAGGCGTGCGTCATTGGGGTTTTTACAAAAATTAGAATACTTATTAAAAAATAACGAAAAATAAATAAAAAGTAATAACAAAAAATCATTAAAATAAAAGCTCATAGAAATAATAATATTCACACTTTCTTTATAATTTTATTTTTTTAGTAACCTGACGCAAATAGAAGGGTTTGCCCTCAGGGGCGCTCCTCTGTCCGAGGAGTGCACGGGTGTGCGTACCCGAGGTGCCCGAGCATCCGTCGCTTCACTCCCCTCTCCGTTCGAGGCGACAGAGTCCTACCTTTCTTTCCGTCTACCTCTTACATCCTTTCCAACTTAGCTCTCTATTCGTGGCGTGGTCCCCGGTGGGATGATTGCGAATACTGATTGGGGTCCCGGGTTTACCCTGGGACCTGATTTGGTAGTCGAAACCATGCTTATTTCGACTGCGCCTGCACAGAGTGTTCCCGGGGCGGGAATTGCATCCTCGCTGTCGGTTGGTCTTGCTGGGCCGGCTACGACGTCAGGCGACTCTGCTTTTTCTGGAGTGTCGTCTGGTAGTCGTACCCACGCCTGACTAGCACGCGACGGGGATGCGAGTCCCGTCCGGAATTGGCCGCGGACCTGTCACTCCCGGCCCTGGTTCTGTCCATGGTCGGGGGCGATCCTGGATGGACGGCCGTCGCCTCCTTTTGCGAGGCAGTAGTGTCTGCAAGGGAGGCGGCGGAACGGGAGCGGGAGTCCGCCACCGCACTCCCCTCCCGCCAACGTAGGCCGCGTCGTCGGCGCCGGAGGGCGGGCAACGATCTCCGGCCGCCGTAGAAAACGGCCGCGGGCGGCCCCTCGGGGGAGGATCCGCCACCCGCACTATTGCCGCGAGGGAGAAGCCCGCGTGCTGTTCCACAGCCCCCCTCAACTCCTAGAGTTGTTACAAGAGAGCGCCGGGGGGACGAAACCCTGACCACCTGGTGCCAGCACTTTAGAAGGGGCCCGCTTTAAGACAAAGCGTGGGCCGGCGCCGGCCCGGGCCACGAGATCGGCAGGCCATATATCCGTGGGCCCGGGCGTAGACGATAGGAGAACAGCGGGGTTTTTTAGTGGGTCGAACATCTTTTCCGGAGTCCCTTATATCCCTCGGTCCCCCCGGGCCGGGATAACCCGTCAAGAGAGGTTTTTCCCCGAGACCGAAAAAAATAGAAGGGTTTAATTTTTAATTTTTTGTTAAATACCCGTGCGAAGCTGGGACGGGCTGCTAGTATGAAATAAAGTTATTTGTAATTACTTATATACATATGCAGACAAATGTTATTATTATATGTAATAATACATAGACATATATGTCTCAGTTATTTTTTAAATCGATACTTAATATTATAAATGTGAAAGAAACTCTGTCTCTTGGTGTAACGTTTTCACGCCTACAGACAGATTGGACCTTGGAGAATGACATAAGCTACTTTTATTAAATTTACCCGCTTAGACCCGCTTACAATTTAGTAGTTACCGTCGCCTATGGGTGTTTGCAACGCCAGTGGCATCGCTAACGCGCTGCTGTCCCATAAGAGTACACAACACAAGGTTATTATGGCGGCATACTTAAGATCAAAGATGGTCACCATCCAGACGGGCTTGAGGCCCTACCACGTAGTTGGAGTGGGTTCTTTTGTCGCCTCTTACGACAGGCCGACCCCAGCCACAGAGGTTAGTTAGTATTCTTTCTCCGCCCCTGCACGGATAAAACATTCAAACAGACGTTTACCGGTTCAGTTAGTTCATAGTAGGTATATTATATAATGTGTATAATTTTTTTTTCTTTTTAGCTTTTCCTCTCAGTTGATCCCAAAGCTTCCAGAGGTATATCTCATCGAGATTTCAAGCACTGGAATTATGCTGGATTGGCTGAATTGCTTTTTTGACCAAAGAAAGGCAATAAAAAGAAAGAGAGATCGCAGAATCACGCGACACATATCTTGTAAATCTATGTTACTGTGTAAATCGGTGCCGTGGCGCCTGAATGGCCTCTGGGGGTAGAAGGAGCAACAAGGCCCCGCTGTGCACTTTCAACATACAACATAAAATAAGTTATCGGGTCTGGAACAGGCAGAGCACCGTCTCAAGTATTCTGAGAGCCTAATATTTGTTGGTATAGCGAAGTTTCTTGGATCTTAATAGATCTTGAGTACCCTATTCATTGTGAAGTTTTGTTTACTTATACTTAATAAAATATATATCAGATATTTAGTTTTATTTTTATAAACAAAGACTTTTATTTTTATATACGAGTATATTTCTAATAATGTTCAAAATACGCGTTAATTAAGGTCCAGCTTAGCTGTGTACTGTATGTGAATATTTTTTTAATGCCAACACTATCAATTTTAACTATGATTTAAAAGTAAAATTGTCATCACAGACATTATAAAATATATACAGCTATTATAGAATAACATATATTGCTGATATGTGAAAATCACAAATAATAAATAATATAACACAGCCCATGGCGCCTCACTACTGAGCACCCCCTCCCTCCCTAGAAGGAACGGTCAGTAGCCGTAGTGCCCGCCATGTTTCTCCATGGTGCAGGTTTCCTCACAAAGTTTCCTTCACCGCTGGTACATGAACATGTGCGATAATATGCACATTAAGCGAGAAAAACTAGCTAAGCGGTGCGGCATGCAGCAAGGGACTCGAAACCTCTACATTGGTCTAATATAACACTCTGGTACCAGGTACCACAAATCGTTACAGTTCTTTAACTGGTTAAAGCAATACAATATATTTTGACTATTTTCGCAAAAAATGATAAAAACGGAACGGAGCATTAAATTATGTTTAAAAGTTGTGATTCCCAAAAGAGACAGCCACGAAGTCATGAGCGTAATCTATTATTATACGCTATAATGAAATTATGGGCCACAGCAGTGCGGTTGGCTGGGTATACACAGTATATAATTATAATAACACAGTAAACCCACAAAACGTTTAGATCGTTTAATGTTAATAGTAAAACTAGGATATAATACGTAGTTATGCAAGAATGTGCATGCGCATGTGTTATGCATATGTGCCGTTTCCCTCACACCTGTACGTCCTACGACACTATCATTTATCCACTTCTCGCCTACAGATGTCGTGAATCTGTGATGTATGATAGAGTGTGTGTATAACAGTTGAAGAGTAGACATTTTCCCTATGCGTGCGCGCCTTGTATAAATACCTATACATAAGGCCATTATCCCTTATTAATAATAATGTTATAATTAATATTGTTGGAATTATAATATTATTTTGAGTTGTGTACTACACACGAGTGCTTCAAGATATAAACGTAGACAACGCCTGTATAAGAAAGAAGTAACCTCGAATTCGGCGAGTTTCGTCTATTCCCGTCCTCTTTCAATAGGGTATTCTTCACATGACAACAAAAAAGAGATCCTTAAATACTCATTCGAACCAGCGCCTTCACTTAAATAATAGTCATTACATCTTTTTATACAAAAATTCTTCTTTTTTCCTTCAAGTAATTCAACGATTACATGTAATGCGTTCACTGCGGTGGCCCCAATACGTTGTCGGACATTGTCTTTGAAAATTTTCCCGGAATGATTTTCTTCTGTGATATCAAATTCCGCAACATATCTAAAACAAAATAACCTAACGTCAAGAGTCATATTTATCTCTTTTTAAAACATCTTAGTAATGAAATGGGGTCTTTATATCCATAGTTTGAGTCTATTTCGTTAATAAATTGTTGCTGGTAAATAATTTTATTCCATTACGTAGATTTTTTTATTGCTGAGGGACAGCAGACTAGCTAACTGTGGCCCACATAACAATAAGCAGTTACCGTCGCCGACGCTAGATGCACCACATACACGCTGCTGTCCCATAGGGGTAAATCTTCTTCTTGGTCGAATTCTTCAATACTGAAGGTCGTGTCCTTGAAAATCAACCGTGGCTTGTCTCGTAAGCTGTTTCTACTTCATCCGGTCGTCAGCTTCCCGAATAGCAGTTGCTATTAGGAGTCCAGTGAGGGCAGTTACTTGGTCACACGAGTGGCTAGGTAATCGGTCACGGGTTCGCTTTCCTTCGACCTTCCCTTCACGGTCAGTTTATCAAGTTATCTGGTTGTCGTCGGGCAATGTGACCACAGTACCCAAGAATCGTCAACAGGCCCTCAACATATTGTTGAGGGTCTGACTTTAATGCGAAGCTGGTTCAGCATAGATTAATTTGTTCTTTTGGCCGTCCAGGGTATGGGGTAAATAGTAGAATTGATTTACTGATAAGTATTAATACTGTGGCGGTGGTATAATGCAATAGAGCGACGCGACGTAAGCTCGCAATGTGTGCCTCGGGACGTGTAATGGGGGCAAAATAATGTGCGCGTGGAGAGCTGCTGCATTCATATCAGTGCCCCTTTAACGCGTTTTATGGTCCACCAGGACTTGTGATGCCTGAAGAATAGACCTTGGCTCATTAATTTGAAATAAAATAAACAATTCGCAAATTTTTGACGTGAAACATCTACAACGGTGAATTAGACCTATGGCGAAGAAATCCAAAATTACAGTGTGACACACTATTAAGCGATTCAAATCAACAGTAAGTTAATTATATTTTTGTGCTTAGATTGTATATGTATGTGTGATTTAATAAATATAAATATTTACTAAATAAACATACATCTTTTCATAAAAAAAACACCTTAATAGGTTATTTTTCATTATGTCATATTTATTTCCCGCCGTAAGCTAAGCTCTTATGCATATTACTAGCATAAAATAACTTCGATGTTTTACATGTGCCACGTATTTTACGACGGTTTGTTATAGCTATTCAATGATTTTTCAGAGAGGAGATTTTTTTAACCTAATCTGAAAGGAGTATAATCCCTGCCCTGTATTGGTTATTGAAGATGGTTATAAACTTGGGCAGGGTACAAAATATGATTAATTTTGATATTGTTAAAGGATATTAATAAAGTTTCACCAACAACCCAATCAATTTTTAATTATCTGAAGAAGAAAGTCCTAAGAAGTGTGTCATTCAAGGAAAAGGTTATAAAAGCTTTTTTTCTTAAAAAAACTAACTTCAATTATTATCTGAAGATTACATCGATAAACGATCTCGCAGATATTAATATCCATGAGATCGTTTATTGGTGTCCTGCCCTATATTATCGAGCCTGGGATGTCAGGAATTTGAACTTTCAACTCTCAAACTTCTTCCTGCCCTTATCCCACATTATGTGGGGTCGACACATGTTCTCTCCGTCCCCTCTCATCTGTTAGACGTCATCTCAACATTCGCCCATTTCCACCTACCTACCTCTCCTCCTGTGTCCATTCACTCTCATTCCTATAAATTTACTTGTTATATAAATTTCGTTTCTTCGCATTATAACCATACTACGCTAGTCTGTTATTTTTTTGTATTTCAACCACCTGCGCTACTTTCGCACTTCAACAACACCTAAAGCTTTAATTTAGCTAACAATTAAAAACCTCAGTAAATAGGGCATTAAAATCTAGTTTATTAAAATAAAGATATATAAATTCAGAATAAATGGTAGACAAAGAACTGAATGTTTAAATTACTTTGTAGTGATTTAAAAAAAATTATATCAACAGTGATTTTAATTTTAAAAAATGTTTTAAAAAAATGTAATTTAATTTAAAAAATGTAATTAAAATCCTTAAAAAATGGCTTAATGATAAATTGAAACCATGAAAAGTTAAGGAATTATAATATATACTGGCTTTACCCATTCCCGAGAGAAAATTGTTTAAAAATTTCCTTATTGAATAAAAAAATATCGCTTCAAAATCAGTGAAAGTATTAATTTTCACATCTTCAAGTCCATCCGTTCACACCTTTTAGCCTTTCGGGTCTCTTTATATTCATGTTACAAGGATTTATGGAAAATTTTGCTCCTAAAATAATTTATTTCCGCCAAAACGACAGTTTTGGCGAATTTACTATTAGAGCGGGTTTACAGCAATTGAAAATCATCATTAACTACATGAATTTTTGCAGTAGTAGTGGTCAATCAATCATAGTCCACAGTTGGACGTAGTCTTCTAATTTTGGTCTCTACAAACCAATCCCGATCGGAGAACTTTTCGCTAGTGGTTCACCAGGGTTACAGGTGTAATAAACTGTGACACTGCGGAAAGTTTTTTCTCCGTGCAGGTGTAGATTAATAATATTGAGTTGTGTTCCAGCATAAGTGACCCAGGCTCCAGTTCCCCTACGTGGATGGCAGCCTGTTAGCGGTGCGGTGGCATCGCAAACATCTATAGGCGACGGCAACTTACTAATAGTGGGTCATCAGTCCATCTGCTGTAACACAGCAATAAAAATAGATATTTTTGTAAATTACAAAAGAAAGATCTGGCAGAAAAAGATTTGAGCAATTCTAGCGTGACGTTTTAAGAAATTACAAACGCATATTATAGTTATAGGTTAAGTTGACATCAAGGGAGTATAATAACGGATCCGGAAAACTATCAAAATTGAAAAGGAAAGTGATTCGCGAAATCCCACCATAAATACAGATTATAATTTAATTCTGAGATGAAATACAGTCCTAAGAAATGATAAATCAATACTGTAATGATGATAGATTGTTATCGAAGACCTTCGTTCGTAAACAATGTAACTAATATCCTATTAAATCATAAATTACGTATAACCTATTAGTTACATTAATCGGAAAATTTAAAACTGAGCAATTATATGAACCATTGAGTAATCAAAGTAGCAATTAATATTGTTTTATTTTTACATTGTAAACATTGTCCTGGTGCATTGTTATAAAAGTTAGTTTCTCTCCGCGGAGGGGAACCTAACATCTACAGCCGGGGTCGCCTGTCGTAAAAGGCGACAAAACAACCCTAGCTACGTGATAGGGCTAGAAGCCCAACTAGATGGCAACCACCCTTGGTCTATAAGTACGCCGCCATAATAACCTTGTCTTGTGTTCCGGCATCAGTGACTCGGGTTACGATTAAGTGGGTCGGCAGCCTGTCTGCTGTTCTTCAGCAATAAAAAAAGTATGTTAGATATTGGTGTATGTATACTACTTTAAAAGAGTCCTGAACTAGAGTCCGCGTCTCAGAAAACTTAGTTTAGGACGTCTTCCAGTATGAGTTGACGAGTTGTGTAATGCCGGTCGGGGCTGTGGCGAAGTCCTCCGTGCCGTAACCACTAAAGCATGTCGGCACGCTTGCGGGTTTGATTCCCGTGGTCGAACTTCGACCATAATTCATTTAATTTTAAAGTTTGAACTTTATTATAACTTCTATAATCCTAGGTTTCATCACAGCTATTCAGTTGATTTGCAATTTTTTTACATCGGTTTGAACAACAACACTGTAAAACTTTATGTTGTTTTGCATTGCAAAACCTGCATTGCAAATCCGTTTCGTAACCATATATTCGTATTTTGTAAACACAATTCTCACAAATACGCAAGAGTAAATTCAATTCAGATTACTTACACACCGTTTTCTTTATTCAAGATATGTTTCAAAAATTATAAATAACCTTAATAACATACATAAAAACAATTCCAAAGTTTCATTACTTGTTATTGTCAATATTGATATTCATAAGACCAAAGAGAATATAATCACTTCAGCATATAGACAATTAATGTTAATTTATTGAATATATAATATTGTTATATGTTATATAGTAATTGTGCAATATAATTATTTATATATAATTATTATTTATTTGGGAATTATTTAAGTTTTTACTAATGTACATTACGAATTTACGTATTATATTATTATAAACATTAATGTTCTCTACCAGGCCATAAATTCTTCTAAAAATAAAACAAAAGCGTAACTAAGATATCCATTAGTACAAACTAAGTAATTACTAGTACTAACTATTGTAAGTTGTGTATAATTCAAGCAATAGTGTGCGTAATATTTATTTTAATTAATTCAATATATTTCTAATAGACTTTAGGGAAATAGCTGCACTTCTCCACCACATAAACTTTAATTGTGCCGAATTTCATACTCCTCCGTCCATGCAATTTAAAAAATGGGGTACGAAGTTTTCGTTTCACGTATTAATATATAGATTTACAAAAGAAAAGTATAATGGTGATTTTTAGTTGTTTAAAAAGTATCCATAACACAAGTGCTACTTTGATACTAGATGGCGCTATATATATATATATATATATATATATATATATATATATATATATATATATATATATATATATATATCATATATATACTCAAATCAGACAGTCATCGACGCCATAAATATACTATATATTTTTTTTAAATTAGGACATCATCATTCGAACAATATATTAAGTATAACATCCGTTGTTTTGTCCTTATCAAGATGATAGACCAATTATTCAATATTAGCCGGGATTACTAGAGTTACACAACAATAAGTATGGCTGTGCGTGTGCTCCTTATAATAGCGCTCAATGACTTCGACCCTGGCCGGCGTGGGTGTCTCGATTCAATACTTGCACCGAACTGGTATGAGGAATTACATTCGCAACGTGATACTATGTATCGTGTTACAACAATTGCGCATTCGTGTGTAACGTATTCGTTGAACGCAAAACTAATGTAATAAAATTTATTTCCATAAAAAATGCATGTAGGGCAAAATACAATCATAAGTACAATATTGTAATACACATACACACATACATGATAGGTACATAACCGGGCCTCGCACTAGAATTAAACCTTTGAATAGCCCAGGTGACTTACCTGCTGCACATTATGAAAAAAGTACAAAATACATACATACGTATAATCACGCCTCTTTCCCAAGGGGTAGGCAGAGACCACTTCTTTCCACTTGCTACAATCCTTACATACTTGTTTCGCTTCGTCCACTTTAACTTTACAAAATACAATGCATGAAATAAAAATAAATATTCAGTGTCCTGTATTAGATAGGGGTAGACTCAAAAAGCACTGGCTTGACGTTGTAAAGGGTGATATGCGTGCCAATGGGCTCACTACCAGGGATGCTGAAGACCGTGCGAAGTGGAGTAGAAAAAGTCGGAAAGCGGATCCCGGGCACCGAAACGGAAGTTATTTTGCGACCGGGATGCAACGCTTAGATGAATAAGAAGAGTGTCCTGTATTAGATAAACTGTAATTAATAAGATTAAGTATAATGTATATTTAGCAAAAATATATGGAATGTGGCAAAAACATATAGTTTTTTACTGCCGAGCAACAGCAGATAGTCTGCCAGCCCACCTAACAGTAAGTTACCGTCCCTTGTGGATGTTTGCAATGCCAGGGGCACCGCGAACACGTTGCTATCCGCATATAGTTACGGAAACCTGACTCACTAATGCTGGAACACAATGCAAAGTTATTATGGCAGCATACATATGGCATTATTTTCTTTTTTCTTTCTTTCATACTTACAGACCGAGGTTGGTTGCCATCCAGTCGCGCTTTCGCCTTTTATGGCAGGCCTACCCCAGTCGCTGGGGTTAGTACTTTTACTCCTTACACGGAGATAAGTAAATTACTTAAAATCTTTTGAAAAAGGTAAGTCTATAGTAAATTTCATTTTAATATATTTAAAATTATATATATACAGGAATGTATTAGTTTAAACTAGGATTATAGTTTTTTTTTATAAATGTATACGTCGTATTTAATTTGATTGATATGAAAATCTAGACATAAAAGTATAATCTACTTAGAATTAAGACAACTGATTTTGATCCCTAAATAAGTACTTCATCAATATCCAGAAAACTAATTCAGAATATATTAACAATATCCATCCCTTACCATGGAAATACATCCAATGAACATTCAATTGATCGCCGTTAATCTGTAACAAAAAACGAAACACATAAACAATCCAAACAACTGAATAATTGAAAGTACGCAAACAAAACTGATCTGGTAACTCTTATTACGGAGAACAATCTAATAATTATTTTAAACATTATATAATAAGTTGGTTAAAAACACTTAACTATGATGATGTGGAAAATCTACTAAAAAAATAGGGAAGTGAAATATAATATCACTCTCTGTCTTTCTCTCTCTCACACACACAAACACATGCGAGCTTATTAGTTTGACAAGGGTCCGTTTAGTATAGTTTGGTTTCTTCAGTTTTCTTCCTTTTTTGTAATTTTATAATCATATGCATTATATTATTGATCACCAGAGAGGTACCTGGCTCCGAGATACAGTGTAAACTAGTTCAGGGGCCACGAGAATTAAACTAGATATGTATATGATATTTTTTCGGAATAGATTTATTATTATTATATTATAATATAAAAGTCCCGCAATTTTTCTAACCTAATGTGCTTATTGCAGCATTATCGCCATGTGCCGGCAGCGAAAGAAAATATCGTGAGGAAACCTGCATACCGAGATCACCGGTATTTGTAACCCGCCAATCCACCTTGGAAAAGCGCGGCCAGTATACTGACCGTTCCCCGGAGAAGCCGGGGAGGCTCAGCAGAACAAAATTCAAAATAATTCCTATGTTGAAAACACTGAAATGTTATTTTGTCCCGATTTAAAATTACAATAATACTGACAAAAAGGGTTGCTCTGAGACTGAAAAATACGCAATTGGCATGAGATGCTTGTAATAAAAATATCTTTGATTATTAATAAATGTAGACGTAACGGCTTTCGCAGATCGGAACGTCTGCGGCGGTCACGGGTTGCATTACCGGCCCGAGTCTGAGGGTTTATGAATATTATAAAAGCAAAGTATATACACATCTAAATAAATATGTATTTGTACAATATTCATTTATTATATCAATCATATATTGCAATATATGTATATATAGGTATATATATATATATATATATATATATATATATATATATATATATATATATATATATATATATATATATATATATATATATATATATATATATATATATATATATATATAATATTTGTTTATATATGTATGTTGATTATTTTATAGCGCATACCGTTTTATAATTTTGTAAATCCTGTCCATCCAAAGGTTCTTTGGCTAGCGATTAAGACCGCCTTTGTACTTAGCATACAAATTTATGTACCTATTAATTAGTACTGAACTGTGTATGTGTAATAAAGAAATATTATTATTATTATATACGTAGTTATCTAGTATCCATAAAATAAGCGCTCTGCAGCTTATTTCAGGACTAAAAGGAGATGTAGACCAAAGAATAGAGTGCATGAATTGTGTAAAAGATGATATGGGTGGCAAAAAAGGTGTAAATGTTCAGATGACGGCTAATAGAGGAGAATGGAAGGAGAGAACATGTCATGCCCCCCCAACCCCCCCCCCAACCCCACAAAGTTTGGGATAAGGACAGGAACAAGAAGAAAATTTATTGAATAAAATAAAAAATATACTGACATGTTCATTTAAAGTAAGCAAAAAATTGCTAAACTATTTTTACAATAAGATATTAAAATAAGCTAAAAAATACACCAAACGTTTAAAATAAAACGTCTATAATGTTTCGACGTGTTCCAACAAGCAGGATTAGTGTTTGACACATAAATTACTGAACAAACAGCATCGGTTTGGGCATACAGTCGCCCTCTTCAGCCTGTTGGCACACGAGTAATATTCCCGACAAATATTTGCGCGTATTTAGCTTTTTGGGGTTCAAAGTATATGAGGCACCATTTTGGTAGCCCGTTAAGAGCTTATTGACAGTTCATAATACAAATTCAATTATTTACCATAAATAATATGATTCATTTGAATTAAAGTTTATTTGTAACATTTTACTTCTTTTTTGTACACTCAAACATTTGAATTCGTTCATAAATTAATGTTAGATATATCAAACAAATCCAAAAACTTTTAATTTTTGATGTGACATCATTTTACATACATAAATATAAAGTGGATCTAGATGTTTAAGGAAAGCTTAGTAAATAAATATGGAGATCGATATATGATCGCAACCCACCAATCCGCCTTGGATGACTCTTGCTGCATACATTGAATCTATGGGCTGCACTCTTATACAAAAAATGTCAATGTCATATCATTCTTGTAGGCCTCTGTTGAAGATCACCGTTGGTTTCTTGTCACCACTATGCTGAACAGAGGAAAGGACCTTTTTAGGGCATTTATATTTTATTTATTTAATGTATTATTTATGCTCTCAATAAATATTTTATATATCTTTTTCTTCCAAATAGTGACGATAGCGTTGCATTCAATCTCTATTGAATGTATCGCTTATAACCACAAATGTTTTTGGTATAATAAATTTTACATAGCTTCTTCACATCTAAAAACAAATCATGTATGGATCCGTATTGCCTACTTTTTGAAAAGTTGTATTTGTGTAAATAAATTAATTTCATGATTTTATAATTGATCACCCGTCTTTTAGCATTTGCAAATAGCTCTTTTGTTTTGTTTGGTCTGATCTGTCTGCGGGTAAATCGTTTTCGATAAGACTCTCATTATATTTATTACTATTATTAAGTTTACTGCCTCTCATTAAATAAATGTGATATTGATTGTACACGTAATATACTCTAGGCTTCACTTAATACCCCTGAGACCGCTCAACTTCGTACAATATGGCACATTGTATGTAAATATTGGTAATAATTCAAACGCGTCTAACATCTCTATTAGCTACACGTGTACACAACACAATGTGATCTAAGATTTACAAAGAAACTCATGTAATAAACACAGCGGTAGGAACACTAACCATACTCGTGTATATTTATTGTTTGTGTTCATGAATGAAATCCGAGGATTCCATCCCACAATGGTGGAACTCTTCCATGACGGGGATAGGACAACGGTTGGAAGGAATTGAAAAAGTTTGGATGTGCTGGAAATCAGAGAGACAAAAGACGAATCGAAGGATATTAAGGACCTCGTGAAATCAATAACTCAGCTAAAAATGGAACTCAATGACCGCAATCAGGAATCACTTCTAACAGACCTGGATATTGGATATCTCCCAGAGGAAAAAGGGGAAAATATTTGTCACACGGTGAAGGTTTTAGTATCGAAATTAGGTATTAAAATAGATGATCATGACCTGGTTTTTTCAGAACGTGCAAGTCCAAATAACAGAGTTAATGAGGGAGTACAGGCGGGGCGACATCGCCGTGTCATTGTGAGACTCTCACATCGTCACGTGCGCGACGAGATTCTGCGTGCTGCGCGTGTTCGTCGACACTTAAGCAAGAGATATGCTGCCTAGACTACCGAAACGGGTATATGAGAATGAATATGAATGAGCTCGCACAATATAATCGACGATTGTTTTATAAAACCCAAGAAGAGAGTAGAAAACAAAACTAGCCATATTCCTGGACTAAACGCGGGCGTATCTTCGTGCGCCAGGCAGATGGCAAGCAACTGTTCTCTATTTGGTCTGACTACGATTTAATTCGGGTTTTTGAGAGTGGCAAAGTTTAAACAATTGTTTAGTGTAATTTTTACTCTTAATGAATAAAATGAATAATTATATAATAATCAGGGTTTATAAAAGGACGTAGTATCGTTTCCATATTACTAGACATTACAGATAATATGTTAAGTGCTCAAAGTGATGGCATGTGCACTTTGCTTGTGTTACTAGATTTTTCTCGAGCACTTGACAGCTTTCATATTCAGTTGCTATTATCTAAATTGAGATATTATAAATTTGATAAAAAAAAACTATACAATGGTTTAGTATTTCTCTGTCTGGTCTCCGACAATATGTAAAATTAGAAAGTAATGAAACTTATATGCTCTCAAATAGGCTAGAAGTTAATAGAGGCGTCCCACAAGGATCTATTTTAGGGCCTATTCTCTTCATCTTGTACACTGAAGATGTAGTAAATATCATCAAGCACTGTAAAGTTCACATATACGCTCATAATACCCAAATTTATATATCTTGTCGGCCATATGAGATGATGGTAAACACTACAAGTGAGTGATCACTTTCTGCAAATGCTACATTCTTGTAATATTGGTTTTTAGATCTACATATTTTACTAGTGTTTTATGTAAATTGTGAGTATTCGATACAGCTATGTCTATGATAAAGCCAGATCTGATGACTTTGTCAATTAATACAATGTCTGGTCATATTACTATTATTATAAATATAGTATAAATGTCGCTCCGTGGGCCTAGTGGAAGACCAGTGTTGATTTTATACAAAACCGGCATATGGTGCGGACCCATAGGACCCATTTAGGACTTCATCAGGTCTCGTTAATGGCGATGTCTATTGCATAATTATTATAGCATAATCGATTTATCTCTTAAACTAATTTAGATACAATTTACATTTTTTTATGGTTGAATGATTACATGAAGCTTGTTAAGTTGTTTTGAAGTTTAAACAAATATCAAATTTAGAATCTAATTCGAAATTTAAAAAAAAGAAAATTTCCTATAAAATATTACAAAAATATTTAAGTATAATTCACTTAAATAAGAAAATAAAATTTCATAGAAACCCAATCGAAAGAGACTAGAAAGTCAATCAAGTGAATTCTATAGATCCACACATTTTAATAAATAAATCTCAAATAAAAAAAAATGTGAACATGTTTATATCCTCTAAAAGTACAAATATGCCCAATTTCAGAATCTCACTTTTGAACTCACGTGAAATGCCCCGTAATCACTTTCGAATATACCCCTGTATGTAACTCGCACTCACCCGTGACGCTTATATCTTGACAGTGACAGTATCGTCTTGACATACAATACATACAGACTATAATAAAGACATACGAGAGACGCCGGAGGTACGTTGTAAATGCATTCAAGACCTAATCGCATATACCTAGTCAGGTCATAAGTATTGTCACACAGTAAAAACTTTTCTTTTAGAATGCTGGCCAAAAAAAAGTTTATTGAATTAGAATTTCGAATTGTTCATGAAAATAAAAATGTATAACTTTTAGAATTTTACTCATTTTTAAATATGGAGTGGACGCTTAAAGAAGACCGTGTTGCAGTTATTGCGTTGTATCGTTGCGGTTACGCGCCAATTCAAATTTTTAACATACTGAAAAATTTGAATATTACCAAAAGATTCGTTTATCGTACCATCAAACGATACAATGAAGACTCTAGTGTAGATGACAGGTCAAGAAGTGGTCGCCCTCGGTCTGTTAGGACTCCAGCAGTGATAAAAGCTGTGAAGTCACGAATTCAAAGAAATCCCAAACGTAAGCAGAAACTGTTGGCCCTTCAGATGGGGTTAAGCAGAACCACGGTGAAAAGGGTGTTAAATGAAGACTTGGGCTTCGGGCATATCGAAGAAAAACAGGACATCGTTTGAATGCTCGTCTAATGGACCTGAGACTGAAGAGATGCCGCGCTTTGTTGAAGCGGTACGCGGGAAAAAAATATCGGGAAATTCTTTTTTCGGATGAAAAAATGTTTACCGTAGAAGAGAGCTACAACAAACAAAATGATAAGGTGTACGGACACAGTAGTGAAGAAGCGAGCAACCGTATTCCGCGTGTCCAACGAGGTCATTTTCCATCCTCGCTCATGGTATGGTTGGGAGTTTCTTATTGGGGCTTAACAGAGGTACATTTTTGTGAGAAAGGTGTAAAAACGAATGCTGTTGTGTATCAAAATACAGTCCTGACGAACCTTGTGGAACCTGTTTCTCATACCATGTTCAATAACAGGCACTGGGTATTCCAACAAGATTCGGCGCCAGCTCATAGAGCGAAGAGCACACAAGACTGGCTGGCGGCGCATGAAATCGACTTCATCCGGCACGAAGACTGGCCCTCCTCCAGTCCAGATTTGAATCCGTTAGATTACAAGATATGGCAACACTTGGAGGAAAAGGCGTGCTCAAAGCCTCATCCCAATTTGGAGTCACTCAAGACATCCTTGATTAAGGCAGCCGCCGATATTGACATGGACCTCGTTCGTGCTGCGATAGACAACTGGCCACGCAGATTGAAGGCTTGTATTCAAAATCACGGAGGTCATTTTGAATAAACTTTAATATCATAAGAATCTATGTTTTGTTAAGTTCATTTTGGTATATGAATGCTTACATAATTAATAAACTTGTTACAATTATTTTACATTAAACATGTGACAGAATTTATGACCTGACTATATGCAGTAAAGGAAAGCCAACATTTGGTTGTTTTGTCCGGTATTGCTGTGATTGATAGATAGCCTGTCGTCATCGCGAAATAAGGCGGCGGTAGACGCGCTATTTGGCTTGGTGACCATATTCAACCATGTAACTCGTGCTACAAAGCACAAGCGTCGGACAACCAAAAATCGAGCCAATGAACTAAGCTGTAAATGCGCTTTTATGCATTAAAAATCATTTGTTTTATTATCCATGCTTACAGTTGTACAGAAAATAGTTATTTCAAATGAGAATTATTAAAAACAAACTTTAGAAGGCGGCAAAGAATATGTAAGCGCACAACTACCTACTTATAGTTCCAAAATTATTAAACGATTTACCAAGAAATATAAGAGATAAAATAACCTCATTTATAAAATACTTTTTAGAGAATTTGTAACCAAATTTTAATTATTCATTTGAACGTGCGTAGACTTAGTTTTGATGGCATTGTACAAACCTTAGTGGTTTTTTGTGTCGTTATTTTTATTAAGCCAATGTAATAACTGTGAATTTGATAATTAACTAAAAAAAGCTATGTTTTACTAATTTATTGTTCACTGTACCCATTAAATTAAAGACGCTTAAAAAATCTTCAATTAAATCATTAGTATCTTTCAATGAAAGTTAAAAACTTAAAAGTTTATCATAATAAAATTACTGTATCCCTTATTATATTTATTCATCATTATCTTAGCGATCAATCCCGGTTGCAGCCCAAACTCTCGCTACGGCGCCCGGGGTCCGCTTTCCAACTTTTTCTTCTCCACTTCGCACGATCTTCGGAATCTCTGGTGGTCAGCGTATAATTATATTTATTAATATATTAAAACAACGGCCAAAACAATAGAAATGAATATTTGTACAATTTTTTATCATATTTTATTAATTTTATGCATGAACATCTATGGGTCAGCATCAGCAGCGTGTTTGCGGTGCCCCCAGGGGCATCGTGAACATCTATAGACGACGGTAACTGCTTACTATCAAGTGGGCCGTCAGCCGGTCTGCTGTCCCTCAGCAATAAAAAATGTAGTTTAATAAAACTACATATATAAATAATGATTTAAATTTATTGTCTGATTTATTGGAATGAAATAAGTCATCATTTGATAAAAGCAAATGAAATATATGTTAATAACTAGCTGTGCCCGCGACTCCGTCCGCGTGGAATAGTGACTTTCGGCAAAAATTTTTGGATTTATCTTATGGTTTATTTTGGATTACAAACCCTATAAACCCTAAAATATAAATGAAATATGCAAACAGTCAGTATTATCGAATGAAACTGTTACGCCATGCACCTCCGGAATACGTACGTTCGAACCTACAAAGTCCAGTCTAAGCTAAACCCTATTTCATATGATTGATGACATAAATTTGAGGTTAACTTAAATTGAAAATTCAACCTACACAGTCCAGCCTAAGCTGAACCCTATTTCATATGATTGATGATATAAATCTGAGGTCAACTTGGAATATAAAATTTTCGAAATTAATCATTTTTAACAAAAACTACTTTTGTTTTCTAAAATAAAAATAGCCTAAGTGACTCCTTGATACATCAGCTATCTGCTAGTGAAAGTCCCGTCAAAACAGGTGCAGCCATTTCAGAGATTAGCCGGAACAAACAGACAGACAGACAGACAAAAATTGTAAAAAATGTTGTTTTGGTATATGTACCGTGTATACGTCCGAATACAATTAGTAAAAAGCGGTTATTTTAATATTACAAACAGACCCTCCAATTTTATTTATTTGTATAGATGTATGATAATGCACGCGGTTAAAGCCTGTATGGATTAAATTTTCAAATTGTATTAGATACTGTGAACTAATCTTATTTGTGTAATTTAAGATTAGAATATTAAAGGCATGTCTTTTATAACTTACACCGCAGTATAATCCATTGTTATTTCATGTTGCGGTGTGCTTGGTAGGACGGATTATAGGCGCTTCAAACTGGTGTCACAAAATATTAAAAGCACAGAAGTAAGTTTCTTGAATGAACAATTCGGTAACTAAGATACTGGTAATTAACAAATTTATAAAGAAAAGTTATTTAATCGTGGTGTTTACATAGATTTTATAATTAGTATAAACACTAAATATCAGATATTCCGCACTTCATTACGATAAATTTAATTTTGTTACTTAGCGAGCCAGCGCCGGCTTGGGCCACGAGATTAGCGGGCCAGATTATTCGTTAGTCAAGACGGTAGGTGAACAGCACATTTTTAGTAAGTAGTTGGATGTCGACCATCTTTTTTGGAGTCCCACATACCCCTCGATCCCCCGGGTCGAGGCGACTCGCCAATCACAAGAGTTGTTCTTCGAAAAATAAATTATTACTTAAAATATTTCTTTAAAAATATTTTTTTACAAAAATAAGGTATCAATCATTAGTTAGGTATCATCACATATTTCGCGTTCTCTCTGGGTATTTTGTGGTAGGATGTATTATGGTCGACTCAGATTCGTAGCCATTGTTGCTTCTGCTGTGACCGCGCGATCAGCGCGTGCATCGTCCGCAGCTCAATGAAAAACGCTTCATAGCTTTTATATTAAGTGTTGGAACTGGTTGTTTTATATACTGAGACAATTCGCACAGCGCCATTTAGTCTCAAAGTAAGTAGCATTTGTGTTATGGGTACTAGATAACACTACATAATATATATGTTGTAAATAAATGCATAATATATCGTACATAAATTCCCACACGCGAGACGGGAATCGAACCCATGACTTTTGCAAACGTACCGAAGTGCATTAGACGCTACGCCACGGAGGTCGTTGTTAAAACTGGATTCAACATTACTTTTTAATATTCTATAATACTGCACACGAGGTAGCCAAGTAGTCTCACTTTCCAATTTTGAGGTTACGGGTTTGAATCCCACGATAAACTATTCTCGCGTAACTTGCATATTATAACACGTACCGACGGTAAAGAAAAACACCGCGAAGAAACCTGCATACTAATGTCACCGGTATGTGTAAATAACTAATCCGCCTTGGATAACAGTGCCGCGTATGCTATCCGTTACCTAGTCCCTACGGAGGCTGTTGTAATAGTGCCTTATTTATAACTTACACTGAGTTGCATATCATAAGCTGATATCAGATGAAAGACGAAACATTGGCAGAGTTTTGATGGCATTAATTCGGGTATTGATGAGCGCTGCCTTTAATTTATATTTTGATTGTTTCAATTCAAACGTTGACATCGCGAATTGTCAACATAACAAATTTCTCTTTATAAATGGTGCTCTAATTGAAGCGTCTCATCCCCTCCCCGATGTCAACTCGAGAAATCTATTCAAGTAATTCGCAAATACCAATAAATTCTCCTTGACGTGAATTTATTATTGTTTTATTCGGTGTACTGTACGATAATGTTGTGTACATGAAATTACTTCAAGGTTTAGTTTTTATATTCCATCGTTATTGTACTGAGGCAATTATTTCTCACTTACTTGTATAAGAAACGCATAATATTTTAGCTGTATTTACATCTATAACTTCCAAACACTAGCACCTAAATGACTAGCTTAATCAAATCTGAATTTAAGATTTAAACGAATGTTTGATTCTTGTTTAAATACGTAGATATGAGTCTAATATAGTGACGTGTTATATGTGGATAGACAATTGGCGAATCAAATTAAAACTATAATTATACTTTTTTTGCTGACGAACTGCAGACAGCAATTAAAAGTAAGCAGTTAGCGCCGCCTATAGATGTTTGAGAAGCTGTTTGAATGTTTGAGAAGGGGCACCGCGAACATACAGCTGTCCGTATGGTGGTACTGGAACCTGAGACACTAACGCCGGAACACAACAAGGTTATTATGACGGCATACTTATAGACCAAGCGTGATTGACATTTATACGGGCTTGGGGTCCTACCACGTATTTGGAGTTGTTTTGTTGCCGTTTATGACAGGCTGGCTACGGCCGCAGGAGTTAGTTTTCTTACCTTTGCACGTAAAACACGAAATATTCGTATATAACAATTTATGCAAATATAAAATTAATTTCACGATACAAAAAAGACATGCAATTATAACAGCCTCCCACTTTTTTTCATGACACTCGTTCATTCGAACCATTAAATATTTTTATCAATAAAAAAGCTGTATTCGCGGACAAATCGAAACTATTCATAGCTGTATGAGTAGGCAAGATTGTACAATAATTTTCCCTCAGTACGGACGGATTTGACAAGTGTGGCTTTTAATCTATGAGATTTTAATTGTTTAAATTTACATAAAAATCTTATATTCAGTAGTAAAAGCAAGCGTTAGTTCAGATAGAAAAGTGTAAATCATAAAATAATGAATTGTCAAAGTAGAATGTAAAATGCAAATGTGTAAATAAAACGACGGAAAATCGAAGTTTTTGTATTTAGATAATCTTTAGCTGGCCTTACTTTTAATTATTTTATTTGTTTTATCTCAAGAACATTTTCTGGAACGAAGTTCTTTTATGTGGCTTACAGTAGAGTGAACTGGCAGAAATCGTCGCCTAACGAAAAAATGTTAAACTCCCTCCAAGCGACCAATGTCAGTAAGCGATGTGTAAGTGTGTGTGTCTATGTGTGTGTGTGTGTGTGTGTGTGTGTGTGTGTGTGTGTGTGTGTGTGTGTGTGTGTGTGTGTGTGTCTCTCTGTGTGTGTGTGTGTGTGTGTGTGTGTGTGTGTGTGTGTGTGTGTGTGTCTGTGTGTGTATGTGTGTGTGTGTGTGTGTGTGTGTCTGTGTGTGCGTGCGTGCGTGCGTGCGTGCGTGTGTATATGTGTGTGTGTCTGTGTGCGTGCGTGCGTGCGTTAATTTTTTTGATTATCATTTTAATTTACACGGAATTTAGATGTAACCTTTAATTCGCTATTTTATAGTTAATTTTGAATTACTAATTTTTCTTCAATATTCAATGAAATTTATTAATTTAAGTCCTTATTTAATTTGAATCCTTACATAATTTTGTATTGAAAAGTGATGTAAAAATAATATACAGTATACAAATTAGAGAGAGAGAGTAATAAGGGAGGACTGAACTTTTTGTTGTTATAAAATATGGTAATAAAACCAATAAAAATTTACATTTTAAAACACGTTTTGAGTTAAAAAATATATCACAAGAACTTTGTTTCTGACGGGGATTCCCCGAACGCAATTTTTTTACTATTTAATCTTGTTATTTTCTAGTGTTTCCAATAAAAAGTGAAGTTAACCCGTCTGTATATATACAGACGCCCTTACTTATTTTGAGACTAAGATTTTTTCTCATTCATATTTACTTTATTGGTATAATTCAGGTCAAGCCTAGTGCCCTCATGATAGGACTACCATTGGTACGAATGTTTTAAAACGCGATTGATTTTATTCCTCTTGTTAGAATTTGTCTTTTTTATTGTTGTAGGACACCAGGCAGGCTGACGGTCCACTCAGAATTTAGCAGTTACCATCGCCTACGGGTGTTTGCAACGCCAGGGCCATCACGCTGCTGTCCCATACAGGTATAGGAACTTGGGTCACTAGTGCCGGAACACATCACAGTTATTATGGCGGCATACAAAGGTGGTCGCTATCCAGAAGGGATTGGGGCCCTGTCACGTAGCTAGATTGGGTTGTTTTGTCGCCTGCACGGATAAATAAATATCATGTATTTTTTTATCTCTATAATTATTGAAACTCAATCCAAAAGCCACTATATTGTGGTTAGCTCATCGGTTATGTTAATTGGCTAAAATGATGCGTGACTAAAAAGCGAACAGACAATTTCGACCTTCAATAGTTTTAAATGTGAGAGTCATATTACCACGGTATGACTAATATTAGCAGATGCTATGTTGGGGGTTTTCGACGAAACAATCTAGCAGACTATACCTATATAGTTATTTATAGCAATATAGATAACATACAACCTCAATGTAGAGCTGCACAGCTTTGAAGATATTATAGACATATTTTATATTTAAAAAAGTAATAAAGGTTTTTTATTAATAGATTCATTTATGGGAACATTTCTGTTTTATCCATAGCGATTAATGTAATTAATGTTAGTACAAATAATTTTCTTTCCCCTGCCATTATACTACATTATATGTGGGGGGCACAACATGTTCTCTCCGTCCACTCTCTTCTGTTAGCCGTCATCCCAACATTCACACCCTTTTTTGCCATTTCATCTTTTACACAATCCATCCATCTTTTTTCATCTACCTCTACTCCTGTATCCATCCACTGTCATTCTATCATTTTCCTTGTAACATGGCATACTTTCCTGGGAATTACATGGCCAAACCATGCATTCTCATCTCCACAGCATGCAAGACCCTTTCGTCCCTCCCCTTTGTGAACCAGCATTCCGATCCATACAATACGACAGGCCCTATTACGGACTTGTAAATTTTACCTTTGAGTTAAAGTGGTACTCTTGGGTCACAAATTGTTCCTGAGACTTGTCGCCATTTCATCCATCCTACATTCACTCTGTTTTTCACATCTCGGGTTCTCACTGTCGTTCTGGTTTAAAGATCCGAGGTACCGGAAGTTGGAGCAAGTTGGCAGCGCCACGCCTCCTAAGGTAATCGGGGTGAATTCGGATATTTCACCAAAATCCTAAAATAGATTAGTATAAATAATAATATTGTTTTTCAGAAAAAAACTTCGAGTTTGGTCCTAAATTTGGGATCACTTTATTATAATGCAGGGGCGGAGTAAGAATACTAACCCCTGAGCCTGGGGTCGGTCGTCGTAAAAGGCGACAAAACATTCCACCCTAGCTAGGTGGTAAAGCCCCAAGTTCGGCTGGATAGCAACCACCCCTCGTGTATAAGTATGCCGCCATAATAACCGTGTGTTCCGGCATTAGAGACCCAGGTTTCTGTACCCCTATGGGACAGCAGCGTGTTCGCGGTGCCCCTAGCGTCGCAAACATTTATAGGCGACGGTAACTGCTTACTATTAAGCGGTACGTCAGCCTATCTGCTGAAGCACACCAATAAAAAAAATGTTATGATTCATAAACACTGTATTTAGGCTTTTGGCCTCCCTTCGCGCATTTTTTCTTTATGATCAAGATGTCACCTCGTTTGATCAGACAGTTGGTCGAAATACTGAAGTATCTTTGCTACTTTGTTAAGAGATAGGTAGCCTTCTTCTGCAGGTTTCAACCACGATTTCCTTTGCGATCAATATGTGTCGGTAATGTCTAAGAGATGCATGCCATGGAAGCAAACGCTTCAACTCTGAGTGTTGCCTCGAGTTTATTAAATAGGTTCAATCATACTTTTTGCATGTTCACAGTTATTAAAATAACTGCCACAACTGTATAAAGTTAGTAAATGTTTTAAAGTGAAAATTTCAAAGGATTCGTTATGTTTTACCACAAAACACAAAATGGGGCGATATTCGAAAGGAACTGGCATTCGTAGCCAGTCGGCTGCGGTCTCAGCTTAATGACCTGCCGGTTTATACGTTTTTAATTCGACTTTCAGGCGTGGAATTAAAAATGTGAAGTGGCTCCGTGGTTATGAGATATCGATTAGAACCTACCTGACCTAATTGCGATCCTCAGGGCTGCATGCGGTCAAGCATTTTTAGTGGCAAGATATCTTTATGAAAGCTCAAGTCTAGTAGCCTTTATATATATCTATCAAGTCTGTGTGATTTAAAGTATTTAAATGTGTAATGTGAGTTTATCACGAAATGACGAAAAGTAAGAAAACAAAAAGCTTATTTTTCTCTACACATAACTGGTACTTGTCTCAAATAACTAGACATTAAACATAGTTTTAACTTCCCGCTGTTCTTATAAATAAGTTCATATGCTTGGCCATAACGTAGGCTTAAGTCGGTAGTTTACAAACGACTCCCCGATCGGGGTCAAATTGCTATTTTTTTATTGCTGTAGAACAGCAGACAGGCTGACGGCTAGCTTAGAAATTAACAGTTACCGTCGCCTATGGATTTTTGTAACGCCAGTGGCGTCGCGAACACGCTGCTGTCCCATAAGGGTACAGGAACTTGGGTCACTAATGCTGGAACACAGCATATTATGGCGGCATACTTAAGACCAAAGGTTGTCGCCATCCAGACGGACTTGAGGCCCTACCACGTAGCTAGGGTGGGTTGTTTTGTCGCTTTTTACGACAGGCCGATCCCGGCCGCAGAGTTTAGTATTCTTCCTCCGTCCCTGCACGGATAATATTTATGGTTTCAGTTGTTTTCTTTTCCTTACGATCTTTATATTCGTTCCCACCAGACACTTGAGAAACAGAAGTAAGCTGTGGCGACAGGGGAGTGCTACTGATATAGACTTAGTATTCCGTAGCTATTCGGGAATAGATATAGTCAAATATGGTTTAGGCTAGCTAGGCTACGTGTTTGGCTGTTACAAAATGAAGAAGAGTGAAGAAAAAGAGTGTTGAGGAAAAGCGGCAAAAATCTCCCCAGCAATGCGTCTAATTTTAATATATTTTTTGGCGTGTATATGGTTGCAAGTAATTCCTACACTCCGATTCTTTCCTATACTGTTACTTATTTTTTAGGAGAGCCCAGTCGTAGGACAAGATGGTATTATAAAATCAACTATTTACCATTACAACAACGAAAAGACAATGCTGACTAAATTATTCACCAGAACTACCTATCTACAGCCAATTGACACAGATGTAAGATGGGTCCATTGAATAATATAGCTGGCGATACGAGTGGCAGTTGGCATACCATTTAGTACTACTGCCTTTGGTTAGGAGAAACGGCAGAGAACTTGTTCACTGGCTGAGCGGTTTAAAATATTTCTGTTTCAAGTAAACAATTGAATAAACCTCATTTCAACTTTATCGTTATTCGATTACATATCCTTCCGATATTCAGCAATATAATTTATGTAGACTTTAGACGTATAGTATAGGTACAAACAGATAGAATATAGGTGTCATGGTTTTTTGAGAGAAAACTAATCATTCTGTATCAAGATTATTTAATACATATGGTAACTACATAAGCGAAGTGCCAGTTTTAATACTACCAGCGCCCTGGGTGATCGCTCAATGACGTCATAACTGGACCAATTGCATCCAATCTCTAAATAGTGTGTTCATTCAGAAAAGGATTGTGTTTTAGTGCATAATATAATTTATATAATTATAATTTTCTCCGTGCAGAGGCGGAGAAAGAATACTAACCTCTGGGGCCGGGGTCTAGGGTGGGTTGTTTTTCCGTCTTTTACGACAAGCCGACCCCGGCTGCAAAAGTCAATATTCTTTATCCGCCCCTGCATGGAATAAATGCTATAATGGCTTACACATGAAAGACAGATATATGCTGCCGCGCACTTTTTTGTAGCACTATTTAAGATTTCATTTATTTAACATTTCCATTATATATTATATATGAGTAACTCTGCGGTTTTTGCAGCGCACGCCAGAATAGCGTGTCGTAAAAGGCGACAAAACAACCCACCCTTGCTACGTGGTAGGGCCCCAAGCCCGTTTGGATGGCGACCACCTTTGGTCTTAAGTATGCCACCATAATAACCTTGTGTTGTGTTCCGGCATTAGTGACCCAAGTTCCTGTACCCTTATGCGACAGCAGCGTGTTCGCGATGCCACTGGCGTTACAAAAATCCATAGGCGACGGTAACTGCTAAATTCTAAGCGGGCCGTCAGCCTGTCTGAACGGGCGTTGCAAACCATCTACTACATAGTAACTGTGTGGACTGGCAGGTCCCACGTAACGATGAACATTAGTCGAGAAAAACTGCCTAAGCGATCCGCTAATATATATAATTCTCAATATGAGAACGAAACTTGTTATTTTGGCACTTAATTTTTTTAGTAAGGTTCTAACATACAACACTATTTATGTAACTGCTGTAAAATATAACGTTATTATATTAATTTATAATTATAATAACACACACTTTTGAAACCATTAACCGCTCCGTTCTTCCAACGGGATCTCTCCTTACGTTCTAACAATTGCGTGTACCTTAACATTTCAATACAAATCTCGTCTAATAATAATGTTTAATCAATAATGATTAGAGAGGGACAGGTGCCTACGTGCAAGAAGGATAGCGATATGAGGATGTCAAAGCATTCCAATATGAACTAATTTCACACTGTTTCGCACATATTGACACATGGTTAAATGAAATGGATGTCTTTGGTTTGAGAACTTTGTCTTTTGAGCATTCAATCAATGGAACAACTGAAGTCCTTTTGTATATATCGTATATATAGTATCTAATGTAATTTTAAGTTGTTACTGTTATGTTTTCAACAATGCTATGAGGTATGGTATTTTAACTCAATACCATAACTTTTAAGGGTAACATATAAGCAGATAACTCATCTAATATTAAGTGTATTTGAAACGAGCTTGCATCTGAGGTTTACCCAGCACAGTACAATATGGTGAATTTTAAAATAGGCGTTATAAAACTTCTTCGAAGCCGGCATTACGTTGGCAATGCCTGTGTTGCAAACGTCTATAGGCGACGGTAACCACCAGCAGGTTGGCCGTTTACCTGTCTGCCGAACTCCAACTGTTAAAAGTCGTAGGCAGTACGAGGAGCAACGTGAACATGGTACCGTCTTCTAAATCTTTTATGATGCCCGTTTTGAGATATTCCACGTGAATAAACAGTGAATAGTGAAAAAACTTCAGCTGGTGAGTGCAGATCACATTGTCAATAAAGATAATCGTAGGGTTGTGCATACATATAGAACCATATTGTGTGTATATAACTCAAACACCTACATAATATTCCATGAACTGTTCAGTTCAGGTCTTGATGGAGTTATCAAAAATTCAATAGTAGAAAAATGTCTACTTAAACCTTTAACCCATTTCAAAAACCTACAAGCTGGTGCATTCTGATAGAAAAAAAAACAGATGAGGAATATAGCAAATGGGAACATATGTATACGATGCGCCCTCTTTCAGAGGCAATACTCAACCGTGGCTTCCAATTGCAAGCCTTTGATACAACCAACATTAAGTTATATAATAATTATAATCGTGAAATATTGCGGTCAAAAATCTCTGAAGGCACTATAAAGTCCTGGTTGTCCGACCTTTTTGCGGTAATAAATCGTATTTTCCCGTTTCTCCGGAAACCCCAGAGGTGTAAAACTGTTATAATATTTCTCAGCTATGGTAATATTACCCAAATCTTTTCACATGAGTAATTTTTTATGCTTTCCCATTTTTACGGGTCATTAAATCATGAGATCTGGGTTTCAGGGTGGCTAGACGAAAATTTTATAAAAACAAAATGGCGGTACTCAATTTGTAATATTATTAAAGTTACAATAAACTTATTTACAAAATAAATTACTTTTATACGCACTTAATTTTCGTTTGAGTATTCCCGAAATTCAAATACAAGATGAAACAATATTTTATTATTTAGTCTATGAAACATATCGATTGTACACGAGAGTTAATTCCCTTCTCCCGCTACATTTGTGAACATTAATACATCAAAAAGGAATTTACATATCATAAAAATATTTCGTTTTCCAAATCAATAACCAAATTTAGAAACAAGTTTAGAAACTATTTGTGAGCAGTTTGGGATTCAAAGTCTGGGTACACTGAAGTTAACAGCAAACATCTGTTACGCGACAATCGTTTCTACAGCTGACCATGGCAACACAATATATAGATATCAATTAGACTTCGTCACTAAAATACCAATGCCAAGCATTGACAATTCAAACTGTCATATATCAAAAGTAAACGTCATGAAAGAAGGTCGGCCATTCTGTCTAAACAGGCCTCATCGCAGCAGGTTGGTATTGTGAATTTGTTATATGAATACTCTTATATTATTTTTATGGATAACACTCGTTTAATTTTATATCACTTTTGAGATGACTTTTAAATTTAAAAAATATAGAAGGCACCTTGAACTCAATATTTTATTTTATTTAGTTTAATATTTATCACTCCCCAACCCGTTCGCAATCTTGTGAAAACTTCATTGATATTCCAAAGTGAACCAATCCATAACTTGGTTACGAAAGGGTGAGATAGGGCCACTTCGCTGTAATGTTATTATTGGAAATATCACTTAATATTTATCACGATAACTAATAGGTAGTATAACATGGTATTATGTGAAATATTTACAAAAAAATTGTATGTTTATTATGTATTTTGACGACTTCCTAGCGCAACTGCTAACGTACTTCGGTACGCTTGCAGAGGTCACGGGTTTGATTCCCGTCTAGCATCTGGGTGTTTATGTATATTGTGTATTTATTAACAAAGTAAAAGTTAATAAGTTGTATAGTACCCTTAACACAACTTAGTTCTTTTGTCCACTTCAACCCCTCGAAGACGCAAGTCTACGTATTCTCTGCCAAGAAAACTCCGTTCGCACCTACGCCACAGTTCCAAGGAACCTCTCTATGCATCTCAACCAGTATTGGGATCCTTAGTTGGGCAAAGCTAAGCTTGCCTCCGAAAAGCTGGGTGTGCTAAACCGGTCCAAGCAGTATTTCAGTCCAAGGCAACGGCTTGTGCTATACAAAGCACAGGCCAGACCGCATATGGAGTACTGCTCACATTTATAGGCTGGAGCACCCGCCTGTCAGCTTAATCCCCTAGACTCCATCCAACGGCGCGCAGTTCGTGTTGTCGACGATCCCATACTCACAAACGATCTAGACATGCTTGGACTTCGGAGAGACTTTGCGTCTCTAGACTTACCGTCTGTACAACGGGGAGTGTTCTGAGGAGCTATTTAGAATGGTGCCCTCGTCATCTTTCTACCACCGCACTGCCCGCCATCGCCTGGGTGTTCATCCCCATTTCTTGGAGCCTTTTCTTTCTTGTACGAAACGATTCCCAAGAACGTTAATGTTGGGTACTCTCAGGATGAGCTTCCGGCTGAGGTTTTCTCAGCGCGGTACGATATGGGTTCTTCAAACAGGCATTATAACAATTTTTCAAGGCCGTCAACGTGTTGGTAATGCCTCCGGTGTTGCAAACGTCCAATGCCGGTGCCAGTTGCAGCCAATGTTCGAAATGATCCCTCCCCTTTATGTCATACAATCATTCAATCCAAAATATTTAAAGTTCTTTTTTAAACTGGTCAGAAGTTCTGTCAGTCCTTGTACCAGTATGAGCGTTCTGAGACGACACCAAAGGTTTTCCTTTTATGACCTAAAAATTCACACATGGCAGAAGTGAAACTAAAGAGTATTTACATTTGTCTGACGTGTCGTGTCGTGACGCGTCAGACAAATATAAATCCACCTTTACTTTTATAATATTTATAAAAAGTTGAAAAAATAGCTACAAAAGCTCCAATAACGAGGGTCTCCTCTTAAGATTGTAGGAAACAATATATACTTGTATTCTATCTCATTCTTTCGCAGGCTAAATTCTATTAATGAATATGTTTATCTCCTTTTGGTGTTTTGGTTTGGTATATTGACTAGTGGTCCAGAATTAATTTAGTTTTTAAGTTTCAACTTTATTAGGGTTCTTTTGTAGGGCTCCAATATCTATAACAACTACAAGGTTTCATCATAGCTACTCAGTTAATTTAATATTTTTCATCATCAGTTTTTACAGCATCACTGTAAAACTTCAAAATGTAATGCATTACACAATCTGCCTTATAGTTCTATTTCGTAACCATACGTAAGCACTATTCTCACACATAGGCCATTTTCTTTATGCTTGAGCAAAATGTATTTAACAAAATACAAATAAAAGAGATTTCAAAGTTTCATTTCATGTTATTGTTAAATGTTAATTTTGACATTCAATAAGACCAAAGAGAATATAATCATTTAAGCCTTTAGATATTTAATGTTAACTTATTAAATATACACTACTCATCAAAAAATCGAAACAGTCCTGAAGTTTGGTTTTGAATGAGTTTAATTTTTTTTCACATATAACTAAAATATAAGTAATGCCAATTAATTGTGGATATTATAAGGCATTATTTGACGAATATTAATGTTTCAAATTAAAATTATTCTTTAGCTATTGTGTTTTGTTCAACAGGTATGTTTTTACCATTTAAAAAAATTTGTTAAATGTTAGAAACAAAGATGTAAAACAGAAAAAATGTTAAAAAAGCTTATTTTTAGTATCTCGTATTTTCTCCCCGGGCTCTTATCACTGCTTCCTCATGGAACGGATAAGCGTTACAATCTTGTGTTATGGGATGTTATCCCACTTTTCTTGTATAGCTGTTTTAAGCTAGCCAAGCATCTCCGGAGCAGGATCTCTCGCTCTGACTCATCTCTTCAACTCATCCCATAGGTGTTCTATGGGATTCATATCCGGGCTTCATGCTGGCCAGCCCATAACCGCAATACTGACTTCACTCGAGTATTCACACACACACATTTACAATGCCTGCGGTATGAGCCCTGGCATTGTCCCGCATCTTATCTTATCTTATTTTTGGGGCCGAGAAATATCTCGGACACTTCGACCCAATGGGATCTTTTGTGTTCCCCTAGATAGCAATCACTCCTCTCCAATCTCATTGAAAATTTGCTTCATGAGCCTAACAATGAGGTATGGAAATAGGAGCCTGTAGTCTTCCGGTGTTGGATATCCTACCCCCAAAAGATTCATTCGCCTCCTGGCCAATGCATCACATGTACACAGTAGGTGTTCCATGCGTTCTGTATGTTCCCCACACAACCTGCACATGGGTGTCGCGGTTAGACCCATCTTCATGAGCATGTTGTTGGTTCCAAAGTGCCCAGTAAAGGCTCCAAGCAAGTAGCGTATTTGCCCCCTGCTCATGTTCCAGATGGATCCTCGTGCTTTGTACGTGGATCCCAAAAAATTTTTGGAGTGTTCCAGACCGATTCTAGTCAGCCAGTGTTGTTGTTGACTGCGGTCCCGCATAATAAATAAGTCTTCGCCAGTAAAATGTGCCTAGGGTACCACATGAGGCTCCAGACATTCTTTGATGTAACGTGACCCATTTAATGACGGTAACCGAGGTTACTTTCTTCATCGGTGGTCTACCGTCAATATCGGGCCATTAGCTGGTTTATGAAATTTCATGCTGTGCTTCGCCAATCTTCTTCTTATGGTAGAAACGCTTAGTCAATTTTCGAACCTCACGGAGCCGCTGCTGCAGTTGAATACAGTTAAAGTGGCGATTTTTAGAGAAACTGACGCAATATACCGATCATCTTGCTCAGACGTAACTCGATGTCTACCAGATCCTGGACGGTTAGTAAACATACCAGTCTCCCGATAACGCTGATACACTCTATTGACAGCAGAGAAGCTTAGATGCAATCGTGCAGCCACAACACGCTGACTATTCATCCAGCAACGCCACGACTTAGGCGGCTTCTGTGGGCGAGACGTCCATATTTTTTAGGAAAAGAGTTCTTTGGTTTGATGTCACAGAGCTTATTTAACAATCACGCTCAGCTCAGAGCTCAGTTAAAAAAAACGATAATTTATGCAAAAAACATGTGATTAAGTGCAGAAATTCCGACGACATACACATTGAAAACATTGCATTCATTTATTGGATGAAAATTCGAAAATGTAAATTCCTATCTGGAGTTCTGGTAAAACCTTGCGTAGACTAAACGGCCAGCTATTTAATGGCGTATTTTTAATGATATTAATCCTCTTTTTCATTTAAATGCCACCTGAATAATAATTGCGTTTTTTTAATGAGAAGTATATATTATTATTAATTATTTAAGTATTTACTAATGTATATTATGAATTTAAATATTATATTATTATAAAATTAACCTTAAAGACCTTTACCAGGCCATAAACTCTTTAAAAAAAAACAAAAGCGTAGCATACAAACTTTAATTGTGCCAAATTTCATACTCTTCCGTCCGCGCATTTTTCGTAAAAAGGAGTACAAAATTTTCGCTTTACGTATTAATATATTGATAATTATGCAAGTATTAAGTTACAAACGTATTACAAGTAACTCCGCTAGGGATCCGAGAATAATTAAATCGAAGAAAGTGATTCGCAGCGTAACTGGCTTGGGTGGGGGGGGGGAGGTATCAGGGCCATTGCGCACCCAAAACGGAAACGTTCTAACAATTTATTGCTTGTTCGACCATTGTTCTATATCGGATCTGAATTCTCAAGACTTTGTTTTGTTTCATACTTAGAGAAAATGCGATAATGCCGAAATTTCTTTATTTTTTGTTTCTGGTATTTAAACAAAGTACATACGCCTTTCTACTTCCCTAAATTTGCACACTAGTACGTATCGTAAGCTCAAGACGCCTGCTCACACTTCCTATTTTTATAAAAATTGTTTTGCAGTGCAAGCTATCCAACTTTGGAATGCTTTGCCTCTCGATGTTAGGCAAGCTAAGTCACTGTCAAGTTTCAGAAAGTTATCAATATTATAATCACTATTTCAAGCTCAATAACTACGTGTCGTGATGTAATATTTTGTTTATATTGATTGTAATGATTATTATGTATTTTTAGTATATAATACAAATTATGAATATGAAGAAGTAAATAATAAGCATGGATACTCAACTCAAAACGCTCTACACCTACATCACCAAACTCCTTATAATAATAAAATATCTCTAGATAAAAGGTTCACTGGAAGAGATCGCTTTAAGCGATAAGGCCGCCTATTGTGTATTAGTTGTAAGAACTTCTATGTTTGTAGATAAATTGAGTATACAATAAAGAGTTATCTATCTATCTATCAAAGTACTAAACTAACATATAAAGACATCACATAATATATGTTTATATATATTTACAATTATTTCATAATAAGTAAAAAAGAAGAAAAAGTCGGAAAGCAGTTACCGTCGCCTATGGGTGTTTGCAACGCCAGTGACATCGCGAACACGCTGTTGTCACATAAGGGTACAGGAACTTGGGTCACTAATGCCGAACACAATACAATGTTATTATGGCGACATACTTAAGACTAAAGCTGGTTGCCATCCAGACGGGCTTAGGGCCCTACCATGTAGCTAGGGTGGATTGTTTTGTCATCTTGTACGACAGGCCAACCCCGGCCGCAAGGTCAGTATTCTTTTTCCGCCCCTGCACGGATGAAAAGTTATTGAGTGAATTTTTCCATTGCTTTTCAAATAAAATTGCTGCTGACTACTCAATTCAAGACTGCTCCTTTGGCTTTTCAGAATTGATAACTTTTTTAAACTTCATCTATCAAATATTTTAACTACAAATAAGTTTCTATGTCGTTTCTTAGACAAAGCATCATTCTCGAATACTAAATAAACAATATCCCGGACGTTGACCCTTGTGTACAAGTTATTATGAAAGATGTATAAAATTGTATCTTATTACGATAATGAAAAAAATATCACTGAATATATTAAACTAGTTAAATAAATAAATTAAATTTATTCAATAAAAATATATATTGACTGCGAGATGTGTTCATGGATAAAATTTAAATATCATCACACTGTTATAATAATAATAATTTCTTTCAGAATCAAGTGCCATACATTACAATTACATTAAAAATTAAGGCAAAATCAATAGAGTATAATAGATTAAAAAAACTATTGATAGTGTATTTAGCAGATAAACAACTTCAAATATAAATTGTCACAATTGACATTAATTCTATTTTAAAACTTTTCTTGCCAAAATTTTTTCACCACTGACACTGCGCCGGGGCGTCCTGTCGTTCAAGGTCATTAAACCATTCTACCTTCGCCAAGTGGTAGGTTTGCAAGACCATCTAAATGACAACCACCCTTTACTCTAAAAATGCCACCTTGTTTTGTATACCAACATTAGTGGCCCAGGTTCCTGTACCCTACATACACACGCGTCGCAAATATCATTAGGCGACAGTAACTGTTAAATGGCCCGTCAGCCTGTGCTGTTCCGCAGTGATAAAAAAATTCTGACTCCTTTATTATACACTCTGAATAATGAATGTTACAATATATCTACTTCTAAAACTATAACACATAGTGAAGTGTTAAGCCAACTAAAATATAGTGTTTACTTCTGTAGCGACCATTCAGGTCGCACAATACATTTTTTCTAAATTTAGTTTTTAGTTACACTTTTTGGTTCTTTAACAAATAGTTATACTCAATACAACAAACAAACAGTTATAAACAAAAATACGACGCAATTCGCCCTTCTGGCTCGAGACTCCGTGTCGTCAACATCTTCTCACAATTTTGGCAATTTATAACGTGTTCATCATTGTGATTTTTGTACATACAATATACAAGTATCGTGAAGTGTGTTTGTTTTATTGACGTATTATATATTTTATTTTATTAACGTAATCCACATCGGCGGACACGACCGCCATCGACAAGGTTGCCAGCGGTCCGCCGAGACTCCGCGTCCAACTACGTCCACTCAACACAACTAATAATTAGCGGATCAACAATCGAACCGCTCATCTCTTAATATTTAATAACGTTTTCAAAATTATGAACACAATAAACAAAAAATACAGAGTTTTAAACAAAAAGTAATCAGAATATTTTGGGACAGTTCAGGTCCATTCTTTTAAATAATGAAAAGCTCAGTTTGAAAGAAAATTACATGCACAGCTGATGCTACAGATTCTTTCAAAATAAGATTAGATTAGATTCTTTCAGTTATCTCGACTGAGTAGAATAATTTGGATATTCATAAATTTTCAATCTTTTACGAATCCTCTGGAGCGAAATGAGTAGGCTATATTTTTATTGATGGCAGAATCTATACAGAGCATTTTCAATATATAAGATTATATATAGATTTATGCGATAAATTTACACAGGGCCATCTAGCTTCAAAGCAGCACAGTGGTTGTGTTATGGGTATTAAACAACTGGTATACTTTTTTGTAAATAAATACACATTATTTACGCAGGATGGATGTGACGACAGAGTGAAAGAAAGATTTTGGGGGGATTTTGATACAGTCATGATCAACATAGCAGATAAGGAGGACGTATATGTGGTGATTTGGATGTGGGTGGTGATTTTAATGGACATGTGGTAAGAATGAATGGGGAATATGAAAGAGTTCATGGGGAACTGGGATTTGGGAATAGAAATGAGGAAGAAGAAACTTTATTACAAATTGCTTTGGCATTTGATATGGCTATAGTGAATATATTTTTCCAAAAAAGAGATCAACATTTAATTACGTATAACAGCGGAAACCGCAACCCACAAATCGTCGATTTTCTTATAAGAAGAAATAAAATTAAATCAATTAAAGGTTGCAAGGTGATCCCCGGTTAAAGTGTGGTTTCTCAACACCAACTGCTTATTTTAGACGTAACCATAACGCCAAAAATTTTAAAACACAAAACAAAGTCACCCCCCAAAATTAAATAGAATTTTCTGGAAAAGGAAGAGTATGCAAGTAAATTTAAACAAAGAGTGGTAGTCAAAATGGTAGAGATGGATGAGATGGTTGGAAAATCTGTAATCTGAATGTTGGAGTGAAATAGCGCAATGCGTTAGAGGTGTAGCGAAGGAAGATTTTGGAGAAACGAAAGGGAAAGGTAAAATTAAGAAAGATTCTTGGTGATGGATTTAAGAAGTACAGGTGATTCTGAAGGAAAATAAATTATTTTAAAGAATGGAAAAGTGTGGATGAAAGGTTATTGCATGCAGCAGAGATGCGAATGTTGAGATGGATGAGCGGAGTTACAAAAAGGGATAAAATTAGAAATAAGTATATTTGGGGAACTTTGAAAGTAGCGCCAGTGATTGAGAAGCTGAAAAGTAATAGGTTAGCTTGGTATGGCTATATAATGCAAAGAGAGGAGCGTCAAATAACAAGGATGACGCTAGAAATGAGTGTGGATGAATACAAGAGGAGAGGCAGACCAAAGAAAAGATGAATGGATTGTGTAAAAGATGATATTGTTAAAAAAGGTGAGAACATGTTGTGCCGACCCAAGTTAGACATTTAGTCTAGTTGCCAACATAGTTTGGGATATGGGCAGGAAGAAGAAGAATTTATAAACATTTAGACTCGGGGTTGTGTCACGGAGGTCATGGATTCTTGGGGTAGATATGTAAGTAAATAAACATAAAAGTGTTACCTCTCTACTAAAGAATAATGTAAGTAAATACATAGAAGGAAATACACAATTGAATCTATTATATAAAGGCCGTAAATACCACAGACGTTTGGAACTCGAATAATAAGGTAAGAAATCACAAAGTCAAAGTTACTGGCGGAGCGTAAATAAGCTAAATAACCATACACAAATACATTTGTGATGATTCGCTGAGATCTGTTCTGAATATCAAATGTAATGCCAACAAAAACTGAAATTTCATTCCTCAGCACAATGTGAAATAAATTTCAAGCTATCGTACACGGCGGACGGGTTAAACGGAATTTTTGTTCGCCCTAAGTTTGATGTTTCAATGGAGGATGCAAATATCAATCAATAAAAAATATATAATAACACAATATTTAGTACGTCATAGTTCCACTTGTTTGGTATGATATTCCATGATTTTGCATAACCAATGCAAAAAAAATAGATGTACATTTCATACAGTTTCAACACCAACTGACTTACGAAGCGGCAGCGCACAAATTCGTACTGTAATTATACAAACTATTGTTAGTATATGATTTGAAAATTATGATAAATATATATTCTTATATTACGACTGCCTGACTCCCGATTAACCTACCGGCCTATAAGTCTACTAGCAAGTATATATAAAATCTTCTCTACAATGTTAAATCACAGAATAAACGCATCTCTAGAACAACATCAAGCCAAAGAACAAGCTGGTTTTAGAAAAAAGTTCTCTACCGTGGACCAAACATATACTTAAGAGCTAGTAATAGAAAAATATAAAGATCAACAAAGTCCTCTCTACATTGGCCTTTATTAATTACCAAAAAGCCTTTGATACTGTCTCGCACGAAAGTATATGGGAAACACTAAAAGCACAAAAAGTAGAGGTCCAATATATAACTATACTAAAACATATATATGAAAGCAGCACTAGTAGAGTGGAGCTAGAAACCATTGGACCAAGCTTTCCAGTGAGTAGAGGAGTCAGGCAAGATGACCCTATTACCCCAAATTTTTTTATTGCAATATTAGATTTCATCATAAGTAAGCTAGATTGGAAAAAACAAGGCTTGTACATCCAATGAAAATATTTGAACCACTTAAGATTTGCAGACGACTTAGTTTTGCTATCATAAACGAGCAGCCAACTACAAAATATAATAGAAACTTTACACAAGGCTAGCATACAAGTAGGTTTACAAATGAATATAACAAAAACAAAAGCCATGACCAACATGGCATGACATATGATCTGCTATAAAAATTGGAAATTATGAGTTAGAATATGTAAAATAATATATTTACTTGGGTAAACGAATTGGATTCAGCAGAGCCAGAAATGATCAAGAAATAGAGAGAAGAGTAAAAATTACGTGGAAAAAATATTGAAGTTGCAAAGAAATGTTTAAGAGTAGCATACCGATAAAGCTTAAAAAGAAAGTTATGGACTCATGCCTTAATCCATGCCTGACATATATGCATGCCAAACATGGAAATTTACAAATAAAACAAAAAACAATATAAATACATGTAAAATTGTAAAAATTGTGAAAAAAAATTATAGGAAATAAACAAGGCTTAAATAAATAAATAAATTACGACTGCCTATGTACTTGATGATATATCAATTAAGTAAATAGTGACCGCTAATCGCATCTAGCAAATTCTGGGGAACTAAAAACAACTAGATCTAAGAAAAAAGAAGAGAAGTTCTGAATTTGTTCTAACGGTAGTTGAACCCACGACTTTAAGGTTGAACGTCTTGTAGCCCATAACTGTCCAACTACTTGACCAAATACATTATAGGATCGAGTTATTAGGAAAGTCACTTTCTTGAAGCTAGCTTTTTCTTTAAGCTAGCTATTTCTATAAATTGTTCAAAGCTCAGTCTCTTTTTTTGTTTTAATCATAATATTTTTTCCAGTAACCTAATTGGACCTATGACTCATACTTATTTCTGATTTAATTTGAGTTCCACCAAGCGGCGTGTGAACCTTATTATGGAAGTACAGTTCCAGCATTGAGTGATATACAGCCCCACCTCTTTCCCAGATGTATGAATATTATTTTTTATCCGTGCAGGGGCGGAAAAAGAATACTGACCTCTGCGTGGCCACGGGTTGGCTTATCATTAAAGGTGACTACCACCTACGCGGTAGGGCTAGAGAGATACTGCCTCCTCTCTCCCCTCCCGCAGCAGACGCACTGGGCGCCGTAGGGTGGCCGACTTCCGGCCACCGTAGGGCGCGGCCTGCGGACGGCAGACTCGGGGCGTCTTGTCGTCCGATCAGCGGCAGGCCTCGAGGCGGCGGCGTGTTGTTCCGCGCGCGCCTCATAGTGAAGTCCTGCGGCCGGGGTGACGGCCGCAGTGGGTGACGGGGCCCGCCTGACCATCTGGCGGGCCAATACCTGTCGGGGGGTAGCGACGAATGCTTCGGCGATACCCGTCCCACCGACACACGGGTACATGAGGAACACGGGTTGGTTTTTAGTCAGTAAGAGTCTGACAGTCCCCTTCGCCCTTCCCCGAGGGCGGAGGGCCTCCATGAGGATTTTCCAACCCGATACCAAAAAAAAAAAAAAAAGGGCTCCAAGCCCCTCTGTATAGCGATCACCTTAAGTCTTAAGTATGCCGCTATAACATTGTGTTATCTTTCGACATTAGTGACCCAAGTTCCTGTACCTTATGGGACAGCAGAGTGTCCACGATGCCGCAGGCGTTGCTAACGCCCATAGGCGACGGTAACTGTTAAATTTTAAGCAAGCCTTCAGCCAGTCTGCTGTCCTACAGCAATAAAAAAAATTAAACCATAAGTCATCGTTCGTACATAAAGTTCGTAGTGTAGGTATTTCTTAATCTGTGTAAAAGTGTTCCAAGACTGCTAGCTGTCATTTTTGGCCGCGGAATGGGCGGACGAGTCAGATGATGAATAATGTCAAACCAAATAAATAGATGAACTTTGGGTTCCTCTATTTTTAGAATCGTCATACACTTAGTAGATTAACTTGAAGAACATTTAGGCTCACTACGGTGGCCTGTAGTTTAATTGTACAGTTGTTTGAAAAAATAAAAAAATAAATGTATTTGAGTGAACCAAAACTGTAGCCCCTTATCCAAAAGTATAAAAGTTGGCTACAAAACTAACGTAAACGTTGAAATTCTACAGCTAAATTTCAGTTTTACTTAGCACTTACTCTAACTTCAGATTTTTAGCACACCACTGTCTTTTATATTGAGCTGTTGACTCCCTGTCTGGTTGACAGACGTCTACGCTCCTGCCATTCCTTGCCAATAACAAAACTTTGTTTTGAGAACAAATATATTTTTAACGAAAGCAGGAATTTCGGTACTTAATCTACAATTTAATAAAATTATTATGTATCTGTAGGTATTTATAAAATTAAATCAGTTTGCGTTAAGCCACCGTTTACTATTAAGGCGCCCCATACATACAAAAAAGGCTAATTAATTTAATCCCTCAAACATAAAATGAGTTAAAATATAAAATAACTATTTAAGATTATAGTCCCGCTATGAATTAAGGCTTTTTAATTAAAGTGGCGCCACAATCGCATCAGTGTAAAATTTTTAGTATACGAGTATATGTATACCAAATAACTTTCAACTACGCTAAGTTGAGATTTTCAGTACTGTACTGTCACTCACTACTTTAGCCGCCAAAGATATTAACTTTTTAACTCGGCATACTTCAATTCATCCATAACAGCTATATTAATATCAGACGCTGTATCACACTAGCGCCACAATAATTTACAACGTACAGCTGGACACTTTTTCAACTTCTCATCATATGAGATGATTTTTCCTAACTTCCATACCTCACCTTCCATAATTTTATTGTATTACAAGATTTTAAGTTATAATTTAATGTTTGAAAATCTAATTGCTCTTGTCTTTCGAGTTTAAATTCGAAATCAGATAAAAAGTTCCAATATAAATTACGAGTCTAAGATGTCAAAGAGAAGATGTTTAATTCTAGATAAAGTACTTTATAGTTCTTCCAACTTAAATATATTGGAAAATGTACTTCGTTTTTTAAAATACGTCTTATAAAGTGCTAGAACAATCTTAATAATAATAAAAACTGTTTAACAAAAAATTTTACCACCGAAAATACTGAAAAGCAAAAAAATAATAAGCCTTCAAATCAATAAACAATCAATCTTTCTCTGTTTTCGTACCCTTAGGGTTGGAATTTATTTCCCAAATTTATATGGGACTAACTTTGGAGTATACCCTTTCCAATAAAAATATAATTTTTAAAATCGGATTTTGAGGCAAGGAATTTTGAATACCTCCATCGGGTTCGACGACAGTCATTTCTGGAAATATAAGAAAACATGTTACGATATATCAAAGAGGAAAGGTAAGCACGAGTTACACCGTTAAGAAGATTCATTAGTTAATTCATTCATTCGTCTTTCCCGCTCATTGAAATGTTACAGCATAAAATCGCCAAATAGCGAGAAAAATGATTACTTGTGTTTTTTGTCATGATTCCGAATATTAATAACCATCCGTGCTAAGTACGAAGAATTGAAATGAATCGGTCATCGTTTAAATGCCGAAATACTCGGGCAATACTAATCGTGTGAATGCCGTCGCACAATCAACGTCAAACGTTGGCAACATTACCCCGAGCCATACAAAACCTTAACAATAACATTCACATGTTTGAAAACCATAATTTTGTTAAATAATTTGTCTGAAATAAATTTAACACATAAAGGTATGTAAATTAAAACGTAAATAATTTTAAATAATGAAATATGTTAATTTTAAATACTACAAAAATTTGTTACAGCGATCAACCTTGAGACTGCTTCACTGTATTATGTTATTTTGTTCTTTAAAACGGATTCGTGTACAGGTGTGGAACATATGTACCGGCGACAGGGGCCCACTGTGTGATAACAAATCCTATAGACACGTATACATATTTGAATATGTCGATAAAACAATAACGCTTCTACAATATAAACTTGGACTCAACATCCCGAACATTGGCTAAACTGAATCTGTTAGGGATTTTTTTATTGCTGAAAAACCACAGACAGGCTCGCAGCCCACTTAATAATAAGCAGCAATGGTCGTCTATGGATGTTTGCGCCGCCAGGGGCACCGCGAATACGCTGTTGTCCCATAGAGGTAAGTAAGAGATGAGGTCTTGTATAGCCATGAAGGTGGGAGCATAAAATGTGCTGACCAGCGTCCCCTCACACTGCCAAGCTTTGATTGAGTGAAATTCAAAATAAAATAATATACTTTATTATAATTTAGGTATACGAGTCTATTTTAAGAACACCCTGTGATAGAAGTTTTTACTGCAGAGAACTATTATTAATTATATTTTACAAAATGTAGACCTACGGAACCACAATTTGTCGACAAGTAAGATGCATAATTTCTATCTTGATTACTTAACGAGCGATTGTCTAGTTTATCTCGTAAGTAAAATCTTAGACGTTTCTTATTAATGTATACATATAAAGCATATAAAATAGTTATGCTTAAGTATATTACTCAAAAAATATAGAGAGTTTAAGAATTGCCTCATAACTTAGATAAGGCATTGACCCATCCGTTGGTAGGTGTTTACCGTTTCCTATAAGTTCCCAACATTTTTCACGGTATTTTATATAACCATTAAATTAAAAATTAAATTAAATTGCTTTTACTGCACCAACAATTATAACATTACAGGCATCACAAATGTACTGCCGCTATTTGTTTTACTAGATACATTTTCTTTTTACTTACATGTTCTTTGTGCAGGTAGCATGTGAAGCTTGCATTTTGTAGCCCGAGATTTGTTTCTGTTTTACAGGTTATTTCTGGTTCATACCTTTTCCTGATTAAAAAACTACGAGATAGATAAATAAATACTATAGGACAATTCACACAGCGCCATCTAGGCCCAAAGAAAATAGCTTAGCACTTTGTTACGGGTACTAAATAACTAATACATATCTTTTCTTTCTCCGCAAGCGTACCGATGTGCGTTAGCCGTTACGACGGAGGTCGTCTTTAGATGTGACTGAATATGCTTTTACTCATCGTTGATGGGCAGTAGATAATGACCCTTGCAAAAAATTTATACAAACCCCTTACATCTAATTACGTATTTTTATTACTTAAATAAGAATTCACCAATTACGTAAAAACAAGGCCTACAATAATTATCTGATTGTACGAAATAAACAAATAAAGAACAGACGTACCCAATATTACAAAATATCACCATCTGTGTTAACATACTTAAAGAGAATCCACACTCTTCTGCATCAAAATTCATTTAATGTTATTTATTATATGAGATAAAAATGTAATCAAATGCATTCCAAATTTATGTTCTGTGTTAAATTAGAGCTAAAATTATTATCTTCAAATGTTAAGAACTGTATTCAGAAACGATGTTAGATGCCATTCTTAGATACATCCTTGCTCAAAAGAACGTGTCAACTAACTATTCCTTCTCTACATTCTCGCCAAAACCGCCTAAAAATATTATTTTAAACCCCAAGTTTAAGAGGCGTATTAAAGTTCCTTCGATGCCTGCAGTGCATTCCTAATACCTCTGGTGTTGTAAACAACCACACGCGACGGTGAACACACCTACTATCAAATGGACTGTTTTCTTATCCACTGAACTCCAGCTATAAAACGTAAGTTTCTTTCTTATAGTAACTGAAATATTTTTCTTCACTAGTTTAATAATATGAATATTTTAATATTTTACACCAGTTCTGAAAAGAATTTACCGTATCCGCTGAAATTTTGTATGAAATGTAAAAAAACATCTTTCTATCCTTTACTACTCACCCGCATTACTTGCGATTTCCAACGGATGAATATAAATAGCTCCTTTTTAATTCTTACAATCTTAAAAACCGTTGACAATCGCAAAATGCCACAAAGCAACGCCACAATCAGATTGAAAACAATAGAAAGCTTTCAGAGGCAACGACTGGAATAGGTTTCTTGGGAATACGTTCATAAAAATGTCGGTTTCCTTCAATGACCTCTTTTTAAAGGGAAGAAACAGTTTACATTTGTCACTAACTGTGGTAGACTGTACTTATATTAGGGGTGTTTTATAAATAAAACTGTATTCTCAGTGGAATGCCTAAAATCACAAAATCGGTCCTTAGTTTATATTAAAGTTTAGTCTAATTCCATTGGCCAAAAAACACGCGTTCTGATTGGTCGATGACCGTGGCGCGTTCGTTTTTACTCTAATCTTATTGGTTGAAAAACAAGCGCTTCAATTGGTCGGTGGCGGTCGCACTGCGTGTTTTCGATGTTCACCTCGTCGTTTACAGTTCTCCCCCCAGCGTAGCCTGCGCAGCTTCTTCATCTTTCATCAGCACTACGAGCTTGTTGACGGGGCGTTTGTAGATGCCGGTCTTGGTTCTGATATCTGCTACTCGGATGCCGCCGTCTGGTCCCTTGAAGACTCGTTCTACTTATCCCATGGGCCATATGTTTCTTGGCAAGGTGTTGTCTGCTACAACCACGATGTCTTCGACCTGGAGTGGTTGACGCTGGCTAGCCGGTTCGCCGCGGGGTACCAGTGAGCGTAGGCACTCCTTCACCCATCGTCGCCCAAATTAATCCGCTAGGGCTTCGCTAGCTTTCCACGTTCGTCGGTGTGTGGCAGACCTAACAGAAAGTGGTTAGGTGTCAGGGCTTCTTGGTCTTGTGGGTTCACGCTCACGTGGGTTCTGACCCTGACGCTCACATGAACTCGACCCCTGGCTCGAGAGTTGATTGAGAATTCAGCTTCAGTTAGCACGTCTCTGAAGTCTGCAGTACCTCTTCGGTTGGCTCTCGCTCCTTCAGGGTGGCGGCTAGTGCCGTTTTGACTGACGGCACCAGTCTTTCCCATGTGCCACCTTGATTTGGCACCCCCGGAGGTATGTATCGCCAGTCCATGCGATGAAGTTGTCCTTCTTCTCGTAGAGCAGGTGCCCATTCTTTGTAGGCGGCAATTAGTTCCTTTTCTACATCATTAAAGTTTGTCGTGTTGTCTGAGTACATGGTCCGCGGCTATCTTCTTCATCCCGCCATTCGTCGTAGAGCCAGGATTACTTAATTGCTTGATAATGATGCGACGAGCTCCATTGTATGTTGTCTTCTTATCTTTATCCGTGCAGGGGCAGAGAAAGAATACTGACTTCTGCGGCCGGGGTCTGCCTGTCGTAAAAGGCGGCAAAACAACCCATCCTAGCTTCGTGGTAGGGCCCCAAGCCCGTCTGGATGGCGACCACCTTTAGTCTTAAGTATGCCGCCATAATAACCTTGTGTTCTGTCCCGACATTAGTGACCCAAGTTCCTGTATCCTGGATAGCAACGTGTTCGCGATGCCACTGGCTTTGCAAACACCCATAGGCAACGGTAACTGCTAAATTCTAAGCGTGCCATCAGCCTGTCTGATGTCCTGCAGCTATAAAAAAAAACTTAAAACTGAATTGCTTAAAAGTTTTAGTGGGTCCATATACAGGCTATAAGTTACGAGTATGTAGTTCAAGATTGATATACTCATTGAACCTTTCATACTCGTACATGGCTTCAGCGGGAGATAAGCGCTCGTCAAAATAACCAGCAACTCGCTGAGCTGAGGCAATTGTAAAAAAAATAAGTAGTATTATGTGGAAATAGTATATATACACATGTACACTTATAAATATATGCGTGTACATGTTATTTTCTAATCAAATTATTTTTTCTTTGCTTTGATCGTTTTCTACTTTTCAGTCGCACAACTTTCAGTATTATTGATAGTAGCTATGGTCGGAGAACGTGCTTTTAAAAAACTTAATTTTAAAGTGTAATATATAAATTTAAAAAAATCTAAATATAAAAAAAACTTCCTTTCTGTTATATTGAAAATATAAAAATGAAAGACCTATATTGAAACTGCTTTTTAAAGACGTACATCGACATTAAATCGCGTTTTTATTAATAAGTAAGTAATACATATTTTAACACCATTTGTGAAAATTATAAAATAAAAGTCAATATTTGTCACTTAAAATTCATAAAGTCAAAAGCTAGAATTAATTAATTTTGCAAATTAATAATTCAATAAATATGACGTTGTGTATTAATAAAACTTGTCACTGAAATCGGAAATCCGCTGACCAAAATTGTAATCGACGTCAATACGAATTGAAATGAATTACTATTATATAGATATGTTTGTGACTTAAATTAATTCCTATAATTTTACCACATTTTAATAGTAATACTCAAAACAGGGTTAACGGAAGAACAACTTGGGATGCTCAAGACCATAGAGGAAAGCGGAAGATTAAATAACTATTATTGGGATCTCTAATTCACGCGTCTCGTGATATAGATTGTGACGTGAAAGCACGCATTGCTGACAGCCAAAGGCGTGGTGCTATTTGTGACCCCAAAATGCCGGTTAAATTGAAGGGACAGGTCTATAAAACCATCATCGGGCCTGTCCTTTTGTACGGTTGTGAAACTTGGCCTTTGCTGCAGCGACAAGCGGGATCTGCGTACACGGAGATGAATATACTGCGGTGGGTGTGTGGAGTAACGCAAAAGAACCGTCTGTAGCCTCCGCTGATATGGCCACGTTTTAAAGCAAACGGTTACTTACGTGGGGAACAAATGTCTAGTTTTTATTTTCTAATTTTTTTTGTCTTTTTTCCGGACCTATATTACATCAACGATTTTTTTCATTTTCTTCACACTATGAAGTATGTAAAAATGAGTAAAAGAATCGATTTCACAACCATACCAACCCAACATAAGTTTTTTTTATTTACTAGCCGATTAGTTTATTTATATTCTTCCCTCATTTGAAATTCGCAGGGCATCAACGTTTTGTTGGCGATGACCCCGATGTCGTAAAGGTCTTAACACTAATAAATGAGTCAATTACCCGAATGCCATATACGAGCCAGTATCGAGTTGAAATCATTTGATTCAATAACTGTGTACCTGCATCATCACTAGCTCCTAAAATAATAAACAGATATTATTGTAGTTGTACTTATTTTGGGACGTCTGGAAAAACATATGAGAGTACAACTTTTACGATGCGACATAATGATGTTAGCTGATAACTGCCACTCAAGTTTCCGTAAAAACTCGTAACTATATTCACAGTAGTTTCTCAAATAGTCTACAAATCTACAATACGTGGTTTATGTCAGTGGAGATAGGATCGGCGTCCTCGCCCATGAGTGGACCCACGTCGTCCACGTCGCGCGCGTTAATTTTTATTTTATTAATTTATTACTTAATTTTACAAACAAGAAACTAGAGTTGTGCCACACGGGATGAAATCTTTAGCTATTTTTGTTGTTTTACGCTGAATAAGTATAATGTCTTACGTGTGCACGTGTATAAGTACACATAACATTGTTATAAATAATTTAATAAATACTATAAAGAGAAAATACAATAAATAGATGAAGGAACAGTTGAATATCAAAATTTTGTAATAGCGTCTAATACTTTCAAACATTAAGTCTCAAAAATTTCTCATTCGACCATTCCATAAATCAAGACAAAAGTCACAAAGGGAATTCAAGCTATTAAAATGGCCGACGTTGTAGGGGAACAAACAACATAAATTCCTATAGGCCCGCTTTAAATGTCAGATGTATTGTTTCTTTTAGAAATGCAATTCATAACGTGGCTGTGTTAAAATTAGGAAAGACACACAAGTTTACTAAGTTGGAAAAGGCTATAAGTTTTTCTCTCGAAGTAGCGATAGTTCTGTTGTCCCAGTAAAAATCTAATTAAATCATATAATACTTGCTAAATGCAAGAAAAGCACGTTGACTTAGACTTTGAAGATAAAAGTAAAAGCAACTTCCGCAACTTTGTCTATAAATATTGGAACCGTCTGCCTGTCTGCTGAACTCTAGCAATAAAAAAATAGTCCTTATTCTCGTTGTGATAGAATCGTTTGTTGATGAAAGGTTTAATTTCGTATATATAAAAAAATATTTCAGGAATATTGATTTATTAGTTAAGATTCAATAGCTTCACAAATAAATCGTATGTAAGCAATCATCAAACCAAATTTGCAACTGTTACTACTTGTCTAGCCATTTGTCAATAATCCTTAATATATAAAATAGTGCTTGTTTTTTTTTAATTATCATAGCTGTTAAATTTTATTTTATTCCACATTATGAAATATTGATTTTGTAAAAACAAATAAAATTTAAGCCATTAAAAGCATAAGATAACTAAAGTCCTAATAACTCAGTCAGTCATAAAATTTTCAATGTAAGTAATTTTTTTATATAAAATATTGAAAAATAAATTTCTTTAAATTTAAGCATACATTTTCGGGCAGATAGTATTTGCTTTGCTTGTAGATGACATCTATTTGTATCTAAATTTTATATTTAATTTATTTAAATACTAGCTGTGCCCGGGACTCCGTCCGCGTGGAATACTGACTTTGGGCAGAATTTTTTGGATATATCTTGTGGTTTATTTTAGATTACAAAACCTATAAACTCTAAAATATAAATGCAATAAAAAAAACTGTCAGTATTATCGAATGCAACTGTTACTCCATGCGAATACGTACATTCGAAACTACAAGTCCAGCCTAAGCTAAACCCTATTTCATATGATTGATGATATAAATCTCAGGTCAACTTAAATTGGAATATAAAATATCCGAAACATCATTTTTAACAAAACTATTTTTTTTCCTAAATAAAAATAGCCTAAGTTACTCCTTGATACATCAGCTATTTCAGAGATTAGCTGGAACAAACAGACAGACAGACGACAGACAAAAATTGTAAAAAATGTTGTTTTGGTATATGTACCGTGTATACGTCCGAATGCACTTAGTAAAAAGCGGTCATTTTACAGACAGACCCTCCAATTTTATATATTTGTATAGATATAGATAAACATAAACAGATGCGCGCACGCACACACACGCCCAATTACACACAAAACTGCGCACACGATAAGAGAGATATGCTAAATATGTATTATCTAGTTTTTTTTTATTGCTTTAGGACAGCAGACAGGCTGAAGGCCCGTTTATAATTTAGCAGTTACCGTCGCCTATGGGTATTTGCAACGCCAGTGGTATCGCGAACAGGCTGCTGTCCCATAAGAGTACAGGAACTTGGGTCACTAATGTCGGGACAGAACACAAGGTTATTATGGCGGCATACTTAAGACTAAAGGTGGTCGCCATCCAGACGGGCTTGGGGCCCTACCACGAAGCTAGGATGGGTTGTTTTGTCGCCTTTTACGACAGGCAGACCCCGGCCGCAGAAGTCAGTATTCTTTCTCTGCCCCTGCACGGATAAAGTTAGTAAAGTAGATAAACTTTTAAGTATGTATGAGTGAGGATACTGATTTCCTAAACACAGGTTTATTATACCTAGCTCGGAAGTCAGGGACTTCATTTTGTTTCTGTAATTATTTTTTTTTTTTTGTTGAATTAATGTTCAATATATTTATTGAAGGATTTTATAGGGACAACTTATTTACTATTGCTTAAATTTTGACTTAAAATTTGGCGCCAGCAATCTATAAAACAATTTAGTTATTTATTAGTATTTTTTTCATTATCTTAATTACATTTTCCAATTTTGTAATTTTTTACTAATTATTATCAATATTTTTAATTTTAATATATTGGTAATATATGGAATTTGATTCTGAATTTGTTTATTATTATAATGAACACATTTCTAATCGCATAAAATTCAGCATAAAATTACGAGCATGCCCAACCAGCGTCAGGGAAGAATATAAAGCGGTACAAACTTCAAAGACTGATAAAATGACAATGTTGCGGAGCGTTGTGGAACAAGGCGCCAGATTAAATTACGGCACCTAGCCCCGTTGGTCTATGACTTGAACTTTCCAAGAGTGATTTTATTAAGACGTACACCGGCTTATTCACCCAACATTTTCATTTACCTATACATACAAAAAACACTCTTATGTGTATAAATGAAAATGTTTAAGATGGTATTACATCTAAATCTTCCTCCTGCCCTTTTCCCACATTATATGGTGTCTCTTCCACTCTCCTCTGTTAGCCGTCATCTCAATACTCATACCCTTTTCGGTCTACCTCTACTCCTGTATCCATCCAGTCTCATTTTCCTTGTTAAATGGCATTCTTCCCTGCGCATTACATGACTACACCATACTAGTCTATTACTTTTAAGTTTTTCAATAACTGGCGCTTCTTACAGACTTCCCCTAATATACTCATTTAATTTTATTCATTTTCATAACTCCACACATCCATCTCAACATTCTCATCTCCGCAGCATGTTATTATACGAGTATCTAAATATTGGTGATTACATAAAATTACTTTGAAATTTAGATATAATATAATATAATTAGGTCCTTACATATGAAATTAGCGTTTTGTCGTACTGACCACTTTGATCTAAAATATTTCCTCTTTGGTTAAGAATTCCAAATTCAAATTTATAAATTCATTTAGTTGGTACATTTGAGTTTTGATAACAGTCATTCATTTGTTTTTTCCTCATTATTTTTTTTCTTTGGCGTCGCTTATTACCGCACAATGGAAAGCATGAAATATCGGTATATTTACGAGTACGAGTTCTACCGTGGCACCAGTGCTGCAGAAACAGCTCGAAGGATTAATGATGTGTACGGCGCTGGTGTCGCAAAAGAAAGCATGGTACGTTTTTAGTTTCAACGTTTTCGTTCTGGAAATTTCGAGCTTCAGATGGTTCTGAAGGTCGAAATTTCCAGACTTTCTCGACAGATTTTCCCGTGGACGGCCGGAGACCAAAGTGGAAAATGAAGAATTAAAGGCTATCGTGGAAGCGGATTCATCACAAAGCACTTCAGAGATAGCTGCAGGCTTCGGGATAAGTGATAAAACTGTATTAATACATTTGAAGCCTATCGGCAAAGTAAAAAAAACTTGAACGATGGGTACCTTATGAATTGAGTGGATCGAACTTGTAAACACACGTCGACTGCTGTGTTACTTTGCTCAAGGATACAATAATGAAGGGATTTTAAATCGAATCATTGCTTCTGATGAAAAGTGGATACTGTACGATAGTTGGAAGCGCTAGTCGCAATGGCTGAACCAAATCCTGCCTGCCTGCCTGCCTGGAGACCCAGCCAAATCCTGCCCTAAACGAAAATTGACTCAAAAAAGTTACTTGTGAGTGTTTGGTGGACAAGCGCCGGTGTCGTTCACTACAGCTTTCTAAAATCTGGCCAAACGATTACGGCAGATATCTATTGTCAGCAACTACAAACAATGAAGGAAGAACTAGCTGCTAAACAACTGAGATTGGTCAATTGCTCTAGGCCACTGCTGCTTCACGACAACATAAGACCACAAACTGCACAACAAACAACCACTAAGTTAAATGAGCTACATTTGGAATGTCTGCGACATCCACCGTACTCCCCGGACCTTGCTCCAACTTGCTTGAAAAAATTCAACTCCGATGCGGCAGTCCAAACCGCCTTCAAAGAGTTTATTGATTCTCGCCACCATGGTTTTTTTAGTAAAGGGATCAATGAACTACCTATGAGATGGCAAAAGTGCATAGATAACAGCGGTGCATACTTTGATTAATTAAATATATTTTACAAAAAAAAATTGACTTTATATTCCTCCCGTACAAAACGCCAATTTCTTATGTAAGCACCTAATAATAGAAGTTATTTTATTCTACCATTATTTCTACCAATATAGTATTTACATCATATAGCAAAAAAGTAACTGCATAGTTAACTCGCACTTTCGTCTCAAGATTTGATTTCCGGATTGTAAATCCGGAAACAATATTTCCGGTATTTCCTCTAGTATCGGTGTTTTGAATCTAAACAAACAAATTCGATCCTAAACACTTTCCCTTGTGTAATAATTAAAACATAAGAATAGTTTGCTTAGTTACGGTATAGTTTCGTTTGTAGTAGTGTGACATAGTTTTATGCCTTTTTATTGCCATACCATCGGCTATAGATGTTTGCCACGCCAGGGGCACCGCGATCACGCTCACGTCCCTCTAGGGAAACTGGAACTGGGGTCACTTATATCGAGATAAAACACAAGATTGGCGGCACACTTATAGATCAAGAGTGGTTATCGAGACGGGCTTGTAGCCCTACCACATAGCTAGGGTTGTTTTGTCGCCATATTACGACAGGCCGACCCTGGCCGCAGGGGTTAGTATTCTTACTCCGCCCCTGCACGAATTATTATTAACCCCCAATAATCTTTACAGTTTTGAATATTTGGAACCTACATATATCCAAATATATGATATTGTAATGACACAAAGAAAATGTGTTCTTCTTTTGCACATAATTGGAGTAAGTCCTAACAGACGGAAATTTCATTTTTGTGGAAATACGTAATCCAAATGTAATCCGCTCAACGCGATACGAATACGAAATAGACACATATTTTTGTGTACAACACAGTATTACATATAACAGTATTACATTTCTCTATGTAGGGGCGAAGTAAAATACTAACCTCTGCAACCGGAGGCGGAACGTCGTAAAAGGTGACAAAACAGCCTAGCTGCGTGATAGGGTTCCGAGTACTTCTGGACGGTAAGCATCTGGTCTCCAAATATGCTGCCAATATAACCTGAGGTTCCGGCAAAAGTGGGCCCGATTTCAGTTCCCCCACGCAGACGGCAGCGTGTTGGTGATGCCCTAACATCGCAGATATCCATAGGCGATAGTAATTGCTTATTATTAAGTGCCCCCGCGCTAGTGCGCGCTCTAATGCGTGCGGTAATGTGCGGCCTAGCCGCGCAGCAACAATTCATCAACGGCCACGTCGGGCGACCAGGTGTCATCCTGTACACACAAAAACGCATGGCCGCTGCGACAAGTGCGCGCAGACTGAGTTATGTTCATACAAAATGGCGTATCTCGTTGGTCGCGGCGGCCAACTGGCCGCGTGTGAGTCGCGATGTTTTCGTTGGTCGCGCGGCCAGTATGTGGCCGTTAACCGTTGGCTGGATAATGCGCGCAGTTACTATATTATATCACCGAAGATGAAGACAAGAATTAATGGCCGCAGCGACCAGGTCGCGCGCCCCGGCCGCCTAATGCGCGGGGGCACTAAGGGGGTCATTACACTCTGCTCCTCAGCAATAAAAAAAGAAAGTATACACGTTAATCAAATTTATTTATTTCAATGTAAGATTTTACAAATCACTTACTGAATGTCAAAAATCTACTACCGTTTCCAATACAAAACGCTGGCTAGAGAAGAAACTGCGAAACAAACTACCCAGCGAATGTTTTTAGTCTTATTTTATATTTGTCTTTTGTTGTGTACAACTTTAATTACAAAATGAAATTTCAGGAAAAAAATGAGTTAACATAGTGACAATATAATTGTTTTTATTTCCAGCCTGTGCGGTCATCAATATAATCTTTAATGGTGTAATATAATTATCCACACAGACATTGCTTAATAGCTTTTTAAACTTATTTCTTAAAAGTCTTTGAAACTTAGTGCGAATCGCTAGAAAGCTATAGTTAGAATTTTTGTAAACTTTTGCGTAGAACATTCAATAATTAAAATAAGCTATTAAAATAATTCTTTTTTGGCCTTTTTTATAATTTACATATCACTGTTCTATGTCTTATATTATTTCTTATACAATTTTACTGGACGTAAGCTAAGGTCTGCCTGCAAGCAAGAACAGTTCGCTCAGGTACATGCAAAATGTACTTTCAAGGAAGAATTCCTCAGCTTCACTGCTGCTGTGGGGGTCTGTATCAATCAATCTGAATCTGTAGGGCCATATTGAGATTGAAAAATAAACGCTGACGACACATGAAAGATAAAAAAAGGACAAGAAACTTACATTTTTTCTCTTTTATTACAGTCTCTGATATTATGAAAGAAACAAAAAATATTTATTTAGAGCAAAAAAATAATCTATAATACATTAAATAAAATCGCATTACAAATATAAATGCCCTAAAAAGGTCCTTTGCTCAGCATAGTTGATTATAAGAAACTAACACTGGTCTTTCGCAGTGGCCTACAAGAATGACATGACTCATTGAGCAATCTTTTTATGCTGCACTTCACAACAAACGAACAAATTTTATACAACTACAAAAGACACATATCACAAACAAAATAAATATATTAAGATACCTCTCACAGTGCCATCCAGGCCCAAAATAAACAGCACCTGTGTTATGGGTACTAGACAACGGATATACTATACGTACACTTTCTTTTGCAAACAAAATACAAACCACACACAAACACCCAGACGTGGGGCGGTCACACTACGGAAATTGTTCGTCTACGTAGGATTTACAAAATACGTGTCAAATTGATTAGAATAGTTTAGTCGTCCGTGAGTTCACAGCGCTGGCCTAGGCAAGCTAGCACCATGCCGAGTCTGGATTCACTATGGGTCAATGATGCTTTTTTGTTTGTTTATTTTTGTATCAAAACGTTTGTTAATTGGTTCTAAATAAATATTTCTTTGTTTTGTTTGAATTTTTTTTTCGAAAAACAGAAGATAATGATTTCAAAAGTACTGCTTCCTTCATAATACTGTGGCTATGTATTTTTACACTAATATGAGCATATATTCCAAGAATTTCTTTTATTGGTTTTCTTGCTAGAAAATAATAAGATAATCTTATATTTAATATATTCTTTGTCCTCGTTGGAGACGTGAATGGCGTCTTAATTATGCGTACAGATTAATGCATTAAGAAAACTAATGAGGCGTTAGGTTATAAGGCAGTCTTATTCAACTGGCTTGTGACGATACATGTAGTACTTACTACGCTTATTGATCAGATAGATAGATAATACTTTATTGTCACCAACTTACTAAATAAATAGGGGTGATATTGAAATTGCCGTTGTATAGTAATATATACTTTGAATTGATATAAAACCTTCATGGTGTGAGATTTTCGAGTGAAACTTTTGTCACATAATAAAAACGTGTTTATTGGTAAACGTGTTTTATTACGATCCTGCAAATAATTATTAAAATAATCGCAAAAGTTGTTAACATATAGTTAACGTAATATATGTTGTATCTACTACAAATAAAACTGTTACCTGCCTTAACACCAAAAAATGGAAACCATACAGAAAACGATTTCGCAACTGTCTGCCACATATGAAGAACGTATGAAGTGGTTTGGAGCCGAACTCCAAAAATGATCTATGTCAGGTACCAATATCTCTTCACTGGCTGCCGACTTTGCATCATTTAACTCATTCATAATACAGTTCTTAAAATTACTTCATGAGCAAGTAAATTATTTATTCAAATCTACTTAGCGACTAGAAAATAGAAGCAGACGTAAGGTATTGCTATTACACGGGGTCCCGGAAGACAAGAACGAAAATATAACTACTATTGTTATCAATTTTGTTTTGAACAAACTAAAATTGACAAACTTTTTTTTTTATTGCGGAATTTAGCAGTTACCGTCGCCTATAGGTATTTGCAACGCCAGTGGCATCGCGAACACGCTGCTGTCCCATAAGGGTACAAGAACTTGGGTCACTAATGCCGGAACACAACACAAGGTTATTATGGCGGCATACTTAAGACCAAAGGTGGTCGCCATCCAGACGGGCTTGAGGCCCTATCACGTAGCTAAGGTGGGTTGTTTTGTCGCCTTTTACGACAGGCCGACCCCGGCCACAGAGGTTAGTATTCTTTCTCCGCCTCTGCACGGATAAAATCAATGACCTAAGTCGTTGTAACAGGATGGTTAAACCCAACTCCTCTCGCCCTCGTCCAATACGTATAAAATTTCGAGATATCTATGTGCGCAGTAAAATTTGGAGCCAAATCAAAACATAAAGGGACTGGTTTAATGAGAACAATTGCAATTAAGGTCGAATAAATAATTGAGGCCTTTTATACCTAAGTTTCAATGGACCAACATTTATATCGTAAAGTATCCGATAGTATGACTAACTCACTCTCAATATATACGCATCAAAAAAGTCTAAGCAATAGGCATGATATTAAAAATTTACTATTTATACTAATTAATTTCTAAGTCTTTACTCACTCAAAGTGCGTAGGTATGTAAACGTTTTTGTTATTGATGACATACTGGTTGGTTGTAAAAAAATTCGATTATGTTTTGTTTTTTCCTAAAATTAAATGAAAGGGAATTTGTTTGAATTTAAGTGTGTTTTTATTGCTACGTTTAGTCTTGATTTTATAATTTTACCAACCATTTAAATAAAGTTAGCGACAAAATTAAATTGTTAGTTATTCTTTACGTCATGGAGCGACGCCATTTGACGGCAAATGAAATGCAAAGAGCTGTAGGGATGTTACAAGCGGGAAGTAATCAATCTCAGGTATCTCGGCATTTTGGCATTCATAGAAGTGTTATTTGTCGTCTTTGGCAGCGCTACAATAATACAAGGGAACCCGCTGAACAGCATCCAGGCCGTAAAAGGAGTACAACTACTCGGCAACTAACTGCAAGACGCCAGCCGATGTTATCCGCTCGAGAGATAAGTTCGAGGCTACAAAATTCAAGTGGTGTTGATGTAAGTCGCCAAACTATGCGAAATCGACTGCATGAGTACGGCCTACGAGCTACACCCAATTAGGTGCCCACCGATTCGTCACGGGAATCGCGCTCGTCGAAATGAATGGTGTAGAGAACGCAGAACATGGACCCAGGAACAATGGGATAAAATTATGTTTTCCGATGAGTCACGATTCGGGTTTAGGCCTGATACAAGAAGGGTGCGAGTGTACCGTCGGCCTGGAAATACTGAAAGGCTCAAGTGAATTCAGGAAGTTCATGTTCATGTTGCTTAGACTTTTTTGATGTGTGTATTTATATTTTTACTTGCCTATTTTTCTCATACACTTCTAAGTCAATACTACGATGCCATGAATAATATTCGTCTTTATCTTTCCAAACAAAAGTCCCTCATAAAAAAGTTCGAACACTTCATTTGGAAGTAGACCTTGAGGTAGTTTCGGCCTCGGGCCGCAGTGAACATGTTGAGCTATCTGTATACAGTAAATTTAAACGGCTATCCGAAATTTATTTCTTATTTCATTACTAATCTATGCCTTAGAGGGGGTACCTACTAGTGACTTGTATCAAAATATACATTTTATGTAGATAATTACTATTATATTTAAAATTGTTTAATCTCTTGAAAATATTCATATGTCATATACATATATATAATTAACTATGAAGTTTCCTACCTGTATACACTCGTAAAGCCAAAAACTAGGAAGGGATTTAAGAAATTGGTGTATAAACATTACCTGTCCCTACAAAATTGCTAAGGTCACCCAGATCTTTATTATGTCATGCTTATGTATTTATCCATTCACTGTCATTACTATTTTCTTTTCTCTCTTTTTTTCTGCCTTCGTGTATTTGTGTAAATGGATTGAAAATATAATTATTTGTTTATAGTTTTATAATATAAAATATATTTATGTTCTTATTACGTATAACCAGTTTGTGCACCGCCATCCACAAGTTAATTAATAGATGTATTCCACTCCATTTTAGGGTTGACTGGAAGAGATCGCTTTTAGCGATAAGGCCGCCCATTGTATCACTGTAACTTATTCTAGTTTCCATTGTACATAGATTTAGCTGGTGAACAATAAAGTGTTTTCATTTCAAGCTTTGTCTAAAAAAAAGTTTCTTCACTTTACAATTATCACAGGCTTAAACTGTGAGCCTATCTGCCTATTTGCAGCAAGACGCTTCAGTAGCAGGTCATACTTCAGGGGAAACAGCATAAAATATATATTTTAAGTTCACCGTCGCTTTTGTAAATTTCGGCTGAATCTTTCAACCTATAATTTGCTTTTTTGCTCTTTTTGGTGATAAAAAAATGCATCCGTATCTTTAAGTAATTGTTATCATGTAGACGACCTTAGTGGTGCAATGGCTTCGTCGCGTCAGAAAGCTTGCGAGATCACAGTATTTCATAATTTATTTACAACAGTAGTATATTGGTTATCTATACACATGAAGTAAGGGGTCTGCCGATTAATTTGTGAACTGGCTCAGTATATTTATTTATTTATATTAATTAAAGTCTCTGATAGTAGTGAGTGACAGCAACTAATATTGCTGATAATCCACGTGCTATAACGGTATCTATAAATTGTCACCCCGTGCAATATTTGGCTCTGCTCCAATATTTATTCCGTAATCCGACCTTACGCGTTTTTATGCGACATAATTTCATTGAAATAATTTTGTTATTTATTAACACTTAATTTTCAACGCTTCTTACAACCTTCGTATTATTAAATATTTTAATTTTAGACGGGGTCTCATTAAATATTTGGATCTAGGTCAATTTCTTACCCAATTATTCTACAAAAATTGAGATGCAAACATTTCAGTTTAACAAACTTATAAAATGCATATATTTTATCTGATTTCCTGGGGATTGTCTTATTTATTTGAAGACGTTTTATCACTATCTGTACATTCCTGGCACAGTGAGAATCGAACTTGTAACTTTGAAGTTAAATCATGTTAGCATTTGGATTAATGTAGGTAATCATATTTGTCAATAATACTTTCGTTTGCTTGAATAGCTCAAACTTGTTTACTACCTTTGACTTAATAATAAATACACTGTCAATACTTGTATACAAAGAAATGGTGTTTTAATTATTAAATAAAAATAAATGTATTCACACAGCGCCATCTAGTTCCAATTAACAGTAACAGCAGAACGCTCATGATATGGACTAGACCACTGATATTTTACTTATAAAGATAGACTTTTCTTTTGTAAATATATATAAATTATACATAACATCATAGGGACGGCAATTGAGCCTGTAACTCCCACAGGAGTTCGGGCGTGCAAACCTCAACTGCACCGTAGTCGGGAAAGACCCGCAATAAGAGTATTTATAAGAAAAATCCTATGTCACAGGTTCAATGTTTTCACTACATTTTTTTTATTGTTGCTGTAGGACAGCAGATAGACTGACGGCCCGCTTAGAATTTAGCAGTTACCGTGGCCTTATAGGTGTTTGCAACGCCAGTGGAATCGCAAACACGCTGCTGTCCTATAGGCGTACAGGAGCTTGGGTCACTAATGCCGGAACACAACACAAGGTTATTATGGCGGCATACTTTATCCGTGCAGGGGCGGAAAAGACGGGCTTGGGGCCCTACCACGTAGCTAGGGGTGGGTTGTTTTGTCGCCTTTTACGACAGGCCGACCCGGCCACAGAGGTTAGTACTCTTTCTTCGTCCCTGAACGGATGAAAATAAATTATTATTTAAGACCATAATAATAATGATTGATTGTATTGTCTTAATAATAATTGATTGCCAACAATAAGCGCCTAAGCACTTATTCAATACATTTTTCGGAGCTTAATAAAGGCGGAAAGCTACAAAGACCCCTAATAAGCAATAAGTAAGCTACTTTACAGGACTCGGACGTCCGACCTCGAACGCTTAAGAGGACAAACAAAGGACTTTATTTAATTATATCTGTATTATTTGGTTTGCACGAATAACATAAATTTGAAATCACTGACACAAACAACGGGGTATTGTCAGTTTAGGTTACATTTTTATTTACATCGTAGCTTTCAAGCTAGTGGTTCCGAAACTACTGCTATTTCCTTACCCACTAAATAAAAGGGCTGACACTTTTCTCTTCTTTGTGTATATTCTAGTTCGTTTCCTTTGTGATAGCTAATTCACCTTAGCAGATTTTTTTACTATATTTCATGGAGAAGAAACTTGTGAATCCGAAGAGCAATTTTACTATTTTAACATTTTTTAGTTTAGTTTTAGTTTAAATTTCCATTAGGTGTTAAGTAATTTTTAAGTTAACTGATTAAGAGTTATTTCTCTATCTATTTTTTTAAACTTGCTGTTTAAACTCCAATATTCAAGTAGTTCAAAATCTATTCGGAACATATACCATTTCAGGGTCCAAATTCACCACGCCTTCCAAGCAATGATCCCTGCTAAACAATAGACCTATTTACGTGCAAGTTTTTTTTTTTCAACGATAAAGAGAAAAATGCTTGATTTGAATAAAATTTGGATGACCATTCTCTTTCCACCCCCTAAGATAAAACGTAAATGTTAAGAAGAAAACTCAATTTTTTGCTTCCATTACAAATACAATATTGTAAAAGTTACTCTCTATAAAACGTCTATATCAAAACTAAGGATGCCATATGTTGGAAAACATGCTTCATAATTATTATAATATGATTTCTTACGTATAATTATTGTAACATTTTCCTCTGTGCAGGGGCGGAGTAAGAATATTTACCCCTGCGGCCGGGTCGGCTTGTCGAAAAAGGCCACAAAACTACCTAAGCCCTTCTGGATGGCAACCACACTGGGTCTATAAGTATGCCGCCATTATAACCTTGTTCTGTCCTAGCATTAGTGAACTAGGTTCTTGTACCCCTACAGGACAGCAGCGAGTTCGCGGTGCACCTAGCGTCGCAAACATCCATAGGTGACGGTAAATTTAAAAAAAGAAATAAAAATTATTAATTAAAACCGCCCTAAATACAGCGCAACGATATTCAGCTTATAGCCCTGGAATCCAGAATTGAATACAACTGTCAGTAATGAATTTATTGCTAGTTAAATAAAGAAAAATTTAGTTTGTAAGAAATCTTATTTGCAAGTAGATGGGATGTTAAATAAATTAGTAAATTACGTCAAGTATTTCTAAGACAAATTTTACCTTTTCAACTTTATTAGAGCGAGCGTTTTGCTGATTTTGCTACATTTCATTTGGTTTTAGGATCTCTTAGCCTAATAAAAAAACTTTCGGCTCGTCTCTAATTATATGAGATGGTTCCGTGGTTTGATACATAAAACAGGATTTTACCAGAAAGTAATCTCATTGGAAATAACGTGTATTTCATTCAGGTTGTAGCAAAATAGAAAAAGTTTTTTGGAATCTTCTTTGTGTTAAATTTAATAGAAGATTGTTTATTAATTTACACTTTAGTACAGTAGAGTAGGCTGGGCTATTCGTATAAAAAAAACTAGTAATCATTCACATGGTACTTTCAATGCAAAATTATAAATGTTTGAAAAATAGAGCTCACAGAATTGTTTGTTCATTGTTGTGTTGGTTTGTTGTATTTCACTCTATCTCGTAGTAATCCTACCACTATAAAACCTGGAATACACATGCTACGTAGTAGCACATAAGCATGCTAGTTTCGAGCAGATGATACTTAATAGCATACAATTAGCATGTGTATACGAAAAGAGCATGCTTGTGAACAAGCACGCTACTAAATCGCAAGCCGTTCTATTTTTCGTGCTAGTTAGCACACGGTGTGAGGCGCGGGGGAGAAAGGAGCGGCTCCAAAGCAAGTCTGAACGTGTATTCTTTGCGAGCATGCTACTTGATTTATCACGCTCAATGGGGCGATGACGAAACTTTAAATTTTTTATATTTCATTACCGAAATTATGAGTGTTTATAGATGTACACCACACACACAAATACAAAAATAAATTTTGAGAGAAAATGCATACCAAAGTTTATATTTATGAAAGTAATAATATAACTGAATTTAATTCATTCCGCAAAGAAACGTTCAATTTGAATGCTGAATATGAGCATGTGTAACTCACACGTGCTAGAAAGAAGCATGCTAGCAATAAGTATGCTTCTGAGGTATGTGCTCTCATGAGCAAATGTACACACTAGGAGAGCATGTTATAAATGAGCATGCTACCTATTAGCAAACAAGCATGCTATTCTAGTAGTATGTGTATTCCAGGCCTAACACACTACGCTACGAATCCGCTTTTTACTACGAAAACTTAACTTGCTACGCATAGAGTTCATAAAGATTAGATATGGTAATCAAAATCTAATTGGAGCTGTATACTAATGAGATAAAATTATACATTAAAGGTGTTAACTGCTGCAAGTAAAAAATAATAACGTAAAAAATCTTATTCTGTAATACCTACGAAACTATAAGTAAAATTGCGCTCCCTCTTGCCCTGTATTTCATTCACATTATCCTCCTGAGTGGTCCAATTTTAAAAATGGTAGATCTTAAATATTTCCTCTCGAGATTTTTACTATTATATTTTACATTTTATCAGACTGCGAAATGGTTACTTTTAGATATATTCTTTGTAATATGTAATTATACATTAATCGACGCAAGGAGCCAAGATAGGGCTCTGTGGCAGCCTTGGGAGAGGCATAGGCCTGGACATAGATCCAGCAGTGTACTTTGTTAGGCTGATGATGATGATGATGTAATTATATTTATAAGGATTTAAAAATGTACCAGCTTGTTTGAGAAGTAAAAAAAAACTGATTTAAAATTATAAATGAAATAATGATGAATTCACAGGTCAGATCACCCGCAGAGCCGCGGTTTCGATTCCCTAGTTTAAATATTTATTTATTATATTTTTATACGAAAGAAAAATATATTCTAATAAAATAAGTTGTATAATAATCATCAATAAATGTGCGAATTTTTGCAGCATATTTATTTTTTATATTTATAGCCACTATGGAAATGAAAAGCAAAATTACTTTTTAATCTTATGATCATCCATGTAGTCATTCCCAGTTTGCGTCGATGCCCTACCACGGGTCTTAATTCTTTATACCAAAAAAAAACCAATGGCTAGAATATATGTAAGAAAAAACCCTCAGGAACGACTGCTATTTGACCTTCAACCCCGAAAAGAGAAACTAATCGTTGTCCTTCTCTCTTTTTTTGTAAACTAGTAAGAGAAGTTAACGTTAAAGTAACTTCAAAAGAAGAAAAAAGACTTTAAAAAGCAAAGTAAAATACCTAAATTGAATAAAGGCTATACGCAAAGTTACAAACTAGATCTAATTAGAGGATCCTAAACTAACAAACAAACAATTGTACAAACGGACACTCAATAATAAACTTAGTATTTACTTGTACTTTAACTTAAATAATAAAAGTTGATTAAATATTTTTAGTTTTAAACTACAAATGAAGTTTTGAATAATACTTATAGGGAATAATATTTTATAATTATTCTACTTTTATACCTCAGAACTCTGACAGGAAGCTAGACGTGCAGAGGCGATATACGGACCCCTGCAGCCGAGGTCGGCCTGTCGTAAAAAGCCACAAAAAACCATAGGTGGTAGGCCCCAAGCCCGCCAGGATACCAACCATCCCAGGCTATAAGTATGCCGCCATAATAACCTTATGTTAGTTCCGGAATTCCAATACCGCTATGCAGAGAGCAGTGTGCTCGCGGTGCCTCTTGCATCCAAAACATCTTTGGTTGACAGTAACTGCTTACTACTAAACTATATATCGGTAGATAGATCAGCCGCAGCTCGGTAGAGCAGCCCCAAGTCGTTATAAACAAAGTAAAGGTTAAATATTGTGTAGTCTCGTTCATACTACCTATTAAGGAGACAGTGGGCGATTGTTGAAGCGACACAAAAATTGAGAGAACTTAAATGTAGTAGAATATATTGAATCCCGAACAAATTGAATGGAGAAATGTTAACCCTTCTATATACGTCTAAGAGATCCTCAAAGATTTTTGAGGATCATCCCTACCTCATCAGTTAATTGGTATACCCTGTTAAACTTTGCTGATTGCGGAGGTCGTGGGTTCGAGTCCCGTGTCATAACACAAGAGCTATGCTACTTAATTTGGGAATAATTTAATAATTGTTTAAGTGCAAGACAGGTTTCAAATAGAAGGTTTCAGAGTATCATGGTTGGAAACCGACACAAACGAGGCGCACAAACTTGTATTGTATGCACTCTTTCAATAATCGTGAAAACGGAAGAAGTCCCTGTGTCAGGACGAGCCGGCGCCCTGGCCAAGGCTGACCTAAGTAAGTCCTAAGCAGTAAGAGAATAGCGAGGTTTTTAATGGGTAGTCATATGTCCATGCCATGTGGGTAGTAGACTAATTTCCCGGAGTCCTACATACCCTCCGATCGCTCCGGTTCGAGGGCACTCTTTCGATGCAATCGAGATTAATAGAGTAGGTTATGGTTTCTATAACTGAGGTAATCGAGCTCTATCGTCTTGAGGTCTCCGCTCTAGATCCAGAATAAAAACACTCAACCCGATGACCGTGCTTGTTTTCGTCCGGCCGTCCCCTAATATTAGTGGGCCCATGACGCGTAATGGCCGACGTAAGTGGCCATATCACTAACTATCGTACGGCTATGACAACACTTACCCAGTAATTAAATGGTAATGAATCTATTACACAGTTTGTACTAAGATTCCAATCAGTAATAAGAAGTGGGTTACCGAATTACTTCCCTAGAAAGTCGTAAAGTCGAAAAAAAGACTCATTTTGCTTGTTTATTGAAATAATAGATGTGCGCGCGACTCCGTCCGCGTGGAATAGTGATTTTGGGCAACATTTTTTGGATATATCTTTTGGTTTATTTTGGATTACAAACCCTAAAATATAAATAAATGAAATATGCAAACAGTGTTATCGAATGTAACTGATACGCCATGCGCCTCCGGAATACGTCCGTTCGAACCTAGAAAACCAGCCTAAGCTAAACCCTATTTCATATGATTGATGATATAAATCTGAGGTCAACTTAAATTGAATAATAATTTAAAAAGTCTAGCCTAAGCTAAACCCCATTTCATATGGTTGATGATATAAATCGGAGGTTAAATTAAATTGGAAATTTAAAATTTCCGAAACGGATCATTTTTACCTAAAACAATTTTTTTCTAAAATAAAAGTAGCCTATGTTACTCCTTGTTACATCAGCTATCTGTCAGTGAAATTCCCGTCAAAATCGGTCCAGCCATTTCAGATTAGCCGGAACAAACAGACAGACAAAAATTGTATAAAATGTTGTTTTGGTATATATACCGTGTTATTGTACCGCAGTTATTTTAATATTACAAACAGACAATCCAATTTTATTTATTTGTATAGATGTATTTTATCGACATCATGGAAAATACATCGTCTGTTTTCCTTTTAATGTTAGCAGCTGGTGTTATCTGTCTTATTCTTTATGTTACTATTTTTTATTTTAATACATGTATACATATTAAATTAAGTACATCGTGTATATTGATATTGGTATTATTCGCAGGGTCCACCGGTAGATTATCCTAGCCTGCTTTAAATATCACCTTGCATTGTTGAATTAGGCACCTTTTTAGAGCTATAACAAATGTGTTTCTTTTTCATTAATATTCTAATGAGTTGTTATTTTCTATCTGAATGAATAATTTTTCTTTGCTTTTTTTCTGAAGTAAGAAAACATGGATCGCTCCAGGAATTTTTCTTTTTGTCTTTTGCTCAAGTAAATAAATGTCACCGAGACATCGTAAATTGTGTACTGAAGTTTCCCTGTGACTGTAATCAAAGTCAAATCATCAAAACCTTGATATTAAAAGAGTCTTTCGACCGACTCATGTGTCTCTCACGACTTACTTATGGGATATTTGAACAGAACATTTATTTTTACCCCTGCAGCTGGGGTTGGCTTGTCGTAAAAGGCGACAAAATAACCTACGAAACCTAAATCTACGAGGTAGGGCACCAAGCCCGTCTGTATGCAACCGCTATTTATCTATAAGTATGCCACAATAATACCTTGTGCTGTGTTCCAGCTTTAGTGATCCAGGTCCCTTGACCTTTTTTTATTGCTGTAGGACAGCAGACAAGCTGATGGCCCGCTTAGAAAATGCACCCTATGGGACAGCAGCTGGGCAGTTATTCTGTCCTCAGCAATAAAAAAAGAATAAAAATCTTGGTAACAAAATCGGATTACCATTTTTACGAGTATCGTCACAATTATACTTTGAAAGGCCAGAATTATAGAAACCTTTTTTAATATCCTTTTAATAACGCAGTGAAAATTTTTAATTAGAGGCTATTCTTGGGGTAAATGGATTGGGCTACGAGGAAGAGGGTCTCAAGGGCGTTTATGTCCCATAAATATGTCCTTAAAACGGCGAAAGCGCGCTCTCGAGTAATACTCCAGTGAATAATTCTTCAAACGATCTTTTGGCTTCGTAAAGTTACTGTAAGATGATTTTAATTGAAATTCAGCCTTTGCTCTATTAGCAATTAAAAATTACATAAAATATAGATGATCCATGATACATGAATATATTTATATACGTATTAATAAATAACAAACAAACTGAATTAGCATAAATAGTACTAACAAATATAAAATTATATTAAGTACATTATATTTACTTTTAATTAATATTTTTGATTAATTAAATCTTTAAAATTATATTAATATTGTACTCGTTTTAAGATATTTTAAATTTATTATATAATAATATTTTGACATATTGTTTTTTTATATATAAAACAATTACCATTGTCATCCTACCATGTCCTTATTATGTAATGATAAAAATATAAATACACGCATGTTAATAAATTGAAACAGCCCTTGGTGGATTGCTCTGCCTCTGGTGTTGCAAAAGTCTATAAGCGACGTTGACCACCTGCTATCGGATGGGCCGTTTACCTGATACAAATACAAACTCCAGATACAAAAAAAAAAACAAGTAATAACTATAATCAGTGAAGACGCAATACCGGTTATACCTTGGTTGTCTTTTAACTCAATATTACGAAAATATACAACTAAATGTAATATTAAAAGCTTTAAAAAAGAGTTTGTAATTATGTTAGGCATAGACTCCTCGAACACAATTCATATCATATGAAACATAAAATACCAGTCTAGGAGATAAAATTGCTCCGAGTAATTTAAATTAATTGAAATGGATTGGCACGCCACCATACCGCAATATTTATTGCAATGCTCAACAATGCTGACCATCGCTTGCACTTTGGATCATTGCTGTGTAACATAGAGCATCTGCATATGGAGGTGCTATTACTCGCTTTAGTTAACATGATAATACTATGCTATTATATTTAAATGTGTTTATATATATATATATATATATATATATATATATATATATATATATATATATATATATATATATATATATATATATATATATATAATTTTATAACTTGTGCCAAGCAAATCTGTAAATAGTAAATATAAAGGTAATAGGTAGAGGGGACGTTTATTTACTCATTTTGCTAACAGCAACTACTTTGCGTTTAAGTCCTTTAAGGCCCTTGTTGCGACCGTTTATGTGCCTTAAGATCTTATTTGTAAAAGTGCGCAAACAACAAACACACCTTACTCGTTACTCTTGACATGTAATATATTGCTATAGGCTGTTTCGTTTGATAGCGTCTCTTTTTGTATCCAATTCGAATCGCGTTCTTTATTAGAAATCGGAAATGTTACAATTTCGACGTCTCTATTCATGACGATCTATAACTAGCTTTTCTCAATGCGGTGATTCTATATAACATATTTTCTGTCTTTTCAGAACGTGTATGACATACAAAAATTACCATCTTTTTTATTTTCATAACTACAGTTCTGAAAAGAAGTTGCATTTTCCCAATTACTCTTTCACTACTTTAAAAGCAAGCTTACTTTCAAATGTGGCAAATAAAACTCAAGTCACCAAGTTTAGCAACATCTTTTAGCCACATACTCATTGTCTGTAAGGATTTGGCATTTAAGAGCATCGACGTAAAAATGTGCACAAACGTTTTTGTGACGAGAACATGTTTGAGTATTATTAAAAATAAGTATATCTTACGTTATAAGTATATAACGGCAATGAAATTTGGTTCGTGCAGAAAAAATATTGTAAAAAAATTTGTTTCCACTATCGCTGACCTGCAACAGGTCCATTTATGATGGAAACATGTCTCAATGATTACTCCATTTGTTCGAATGCTCTGAACGATGAACTCACATACCATGCAACTCAGTATTGATGAATGCAGAATACAAAGTTATAAATCGAGTACATTTTGTTCAAAATTAATATGACATCATCGTACTACGAACAATTCCTTATTTTGGAGGTTATATACTTTTGTTTGTTTTGGCACTTTTTCTTTATTTTTATTCTAAACTATCTGATCCGGCAAACGCTGTTCTACCATATAAATAAAATAGTAGCCGATGTCTTTCTCCAAGGTCCAATCTATATCTTAAACCGAAATTTATCAAAATTGGTTTAGGCGTGAAAGCGTAACAAACAACTCAACTCAGATTTCAAAAAGTAATCAAAGTGTTAATAATGTTCAAATTAAAGTTGGAAGAAGTTTTAAATAATAATATAATTTTGAATTAGTAAATGTAATAATACAGTAAATAATTTTACAGTTATTAAATGTATTGTCTCAAAATTCAGACACAAATATTTTTGTTGAATAAATAAATAAATAAACAGAAATAAATAAATATATTGGGATATTTCACACAACGCCATCTAGTTCCAAAGTAAGTAGCATAGCACTTGAGTTATGGGTACAGACGCGGAATCGAACCCATGACCTCCACAAGCGTACCGACGTGTGTCAGCCGTTACGCCAGGAGGTCGTCAAAAAAAATAAAAAAATAAAAAAAACGAATAACAGTCCTGAAAATTTAACGAAATATCAAATATAAAGAATTTTCTGTGCATTGAAATGTAAAACACAACAATATAAATAAAGTACCTATACCAACAAACAATATAGTCAATTGAAAGTGTAAATAAAACCATTATTTAACCTTATGATTCATAATTAACCATCAATATAAGTTATAACGACGAGCTCCGTGGCGCACCAGATTTTACGCTTTGTAATGCTTCTGACTTCTGACTATGAAAAGTATGAATTTATTGACAAAATAATAATAATATATAAACTACATTTTTTTTTATAAAAACAGTACCATGGTATTATAAATATATAAACTAAAAGCCATGGTAGCCACTTGCCTTAGGCCTATGGCTATCAATGAATCGGTTCAAAACCGAGAAATAGAAAACGGATAAAAATAGAAGTATGTTTGGCCAGTTAATTAAATTGGCACGCTAATGTATATTGTGATATTGTTCTCTTACTAAATTGAATTTTGCTATCATGCGATAATTGCTAACAGAGTCACCCTATTTTATTACTAGCTATGCCCGCGACTCTGTCCGCGTGGAGTAGTGACTTTGGACAATATTTTTTATATATCTTATATCCTATGGTTTATTTTGGATTACAAACCCTATAAACCCTAAAATATAAATAAATGAAACATGCAAACAGTCAGTATTATCAAATGCAATTGTTATGCCATGCGCCTCCGAAATACGTGCGTTCGAACCTACAAAGTCCAGCTTAAGCTAAACCCTATTTCATATGATTGATGATATAAATCTGAGGTCAACTTAAATTAGAAATAAAACCTGCAATGTCCAGCCTAAGCTGAACCCTATTTCATATGATTGTTGATATAAATCTGAGGTCAACTATAAAATTATCAAACTTACCATTTTTAATAAAAAAATATTTTTTTAAATAAAATAGCCTAAGTTACTCCTTGTTACATCAGCTATCTGTCAGTGAAGGTCCCGAAACAAACAGACAGACAGACAAAAATTGTAAAAAATGTTGTTTTGGTATATGTACCGTGTATACGTCCGAATGCACTTAGTAAAAAGCGGTTATTTTAATATTACAAACAGATCCTCCAATTTTATTTATTTGTATAGATATACAGACTAGTCTATACATGTATGTATAGACTAGCCGATACTCCCGCTCCACTGCGCGAAGAAGGCAAATGTAAATCGAAAAAAATGAGAAAGGGTTGATGGAATCCAAACAATAAATAGCCTATAACCATTTATGAAATATTGTGTCGAATGGTAGTAGTCTCATATGTTCAGTAGTTTTGTTGTGATGGTGCGTCAAAGGAACCCCATTTTTCCTTATTCCTCTTCGCTCTATGAGCTGGCGCCGAATCTTGTTGGAATACCCAGTGCCTGTTATTGAACATGGTATGAGAAACAGGTTCCACAAGGTTCGTCAGGACTGTATTTTGATACACAACAGCATTCGTTTTTACACCTTTCTCACAAAAATGTACCTCTGTTAAGCCCCAATAAGAAACTCCCAACCATACCATGAGCGAAGATGGAAAATGACCTCGTTGGACACGCGGAATACGGTTGCTCGCTTCTTCACTACTGTGTGCGTACACCTTATCATTTTGTTTGTTGTAGCTCTCTTCTACGGTAAACATTTTTTCATCCGAAAAAAGAATTTCCCGGTATTTTTTTCCCGCGTACCGCTTCAACAAAGCGCGGCATCTCTTCAGTCTCAGGTCCATTAGACGAGCATTCAAACGATCAAATTTTTCAGTATGTTAAAAATTTGAATTGGCGCGTAACCGCAACGATGCAACGCAATAACTGCAACACGGTCTTCTTTAAGCGTCCACTCCATATTTAAAAATGAGTAAAATTCTAAAAGTATACATTTTTATTTTCATGAACAATTCTAAATTCGAATTCAATAAACTTTTTTGTGGCCAGCATTCTAAAAGAAAAGTTTTTACTGTGTGACAATACTTATGACCTGACTAGGTATATGTATAGATAAGGTACTGTTGCATCCGCGTCGTCGATCGATGCTGGACTATCTAGGATTAAACAGTAACAGTAAAAACACTAGACGTACCTGAACGACGCTGTGATAGCACAATCGCTTGTTTTGGTGAATTTATGATTTGGTAATTTTGAGTGTTTTCGGTAACACGTGAAAACCGTTGATGCGTCCGGAATTCTCGTTCCTACTATTCTTTTTTTTTTCCTTATGGCTTCGCTCTCTCGCGCTTTTGAATACGTCAGTGTTTGACAGTCAAAACATTGACGTTTCCTAATAGTCGAGTCTAATTTCCGAGAGGCCATCAAGCCAACATCGACACACGCATGGGCCGCATAATTATGGTGACGAAACAGGTACAGTGGCAATTATATGCGAGAATAAATATTGTATTATACAAGATGAATTTACATACATAATGTAATTTGTGAATAATATATAACAGTATAATTTGTGCAAATAACAACAGCGTGTAATCTTATATATCCGCATAAATAAGATAATTACTTGTATTGTACAAAATAATTTATTTGTTATATTATTAGAATTTCCATAGAAATCTAGGTTGTATGTCACATTTTTGTTAACAAATTTCTTATAATGCACAAACAATATTAACATCTCAATTGTGCAACATTATAACTAAACACTTAGTAATTTTGCGATGTAAAAAGAGCGCTAATACATATTTTAGGTAATCTAGATCCTAGATCCCGGGTTCAAGTCAGTTTTTCTTATCTAATGAGCTTATAATATACTAATTGAGCCGGCAAACGTTGCTCTGCCACATGACTTTAAAAAAGTAGCCCATTTGCTTCTCCAAGGTTCAATCTATGACTATACCGAAATTCATCCAAATTGGTTCAGCAAGCAGTTTAGCCATGAAAGCGTAACAAACAAACAAATTCACTGTCACTTTTATAATATTATAAATACGATTACCAACAAATTAACATAACTATAATAACTAATAAATCTAATAGGGCAATTCACACAACGCCATCTAGTCCCAAACTAAGTAGCATAGCACTTGTGATATGGGTACTAGATAACTAATATACTACATATATACTTTATTGTAAATAAATAAATATAAAATACATAAACAGCCAGACGCGAGACGGGAATGAACCCGTGATCTCTGTAAGCGTACCGAAGTGCGTTAACTGTTATGCCACAGAGGTCGTCAAATATATTAATAATAAGTAACTAATATAGTTTTATAACTAAAAATTACTAAGTTAAGTAATAATATATTACCCTAAATGTGTATTGTTGGGATAAATAAATGAAATTTATTATGATTAATTGCCACTTACCGACAGTGAAGAAGATAAATAGATGACAGATCACCGGTATGTGCAACCCGCCAATTTGTCTTGGACAAGTGTAGCAGGTATACTATTCATGCCCTCTAAGGGGCGGCCCGAGCCCAGGATTGCAACATTGGGGGTAAAATTGTAATATCATAGTTTCTTAATAATACTATTTTTTTTATTGGTGAGGAGCAGCAGGCAGGCTGACGGCCCCCTTAATAGTAAGCAGTTACTGTCGCCTATGGATGTTTGGGACGTTACGGGCACCGCAAACACAGTAGCGTGTTTGTCCTATAAGGGTACAGGGACCTGGGTCACTAATGCCGGAACACAACAAGGTTATTATGGCAGTATACTTATAGACCAGGGTGGTTGGTATCCAGACGGGCTTGAGGGCCTACCAAGGATTTTTTAACGCCTTTTACGATAGGCCGACCTTGGCTTACTCCGCCCCCGCAAGGAGAAACTAGATTATTTATATACGTCGGTATAATCCAGAATATTAGTTTTGTGTTTTAGAGTAAAGCCGCTTTACGTTTTAGATTACAACTTGGAATTTGCAAATTAAACCTGGGATGATTAAAATTTAGAAAAATGTAGGGATTATACTAATTTTAATAATTTCACACTTTATTTTCTTTTAAAGATTAGTGTAACTAAGCCTTTTAAACTTTAATATATCAAAAGACATTGACACAAAATGTCATTTAAACTACGATGCCGGTCACAGACCGAGATTGCACCGTACAGGAATGAGAAGGATAGCTCGAGAGCAGTGGATTGTGTGAGAGATGAGGGAGAGGAGCGGTGGTTGGAGAGACGCGATACCTTGCGGTGGGCAAACAAATTCGCACTCAAAGTCGTTAGTCTTTTTTTTATTGCTGTAGGACAGCAGACAGGCTGACGGCCCGCTTAGAATTTAGCAGTTACCGTCGCCTAGAGGTGTTTGTAATGCCAGTGGCATCACGAACACGCTGCTGTCCCAAAGGGTACAGGAACTTGGGTCACTAATGCCAGAACACAACACAAGGTTATTAGGGCGGCATACTTAAGACCAAAGGTGATCGCCATCCAGACGGGCTTGAGGCCCTACCATGTAGCTAGGGTAGGTTGTTTTGTCGCCTTTTACGACAGGCTGACCCCGGCCACAGAGGTTAGTATTCTTTCTCCGCCCCTGCACGGATAAAAAGTTCCGGTGTATCGAAGGCTTGCAATGGTGTCTACTGGTCTATCACAGTAATTATTCATGTTGTTATGTTTCATAGTGGCTTTTATTTTTCTTGACCAAGAAGGCGCAACGCTGCAAGGAGAAGTTGTAAATTGAGGCGTGATGCATTACCCGCCAAAACGTATTTGTGACAAAATAACGATATACTTGTAAATATCGTTACAAAGCACTCCAAACTAATTGCAAAACTATTCACTGTTTATTGCACAAATGACTTAATAATTATACCTATACTTATATTTAACTTCTTATTTTGCATTTTGAAACAAATCCCACAAAATCAACATGGATTTAGTCAATTGGTAAAAGGGATAAGTAATAATACAATAATAAGTAATTCTTCTTGGAAAAGTAGGGATGTTTCTCGTAACAAAGTATTATAAGATTACAAGAGCTTAATTGGATCTTTGAAGTTTCGAATATTAACACAATCAAATTTTTAATTTGCTAACACCGAATAAAATATTTTGCATACTATAAGATTTAAGATAATTGCCAATTTATGTATAGTTTTTTTTTTTTATTGATAAATGATTTACCGTAAATTTCATTCGAAGTCAAATATACAATTACATAGATTGCACGCCAGAACGCGTTTGTAAAAATGAAAAATTATTGTGAGCAAAATGTAGCTCTATCAAATCCAATGGAATTTATAATATAACTAAAACGTTTAATCTTAATCGTCTCGCTACCGTTTATTGTCAGAAATCAAACTAGCAGGTTTTATTGAAAAATCATACGAATTTAAAGATAAGACAACGGTATTATAGATGGTTATTTCAATGCGATATGTCGTTAAAAGTAATCGACCGATTTTAAAAGGGTTTCCGGCTAATGGCTGCTATTTTCGGCACAGTGTTTGAGTTAGTGTTAATGTTGTTCTTAACATATACAACAGAATTCCGTATTCATTTATCATTCGATAAAACAAAGAAGTAAAAATGTGTCTTCGTTGCTTTAGCTTCCGTACTAAAGAAAATACTCAATAGAAAGCAGTTACCAGCACTTAACGTTTGGATTGCTAAGTATGTTGCAATGTATTGTCGTCAGAGAGATAAACAAATTCAGCCTAGAACGAAAAATAATAGCAAGAGCACAAAAGGGAAACAGTAAACTAACTAATCAATAAATTATCTTAAAACTGTTTACTCTCGTTTACATTAAAAGTTTCTGCACAATAATAATAATAAATATTTTGTGACAATTCACACAGCGCCATCTAGTCCCAAACTAGGTAGCATATCACTTGTGTTATGGGTACAAGACAACTGATATACTATTTATACACTTTTTTTAAATAAATATATATTATACATAAACACCCAGATGCGAGACGGGAATGGAACCCGTGACCTCTGCAAATGTACCGACGTGCGCTAGCCGTTACGCCACAGAGGTTGTCAAATGGAAGAACAATAGAAGGGGCCCGCTAGCAAGTATTATATAATATAAACAATACCAGTGGTTGTTCATCTTTTTCTTACGTGTACCTTAATTCACCGATTTTTTTTTATTTCTGTAGCATAGCAGACAGGCTGAGGGCCCGCTTAATAGTAAGCAGTTGTCGTCACCTATGGGTATTTGCAACGCCAGTGGCATCGCGAACACGTTGCTATCCCATAAGGGTACAGGAACTCGGGTCACTAATGTCGGAACACAACACAAATTTATGGCGGCATACTTAAGACCAAAGGCGGTCGCCATCCAGACGGGCTTAGGGCCCTACCACTTAGCTAGGGTGGGTTGTTTTGTTGCCTTTTACGACAGGCCGATCCCGACAGCAGAGGTCAGTGTTCTTTCTCCGCCCCTGCACGGATATAAAATATTGTGACTGTCATTATATTTCTGATTCTGATAAGGAATAATTGAGTGATAAACTAGTCTGCTTAGCTCGGTGCACCAGATAATAGGCCAGATTTCTCTAGGTAGATATGGTCTTAAAGAAGTACGTTACAGCGCCACCTATTACAGGCGAAGGGCAAATAGAGGCGGGTGCGACAGTAGGCACACCTTCACCACAGTAGGGATGACTGTCGCTAGCTGAGAAGACTTTTCGTTTTCGAAGAATATCATCCCGACATCCTACGGGGCATACGAGGCGGGGGCATCGCAGAAACACGAGCAAGTCAATTCGGCAGCCGTGTGGTCTCAGTTCATTTCATTTGTCCGCACAGTCTCAACCAATGTGTTAAAAACAACTTTAAATATTGCCTCAACTTGAAAAATTAGTATTCTGTGACAACCATTATTTTCGCGTCTCAAGAGTTTTAAAAACCGATATAACTTTCTCGAACTCCCACGTGAAATGGCAAATGACTGTATTTTTACATTTTCTGAATGGCCGGCAGATGAAGTAATTTTATTTTTGGATTCAATTCCAACGTATTTATATCACATATACTTTTTTTTTCTTTTCATCCCAGTTTCGTACGACAATTTTCACATCAAGTCGCAGTTGGATAATTTTAATTATAGACCGAGAATCATTCGCTTTTTACATCGCTGCATTAGCGTTTGGCATTAGCATGCCCAGGCGCAGAAGTCGTTTGGGTGGTGATGTCTTTTCTGAACGACATATCTATCTTTCTTCACACACTTCAATATAGATAAGATTTAATTGTAAAAAGAGAATGAATTAAAGAAATTCGGAAACTAATGTAATTTAATGCTCAATAAACTCACTGGTTACATTAACTGAAGAATAGTCCTCTTGGACGATATAATAAAATTAATTACAATAACACCCCATATCGTCCCACTGCTGGGACAAGGATAACGGACAGTATATCCGCTATGCTTGTCTGGGTGGGTTAAATATACCGGTGATCCCGATACGTTGGTTTCCTCGAGATTTCCTTCACCACTGGTATATGACAATTATGGTATAGGTAATATGCAAGTTATGCAAGAAAAACTGCCTAAGCGGGATGTCACTGTGGGATTCGAACCAGGGACCTCTAGTTTGGTCTCCGAGTGAAATGCCACTGAGCTACTAGGTGCCTGACTAGAAGATAAAATTAATTGTACTGTATTAATTAGCTATTTTATATTATTTATTTATAATTTATCCGTGTAAGGGCGGAGAAAGAATACTAACCCCTGTGGCCAGGTTCAGCCTACCGTTAAAGGCGACAAAACAAACATAGCCACATGGCTAGCCCGTTTACTATTAAATGGTCCGTCAGCCTGTCCGCTGATAGTCAGCAATAAAAAAGGTATTATTTCAAAACTGGACATAAAACAATAAAAATGCCGGTTCAAATAATCCCACCAGTTAGTCGACATTGCTGAAAGTTATTGAAACAATAGATTGATTATTTCATTCTCGAATTTCGCTGATCAAAGTCAAATACACGTTTATTTAAAATTTACTTCACAAACTTCAACTGAGACTACATTTATTGAGCGTTTATTCGTTTAAATTTACAGCATTAACACACAGAGTTCGATAATGGCCAATTAATCTTATATCTTAATTACAAAAATTACACTTTTATGACTAATTAGTATTTATTTGATAGCGATCTTACGATAGTATAAAATTTTAAGGCTTTAAAATATTAATTAACTGATATATCACGACAGCGATAACACATTGTTGCAACTCAGAGATCTCAGGTTCGATTTACGTCGTAGATTTATTTTTTAGGTAGTTTTCCCACATTATAGTTGCATTATATTGATGCGAGGTATTAAAAATCACAATGATATCAATGTAACACGTGATTCCGTGCATAGTTTATAATGATAAATAAATAAATATATTATAACATTTCACACAGCGCCATCTAAGCCCAAAATTAGTAGCATAGCACTTGTGTTATGGGTACTAGACAACTACTGTACTACATATATACTTTTGTAAATAAATACACATTAAACAAAAACACCAGACGCGTGACGGGAATCGAACCCTTGACCTGCGCAGGTATACCGACGTGCCTTAGCTGTTACGCTACAGAGGTCGTCAAATTAAATGAGGATATTTACAACAAAACCGACACTTAACTCTGACAATGATATTAAAAATATGTATATTTTAAAAATAATATAATTTTATATTCCCCTTGAATGATCTAACTGGAGACAGGTTAATACCTCATCACTCAAGAATTACTCTACGCGTAATCGAACCTGAAACTTCTATTTTATTATTGTTGAAAAGCAAACAGGCTGTCAGGCCCACTAAATACCAAGCAGTTACCGCCCCTTATATACATGTTCGCGACGCTAAGGCATCGGTAGCCCCTGCGTTCACATAGGGGAACTTGAAACTGACTTATTTACGCCGGAGCACAACACAAGGTAATTACAGGGGCATAGGGCTCTCTCCGTGCAGGAATGGAGTAAGAATGGCTACGTGGTAAGGCCCCAAGCCCGTCTGGATGGCAGTCACTCTTGGCCTATAAGTATACCGCAATAATAACCTTGTGTTGTCCTGTACCCTAGCATCACAAACCTCCATAAGTGACGGTAACTGTTTGTTATTAAGTGGATCGTTAGCCTGTGTGTTGATAATTTAGAGACCTATCCATTCGGACTTGGAGCCATACCATCTAGATTGTTTGGTCACCTTTTACGACAGGCCGTCCTCGGCCGTAAGTGTTAGTACTCTTACTCCCTTGGGAAAGAGAAGACAACCTGAAGCAACCAAAGATGTAGAAACGAAAACAGACCTTTACAGATATTGTATTGAAATATTTTATTAAAAATTATCCAGCCTAATTAAATTTTTATAGCTCCTATTGAGTGAAAATTTTCTATTCTCAGTGTCTACATATTCTCAGTGAGGATGGACCCTTAACTCTAGAAATACACACCTATTTTTTTAGCCCGCAAACCATAAACTGGGGTATATATTTACCACAAGGGTTTTTTAATCATAAAAACTGTTCTGATAGCAATAATCAGACATTTAAGTATATGAGTTTTTTTATTCTCATGTCAAGTATAAAAAGATGAAATTCAATTTGAGTAAAGTTTAGTCTTTAAAAACGACCAAATATTCATTGAACGACTTACTAACTGGAGAAGTAAGTACCCAAGTTAATCGCTTTAGGGTTAAGCCTCGGCCGGCCTCTTACGTTGGCACTGAACCGTGATGTTAAGATGTTGTCTCAACCAATAAAAAACCTTAATGAGACAGCCTTACTAATAGCAATTATGTTTCGGGTCATAAAGACACAATGTATCTTCTTATCTTTGTAAAACGTGTAATATGTTGTAAAAAATTAACAGCCACATAACATTGTAATGTAAAATCTACATTAGTAGAATAATGAACATAACATATAAATACAGTAGCCGATCACGCCCCGCCGGGCGAATAACAGACAAAAGTAAATAGAAAAAAATGAGAATTTAAAAATAAATAACTATCTACAAAAAATTCCGATTGGTAGTAGTCCTTTCCCGATATGTTCAGTAGTTTTGTTGTGATGGTGCGTCAAAGGAACCCCATTTTCCGTATATATGTATAGATATTTTTTATTGCTGAGGACCAGACAGGCCAAGGCCCACTTAATAGTAAGCAGTTACCGTCGCCAATGGATGTTTGCTACGCCAGTGACACCGCGAACACGCTGCTGTCCCAACAGGAACCTGTGTCACTAATGCCGGAACATAATACAAGGTTATTATGACGGCATAGTTTAGACCAAGGATGGTTACCATCTAGACAGGCTTATGGCCTTACCACATAACGTCCTGGGTTCGAATGCCACGCAAGCACCACTTGGGCAGTTTTTCTCGCCTAATGTGCATATTATCACCTAATTGCCTTGTACTGACGGTAAAGGAAACACCATGAGGAAATCTGCACACCAAGACCACTTGTGTAACCCGCCAATCCTTAGAACAAGCGTGGCCGGTATACTACTCGATCCCTTTAGGAGGAAGCCGAAGCCTCAGCAGTGCGATGTTATTATTTAATATTTTAAATACTGCTAATCTCTATTAAGACGTATTGTCTATTAAGTCAAGTGGTTTCCATCAATATCAATTTTTAAGTATTACTAGATGTAAGGTAATCAAGATAATTGTCATGCCTGTCCTCTTGTAGAGAGAGTGCAGAAGATTTAGATTTATAGAAGAGAAGAAGATAGGAAAATGCCAACGAGAGGTTGTCGTTTTCTCTCTAATTAGCGGAGATTAAAAATCGATTAGATTTTGGAAGCCGACGGAAGATGTCTGGGTGTAGCCAAAAGTTGAATTAATATAGTATAATGATGACGAGCTGGGATTAAACTTGAAGAATGCTTATTTAGACTATAACAGAATATAATATTCCTGAAATGTTTTAATCTAATTTCTAAATCCATACTATTATTACAAATGTGGAAGTAACTCTGTTACGTTTTCACGCCTAAACCGCTGAACCAATTTTTATGGATTTTGGCATGGACATAGATTGGGCCTTTTAAAAGGACATGCAGGACTTTTTGTTGCGAAAATAAAACTTGAAGGGAGTGAAATAGGGGTACACATAATAATTTTTTATTTTTTTTTATTTTTATGTTAGAACATGTTCCGGGTTAGCTAGTACCTATTTAAATATGATATCAGTCCAAAAACCGCCTTAAAAATAATATAAGAACAAATTATAAAAAAAAATCAACTAATAGCAAATGAATAATTAAATCTGATTAAATCTAAGGAAACCCATAAAACCTTACGTACCTCTTATCCTAACAACGATCTTGATTAAAAAAACTCACACAAAAACACAACACAATACACTGTCACAACACATTATATTCCAAGCACTTATGTCTATTCAAGCCACTGTTACGAAAATAGTATATGCGATATTTTCATGGGAAACGTACGCGACATACGTAGCACGCGAGAGATCGCGAGCGACTGCCTGGGCTGGCACTGGCACAGCGGCGCATCAAAAACGCGGGAAGCGTGTCGAAGCGCAAGAAAATCACTTCGATTTATGAAATGTAATTTTCTTCACTCGAATCATTCTAATAAAATCTTACGAAGATTTATATATAATTTTTTCTTTGGCAGATAAATACTCTGAAAAAATCTGATATTAAATTCTAAAACTTTGGTCAATCCAGGCTCATCTTCGGAATTATTGAATGTTTTATGTCGTATTATTCGTACTCGTATAAGAGTGTAGGAATATTTTGTTAAAAAAAACACTTTAAATATATTGATTTAATATATTTATATTTATGAATTTAATGTTAATATAAAGATTGCCATCCCATAGGCGGCCGGCCGATGCACATCAGAATTTGCTGACGCAGACGTTTCAGCGTAGCTAGCAGATTATCTAAGCAAATTGGGATACAAAAGTAGGATCAGAGCGTATTGAATAATTAGATTTTAATTTCATGCAGATTCGGGCACTAATCGTTTTTATAATTTGAAGAACTAACTTTAACTTTTTTGCGAAATCAATCGAAAAACCATAGTTATCAGAGATTTCTATGCTTATCTCCTCCTCCTCGAGTCGGTTCCCTCAGTGCTGAGGGTCGTGATCATCTCGACGGAGTACTTTGGTGCGTATTATTTGCCGCCATCTGCCCCTATCGGAAGCAGAGTGTAAAGCGTCGTGGACAGTGGTTTCCAAGGCAGTGCGAATCTGATCGGTCCATCGCATGGGGCTCCTTCCTCTTGGTCTTCTTCCCTCCACCATCCCTGTTACCACCCTGTTACTATGCTTTTATATTTCTCCTTTTAATCGTCGTCCTGGTTGTACCCAAAGCTTTCACTCCGAATCTCGAGCTTTAGATTTAGCGATTATATCGAATGTTAACTCATGGTGAAGTTATTACTAAAGAAAAACTTTTTATGTAATTTAAAAAATATTAAATCATATACAGCGATGCGTTTTGACTTGTATCTACCGATTGAGCTTTGCAAGTATAGATAGTATAGCCAGTTATATATAGATACATTTTTTGATAGTTTTCAAGATATTATGGTTTTTTTTTCGCGGGCATCGAAAAATCTCATACTAATAATGAAATTATTTTATTTCGAAAATTTTCCACAAGTGGCCAACGCAGCCACTAGTGACCGACTGGTGTTTTCCAAGTTCAGCATTGGAGGGAAAAGCTAAAGTGCCTTATCTGCCTGTAAGCTCGATGATACATTTGATGCCTTTTACAAAACACTAGAAAATAGCCTTACTCTTCCTGTTGTTGGTATACCATATAAATTCTATGTGTTTCTAATGGAACATCTTTTTTATTTTAGTTATATTCGGTAAGCAATTGTTTACAGTAAAGTATACATTTCCACAGGCTTTCATTTCCTTTTCCATTTCATGATAAAAAGACGTCGTGTAAAGTTAATACAAGGCTGAAATGTATTCCATCCTACTACTAAGATATCTTAAGCGATAAACATCAAATATTTTAAGTGACGACATCTGTGACGCAAAAGCTTTTACACGTTTGTATATTGTATTATATATAGTATTTATATTATTTATTTAGAAAATAAAAGTATACGGTATAGTGATACTAGTTGCGTCGTATCCACAATACGAGCTCTCTACTGCAGTACTGAAATATTACAGTTTACTTATTATTATTAAAGTTAGAGTAATTGTTCATCAATTATATACAAATTCTTAATTGAAACGTAAGCTGTATTCGATTTTTTATTTAATTAAAGAAGGATGTCTGATTAAGTGTAAATATATATTTTATGTTCCATTTCTTTCGCTATTTTAAAAGTTATTACTTAGAAAATATAAATTAACTAGATTGAATAACAGGTATCAAAGTTATGCATGAAACAAGTTTTGAATTATTATACAAATTAATTAAAATTTCATATGTTAAATTTACAAATTACATTTAGATATATCTATTTTAGATAATTTTACTAACACCATACTATTATTTTACTACCATTTTCCGTGCAGGGGCGGAGTAAGAATACCTGTGGCCAGGATCGGCCTGTCGTAAAAAGTGACAAAACAACTCTACGTGGTAGGGCTCCGTGCCCGTCTAAATGGCAACCACATTTGGTCTATGAGTATGCTGCTATAATAACCTTGTGTTGTGTTCCGGCATTGGTGAACAAGGTTCCTGTACCTTATAGGACAGCAGCGTATTTTCACGGTGTTCCTAGCGTCACCCACATGCTACTGCGTAGGTCATTTGCTTGTCTGTTGAACTCCAATAATAAAAAATACAAATATTTTGACTATTACTTTTGATCTATTCCAATTAAAAATTATATTAATTTTGGATATTTTCAGGCTTAATGCTATTTAGCTATTGGACGAACAAACCAGACAAAAATAAAATAAATGTCTTAATATTTTTCTCATTTCGTTTCAAATACATGTACAGTCAACGCCTCAATACGTAAAAACATTTAAATGATTCCTTGTGCGAACAGTTTGGCCTTTGATAATATATGGATTAAAATTCTTCATATAATTTTCATACTTTGAGTTTTTGAAAGACTTAAGTACATCTAGAAATAAAATATGACTACCTAGTCGCTTGTTCAGAGATTTATAGGTCACTGATTTCATAGGAACGGCGTTTTTCTTTCAGATTTGTAATGTAGTCATCTAGGTAAAAATAGTGACCTCTATTTAATTTTTTTAGATTTAATAAGCACAGCAAAGTGAAACACACACGCACGATTGGTATGCGAAAAAGGCGCCATGTTGCAAGGCGGAACCAAGTTATCTATTTCTGTTTGCTGGTCGTCTACGCTACGAATTTCTGTATTGCTTTGAGAACCCAAGTTTAACTTTTTTGATAATACTTTAGATAATTGAACATTATTATTTATGTATACAAATTTTCATTTCATGAGTTTATACAATATCTATACATAAATAAGGAATTCTTTTGACGCACCATCACAACAGGTCTATAAGACCATCATTAGGCCTGTCCTTTCATACGGCTGTGAAGCGTGGCCGGTGTTAGAGTGACACAAGCAAGAACTGCGTGTCACGGAGATGAATATGCTACTGTGGATGTGTAGAGTGACGCGGAAGGACCGCGTTAGGAACTCTCGCATTCGCGGCAACCTTCATGTCCGTGACATTGCGGATAAATTACGTTTTACGGCAACCGGATGCTTACGTGGGAAATAAATGTTTGGCCATGCCGCCTCCGCCGGGCCCCGGCAGGAGAGGTAGACCCAAAAAGTGCTAGCTTGACGTCGTAAAGGGTGATATGCGTGCCAATGGACTACCAGGGACGCTGAAGACTGTGCGAAGTGGAGTAGAAAAAGTCGGTAAGCGGACCTCGGGCACTGAAACGGAAGTTAGGTTGCAACCGGGATATAACGCTGGGATGATGATGATCAAAAAAAAACTACTAAACATATCGGGATATAACTACTACCGTTCAACGCAAAATTTTCCGTAGATGGTTACAAATTATTTATTTTTCTCCTATCGACTATCGGTCGGATTCTATCGACCCTTTTTCATTTTTTTTCAATTTACTTTTACCTGTTACTCGCTCAGCGGAGAGGATGATCGGCTAGAATATAATAAATTAGTCACAAGGTTTGGGAGATTAATATAAATTGGGCTCCCCAGTTAATACTTAAAGATTTGGTGACTGATTTTCTTCCTTAACACGTTGAACTTCAGACTAAAAATAATGTTAACCCCAGTGGGCCACGGCGGACACCTTCTGACCGCCAATACATCAGGTCCAAGGGACCGCTTCGGATACCGTGTGTCCGCATGCTTTCGATTACTAAAGAAGCCTCTAGGCGGCCAACGAACACCGTTTCGACTCTTTTTAGTAAAGCAAGCGAAGCAAGTGTGTAGGCCACTAGGCACAAAACAATTCGAAAAGGACTCAGATTGTATGATCTTTTTAACCAGTTCTTTTCAAAAATATATGTAATTTCTGAGTTATTTCTTGAAAATATTTGCAAAAAAACAGTCAACGATTTTTGGACCATTCTTGATACACTGGTGTAGATGGACTGGTGTAGGTTTCCCTAGAGGAAAGTATGACGTCAGACACATGGTTTCCATCATGGCGTTCAAATTATTAAGACTGACCTAATCTGACTCAATTTTGTCACTAAGGAAGTAGCTGGGAAACTAAAAACAATATATGTATAGAGCTATAATTTATCTTATTCACGTTTATCTACCAATTTGTTAACCAAGCCTCCCGCCTGTCTCAGTTTAGATGAAATTGACGGTAAAGCGGGGTTGTATATGTGCTACAAATCTGCCACTAACTGTTACGGAAACTGGCAACAAGTTCGTAGGAATTTCTAGTTATAAAGTTAGGAAGTGGCGCAACTATCTCGGTGACCGTGCGCGTGTAGTCTGCGACACAAGTGTAACTTTAATTTATAATACTCCAACTGTACGAGTATGTGATAACTTTTAATGCTTACCGAGCGATACATCCTTATTTAGATAATAAAAGAATAACGTCGCGTCTGCTTCAGTGGTTACGAAAATTAATTTGTTCAGTCATATGTGTTTGGTAGACCCCTATACACCAAAAATCCTAACTAGGTGATAAAGTACCAAAGCCGCCTGGATGGTAACCAATTCGGTCTATAAATATATATACCATAATGAACTTGTGTTGTATTCCGGCATTAATGTCTTGTGAGATCCAGTAGCACTACGCTGACAGCAGCGTGTTCGTGGTGCCCCTAGCATCGCAAACATCCATGGGAAATGGTAACTGCTTACTAAATGGGCCATCAGCCTATATGCTGTTTCTCAGCAATAAAACAAATCATGATCTCATATCTGATTAATTCGTTAGACCGACAAACCCGTTAGTAGATGGCCACTGTCACCTATAGACATTTACCATACCAGAGGCCTTACTATATATAAAAACTTTAATTAAATTCTCTATCCGTGCAGGGCGGAGAAAGAATACTGACCTCTGTGGTCGGGGTCGGCCTGTCGTAAAAGGCGACAAAACAACCCACTCTGGCTGCGTGGTAGGGCCTCAAGCCCGTCTGGATGGCGACCACCTTTGGTCTTAAGTATTCCGCCATAATAAGCTTGTGTTGTGTTCCGGCATTAGTGACCCAAGTTCCTGTACCCTTATGGGACAGCAGCGTGTTCGCGATGCCACTGGCGTTGCAAACACCCATAGGCGACGGTAACTGCTAAGTTCTAAGCGGGCCGTCAGCCTGTCTGCTGTCCTACAGCATTAAAAAAATACCCATAGTTAAGAAAACCACAGTCAAATCTTTATATGCTATTTATTTATTATAAGGTATGATAAATATATTGTTGATTCTGCCGAAATACTTAGTAGCAATGTCTGTTATTGATAGGTTTCTTGTTCCGTATAGCAAAAGGCATTTAATCATCCGCCTGATTGTAGTACCGGAGGTGACATCATTTTCAGAAATTTATTATCAGACGACTCTCTCAGAAACTTGTCATACCAAACGTGTTGAGGTAAGTAAGGTTTATTTTAACACATTAATACAATATTGTAATTATTTGCCGTGTGATCTCAATGAATTACTAAATCGTAAAAGGCGAATAATGCATTATTATCCTACTTAGATCATAAATAATATAGGTTACCATTCATTCTGTTTGAAGTTTTCATTAGCAATAGTAGGTAGGTAGGTTTGTAGTTTTAAGGGATAATCAAGCTTGTACATTAAATCCCCATTTCTTCTTTACAATTGTTTACATTATAAATGTATTTTTATAAATTTATCATTCACACAAATTTAACACACACACTTCTTCTATTTAAAAGGTTGTTGTAAAATATATATTATTGTAATATAATGTACGTATGCGTAATATAAAACATTATCAATAAGAGGATAAAAAGATATAAGTTCCTGCAACGCTTCCAGAAAATTCTACTAGGTAAGCATTATTTTATTACCCTTTATAACATAGATTCCGGTTAGTTGGCCCTGATCCTATAAGCCAGGGGCGTTCTCCGCAATTAAACCGCACGAATTCGCTCGATCGATGGCACAATGTCCGGCACAGTACCCATACATCGGTGATCGGCTTATAGCATGATCTGGGCGGCAATGGTCCACTGCCTCGCTTTCTCGGCACAAATAGCTTGGGCGTCCATACGGAATTACTTTGTTTTAGTAAAATTTAGCGGTATTGAGTTATACGATATATTTATTCGTCTTTCCACTATTAATTTCAATACTTAGTTGCTTTGTGGTTTTTTTAATTTTTTTTAATAGAAACTGAAAATAAATAGGTTTGTTCTAATGTCAGAAAACAAGCAAAAATGCGGCCACTTTGTTCTAGTTCAGCATTGTATTTAATTTGATCCGTGCAGGGGCGGAGAAAGAATATTAACCTCTGCGGCCGGGGTTGGCCTGTCGTAAAAGGCGACAAAACAACGTGGTAGGGCCCCAAGCCCGTCTGGATGGCGACCACTTTTGTTCTTATGTATGTTACATAGTAACTTTGTGTTGTGTTCCGGCATTAGTGACCCAAGTTCCTGTACCCTTATGGGACAGCAGCGTATTCGCGATGCCACTGGCGTTGCAAACATCCACAGGAGACGGTAACTGCTAAATTCTAAATGGGCCGTCAGCCTGTCTGCTGTCCTACAATACTGCAATAAAAAAAATTAATAAAAAATATTGAAACATTACTTTCTTTATTTTTATTTTTAATAATGTTTTGTTTTTCTTCTATTTTATACAAGAGAATTTTTTCAGGTACATTTCATGTCTGTTTGTTCCTAACCTACGAGGGAAAATGGGCTACTTTCAGTACTAGGGCTCCGTATAAGGTATGTATATATAACCAAACTCCTTGTGTTTGCTAACGGGTCGCAAAGCAAGTACAGTTGAGGATACCATTCACCTTTCCTGACTCTTCCCTGAACACTTTGCTTCGTTTTTGTGTAATTTAAAATCCATCCTGAATAGTATAGAGGATTTATTTCTGCTCTAATTGGAATATTTTCTTTCCAATACTTGGTAACATAAGGTGTCGAGCTGAATATAAATTATTTTCTTCTTCCTGCCCTTATTTGAACCTATGTGGGGTCACATGTTCTCTCCTTGCACTCTCCTCTATTAGCCGTCATCTGAACATTCACACCTTTCTTAACCATATCATCTTTTGCACAATCCATCCATCTGTTCTTTGGTCTACCTCTCCTCTTGTATCCACTCTCAATTCTAGCATCCTCTTTGTTACATGACGCTCCTCTCTTCGTAGTATATGGCCATACCAGGCTATCCTATTACTTTTCAACTTCTCAATCACTGATGCTACTTTCGAACTTCCCCTAATATACTCATTTCTAATTTTATCCATTTTTGTAACTCCGCTCATCCATCTCAACATTCGCATCTCTGCTGCGTGTCTGATCCATACAATATGACAGGTCTTATAACGGATATAAATAAATTATTGTGAGGTAATAAAATCAGACTCCTTTTTGACTAGGTTAGGGGTTGGCGGCAGAAACCTTCACCCCAAATCACATGTAACGAGAAAATGTCACGACATTAGGCTAAAAATATTTGCTTTAAAACATTTCTGTATTGTAGAGACCATGAGTCTGACTGTTCATAATTATAATGTAGTTTTTTTATTGTTGTAGTATGGTAGATAGGCTGACGAACCACTTATAATTTAGCGGTTACCGTCGCCTATGGGTGTTTGCAGCACTAGGGGCATCGCTAACACGCTGCTATCTGCGTAGTGATAACAACAGCAACAACAACACAACATAAAGTCATTACTAGTATGGCGTCATATTTTAAATCCAGGGGTGGTTGCCATACAGACGGGTTTGAGCCTTACCATCCAGCTTGGATTGCTTAATCGCCTTTTATGACTGGCTGACCCCAGCCGCAGAGGTTAGTATTCTTATATACTCCACCCCTGCACGGATAAAAACTGGTAGATGCACTACTTAATCATAAGAGTTGGAAATTTTCTATTTTTTTTAAATAAGGCAGCCTTTCCTTCGCTCTCATTCCCTATTATAGATTTTTTATAATAACGTTTTCTGGTTTGTAGATGCGAGTAAGTAAGTTTCACTCAGCTAGTTTTCAGAGTATGTTATAGGTTAAAACATTTATACATCTACTATAATAGTAAAAAAAAAGTTTGTAGATCAGTTTCAAACTGGTGAATATTATCTGTTATTCTTTTTCAATATGATTTTACGGAGAAACATAATTTTTTTTTAATTATAGCAATGGTATTAAGTATTTTTTTTTCAGGAATGTTTTATTGAAATTCTGGGTCCACTATGATGCATAGTCACAGAATATTACTAAGGTACGTCATGGTTTTCCCTGGCGTAAACATAGCCCGACCAATAGATTTGGCTATGTTGCTTTAACACCGACTATAATCCTTCAACTTGGAGAGATAAATCCTTCGCTAGTCACGTTTGTAGTTCGTTGCATAGACATGCTAGCAGGTCAGGTATATTCTTGCCGCCAAGGTTTTAAAAGCTTGTCTAACTCTTTAAGGTTGTCAAGATACTGAGCGTTCTTCTTTTCAAAAGCTTAATATAATAAATGTAAGTATTAAATAATTGTAAAAGTATGTTTTTTATAATATAAACAAGAAAATGAACAATGAACTTAATCGATTTAGGTAACTAAACTAATAAAAAGTATAGATTATAAACATAATTTAACTCTAAAGAAATTTAAATAAATTAGCGTACACTTAGGAAAATGTTGTTTGATGGTAATTACAATTATATACGAAATAAATTAAAAAGACAAGTCCATAGTAAATGCCATGACAGATTTGAATCGGTGATGTAACATGACTTTTGCTCTGATAACGAATTTTACATATTAAAGCCGATTGTACGCTTGAAATCTATTTGATTTTCGGCACAGCGAAAAACAAACAAACATGTCCACAGTTCCTGAAATATCGGATGTACGGAATAAACAAATGAAAACAAAATCCATTAGATAATTACATAGAGCATTGTGTCACATGGAGATGATATGATATATGGTTTTTTTTTTTGGTCTCGGGGAAAATCCCTATTCTTGACGGGTTCCCCGAGGGTTGACCGAGGCATATGTGGGACTCCGTGAAAGATGTTAGGCCATCCGACTACCCACTTAAAAACCCCGATGTTCTCCTTTCACCTACACCTGGGCCTACGGATATGCGACCTGCCAATCCCATGGCCCAGGCCGGCGCCGGGCCATTGTCTCGTTACGGGCCTCTTCCATAATATTGGCGCCAGGGGGGTCAGAAATTCGTCCCCCCGGTACTGTCCTCTATTAACTTGGGGAGTTGAGCGAGGCCGCAGAACAGCATGGGGCCCTCACCCTCACGATGATAGTGCAGAGAGCGGATTCTCCCTCGAGGGGCCGGCTGGGGCCGTATTTTACGACGGTCGGAGGTCATTGGGAGCTAGCCCTTCGGCGCCGACAACGTGACCTGCGTTGGTGGGAGGTGAGTGTGTTAGTTAGCTCCTGCTCCCGCTCCACCGCTTCCTTTGCGGACATGACTGCCTCGCAAAAGGCGACGACGGCTGTCCATCTAGGATCACCCCCGACCATGAATACAACCAGGACCGGGAGTGACAGGGCCACACCAATTTAAGCGAGTGTGGGTCACCGAGTCCTCTTCGTAGCCCGCGCCACAATGGTAGCACCCCGACGTCGTCTCCCGGCCTATGCGAAACAGGTACCTCCCAAAGCAACCGTGCCCCGACAGGACCTACGTCAGGTCAAGGCACCGTGGCGCCTCTCCATCCATGATGGATGAACATAATGTATTCCACTCTAGTAGCATATTTAGTGTTCATGTTCAAAATAAAACAGCTTCTCTCTGCACAATGTTTAAAAATTATCTGTGAAAACAAGCTTCATTTTATTCAAGCAAGGAGAGACTTAGGTCGACAGATCGATTTGAAAAAAATATTCGTTATTTTCGAACTGTGAATAAATTTATTAGATAAATTGGGTTCTGGAAGGAAAAGTCGTGCGGCACTGACTGTTGACTAGCAAAAGAGCTATGGCATTTTTTGCCTTTCACAACTCCCAACCTATTGTTGGTGTAGCATTTTTATTTCTGATTACGCTGTCAATCATATTAAATTTAATATATACTGTATGTGTAAAATAAAGACTAAAATGTTTATTGTTGCGTAATATTGATATAATTAAAGATGCAACTAAATTCTTGTTTTATTTATCTATTTATGTAAATTACTACAAAACGCTGCATTACCGGTTCGATGACAACCCTAATCTGCTACCAAATTAACATCTTAAAGCAGCTGACTCTGCCGCTACAGTTGTGTCTGGGAGATGGAAACCCGCCAGAGTATCAATGTACGAGGCATCTCTTACCAAGGAGCACCCCATCTTCCGACGCAATAAGGAAATTCCGTCTGAACTTGTCGCAACACAATCCATTCGGTTCTAAAATAGCTCACACGCTGACGGTAGCAAAAGTCTGGCGAAAATTTAGCGTTATTTTAATTAAATTTCTCTAACAACATTTTGCATGGTGGAAAGGTGAAAACATGAAAGCTTTAATGAATTAAAACTACTTTGCATAACATGTTCACGTAAATAAAGCAACCAGTCCCTTCTAGAGATGTTATCTGAGGAAACACATACCTAAAACACGGATAGCTCTCAGCTTTTAATAGCAACAATGTAACACCAAATTTGCTATTACTAAAAGATTTTACTTTTCTTCTTAGAAGAGTTTAATTTCAGTTACGGTTCGTCCTAATGTGCACGCTGTAGTAACAACCGGATTCTTAAAGCTACCTTCACTGGCCTTTACTTTATACATTTGTCCGGACACCTGCACATGTCTCTGGTTTGCCTGGTATAATTTGTTTTAGTGAAGACAAAAAACTGTTTGTCTCAATGACCTAACAGTAAGTACTCTTTCAGAGTGGAGGCGGGCGCGTGTAATTCAAAATGTATGCAGACGCCAGTTGCGTTCACAGTCTTCCCGCGAGCCGCGCGTCTTCATGAAGCGGGCGCGGGCGCGATTGGCGCGAGTGTTTCTAATGGCTCAGTCCGTCCGTATCGTTCACAGAGATATGGCGTCTGTTAGGTGACTACGCTTGTGGTTCTAAACCATTTTGATTCACCCGCCGAAGCGTCGCCAATCGTCATGGATATCAATACGGAATAATTTAAAATTTATAAAATTCAATAATAACTATAATAGTTATAAACTTCATTTATTGCAATTTCCATTTCAAGTATGAATTTTCCAACCAAACACATATGCAATGACACTCGTAGCTCGTTCGGCACTGTGAATACGTAGACGCCAACGCCAAGACCCGAGCGCCCGCCCCCGCCCCCGCACCCTCTAGTACAGTCTGATTGACCACTTAAACCAGGTGATTTGGGCTTTGGGTTTAGCTCGTCGTACAACGCTTAAAGATCCTGTAAAATACACCATCGACTTGATCGCTGCATGAGAGGAATATGAAAGATAGTCAATAAGGCTGGAGTTAAGATATCATATCGACTTTACCGAAGAAATCGGCTAGTAATCAACCATCTCTACTATATATACTTTTCTTTTATAAATAAACTAGCTGTTCCCGCCCTTAGCTTAGCTTCGCTGGTCGAATAACAGAAAAAAGTAAATATAAAAGTGCGAATACATTTATTTTCTCATTAATACACTGACAATAAAGTAAGCTTGATTTGAGTGAAACTACTCGGCGAAAGGAATATTTCTTCCAAATTTCAAATCTCTACGCCTTATGGTTCCAGAGATAGATGGAAATGTCTTACATAGCCAACATCCCTTGTAGGTGGAATTTCGTAAAATTTATCCGTGCAGAGGCTGAGAAAGAATGCTAACCTCTGCGGCCGGGGTGGGCCTGTCGTAAAAGGTGACAAAATAACCCACTCTAGCTACGTGGTAGAGCCTCAAGAACGGCTGGATGGCGACCACCTTTGGTCTTAAGTATGCCGCCATAATAACCTTGTGTTGTGTTCCGGCATTAGTGACCCAAGTTCCTGTACTCTTATGGGACAGCAGCGTATTCGCGATGCCACTGGCGTTGCAAACACCCATAGGCGACGGTAACTGCTAAATTCTAAGCGGGTCATCAGCCTGTCTGCTGTCCTACAGCAATAAAAAAAATCCGTTCTTAGCTGACCTCTACTCCGCGAAAGGAATATTCCTACCAAATTTCAAATCTCTACGCCTTATGGTTCCAGAGATATCGTTATGAGTCAATATATATGTGGAAATCTCTTATTTATAAATAAATTTGTAATTAATAAAAATCCAGAATCGATAATGACTTATGGGCAAAGTTTTGCGCCACGGAAATCGTCTATTTATCTAAATATTTCGTCTAGTTATGGGAATAGCCTACATACTAAACTGAATCGGATTATTGGGGAAGCCATTAGACCAGCTGTCTAAAATAAATTTGTACTCGGTATGCTCGATTGCTCTTGGGGTAATTAGGTGGACAATTGAGCGGACGTTTCTGGTGGTATTGAATGAGACCCAATCAGGGAGCCGGGGTCAATCTTTTATGTTATACGTGAATGTCAATCAAATGTTCCATTCGTGCTTGATCCAGATTTAATTTCTCTGTAGCTTTGAAGGAATGAATTCGTAATGGACCGAATGATTATTTGAATGAACAGAAAGTTTTACCGTAGTTATGACAATGTGGCTTCATAAGAACATTTTATATAGAACGGGGATGAAATTTATATAAATAAAATCATAGAGGTCTACAATTGTGTGCGCATCACGATAAAACTACTGGATAGATTTCAATTAAATTTTCTAAGTTTTATTTCTTACACTTGCCCATTATCTACAAAAAAATATTGCGATATCTTCATCTATACAAATAAATAAAATTGGAGGGTCTGTTTGTAATATTAAAATAACCGCTTTTTACTAAGTGCATTTGGATGTATACACGGTACATATACCAAAACAACATTTTTTACAATTTTTGTGTCTGTCTGTCTGTTTGTTCCGGCTAATCTCTGAAACAGCTAGACCGATTTTGACCGGACTTTCACTGACAGATAGCTGATGTAACAAGGAGTAACTTAGGCTACTTTTATTTTAGAAAAAAAAATGGTTTTAGTTAAAAGTGATCAGTTTCGGATTTACTATCCAATTTAAGTTGACTTTAGATTTATACCATCAATCATATAAAATAGGGTTCAGCTTAGGCTGGACATTGTAGGCTCGAACGCAGTTTGTATATTTTATTTATTTATATTTTAGGGTTTATCGGGTTTGTCATCCAAAATAAACCATAAGATATATTCAAAAAATGCTACCCAAAGTCACTATTCCACGTGGACGGAGTGGCGGGCACAGCTAGTTTAAAATAAAGTTTTAAGAAACAGCCATTTTTATAAGCACTACGTGTTCAGTGATGTGTGTTTTCTTGCCGGGAAGAAGTGGGGCAAGCGGGGTAGCGCTCATGCGTAGGTGAAGGAAAGTACTCGTATCTTCTACCTCTGCCTCATGACGAAAACTTTGTTAATATATCAAGTAATGCGGATGAAGTCGCGACTGCCAGCTAGTTGATTAATATATTTTTAAAATAAAAAAAAACCCTATACTTTTCACCAAAAAAACTATTGAGGGACAGACCGAGACAAGAACAAACTATTTTAGATCATTAAATATTTTCTCTTCAGTCGTGATCAAACTTATACGGAACCAACAAATCGCTTCCGTAGCCACTGAGCTAGTCGTAATCTATACAAATAAATAAAAGGGGAGTGTTTGTAATATTAAAATAACCACTTTTTACTAAGTGCATTTGGATGTATACACAGTACATATAACAAAGCAAAAATTTTTACAATTTTGGTCTGTCTGTCTGTCTGTTTGTTCCGGCTAATCTCTGAAATGGCAGCACCGATGAAGATGGGACTTTCACTGGCAGATAGCTGATGTAACAAGGAGTAACTTAGGCTATTTTCATTTTAGAAAAAAAAAATAGTTTTTGTTAAAAATGATAAGTTTCGAAAATTTTATTATCCAATTTAAGTTGACCTCAGATTCATATTATCAATCGGCCCAAAGCCACTATCACAACACCATCTAGTCATAAACTAAGTTGCATAGCATTTGTGTTATGGGTAGTAGACAACCGATATACTTTTTTTTAATACTGACGTGCGTTAGCTGTTACGCCAGGAGTTCGTCATACGTTCATTGATTGAAAATGTTAAATAGAGTTATTATACGCATATGATACGTAAGTTATATTAATTTAATTGCAATCAATGTGAATTAATTGCTAGCGCTGCTCTTTATTTCAACACATAACTTGTATAAATATCTTGTATAAACTATATGTTAATTATTTACTTGTTTACTGGTTCAATTAAAACTACTTAAACTCTAGCTGATCATCATAAATGTGCGGAAAATAAATGTTTGTATTTATAAGAAACTCTTATGTTGTTTCTATGGTACGAGTACAGCACATAAGAATGGAATGTGTTCGAATGAAGGACAGTAGTACGGTGTCTGGGATTCAACTTGTGGGAAGTGGGTGCTTCCAGAACATCCTGCCGAGGCCCCACTCTGCTGTCGCTGTTTATATTTATTATAAATTTAAGATTTAGAATAACAATTTCAGTAATCTGTAAATAGGGTAAAATGGGGCTGGCTTGATACTTTTATCAAAAGCCCCATAATAAATTAGATAATAAAAAAAATCTACTGCTATTTAGAAATATATGGTTATTTACTAAAATAAATATAAAAGACTTAAAGGTTTGTATTTCCACTTGTACAAGGAACATGGTCTTGCCTGATTGGCTTTATAGTCCCCTTGGTCCGGCGAGCGTGGTCGAAACTCCTCGTTCGATTAGCTCCATTGTCCCTCGGGATGGGTACGCCGACATAAAACATTTATCCTACACCGAGTTGTATTGAATTCAGTTTTTTTTAATCCTTCGTATAAACGAAGGATAAAAAAATAGTATTTGGGTAAAGTTTATTTTATTATAACACAAAATTTGTCACAAACATAATATATTAAACCTATTATATAGGTATAATAGTTACTTGCAGTCACGCACATATTTGGAAATTAGAATTGTCCAATAAAATTAGAATTAATAGTTAATAAATTCTTCCATGCATTTGTTAATTTATAATGTTGCCGTTTTGTTTTATAAATTTTAGTCCAAATTCTATGTTTTTGTAATTATTAAATAAACCAGTAAAATGTAAAAAAATCAAGTTTATCATTTTAGTTGAAAAAAAAAGTTATTGTGACAATGCTGAATTGTGAAAATGTGACAATAAGTAATGTTTATTTTTTTTTTTGGACTTGTGTTTTCCTTTAGCTCTGTAAATTTTAAATTAATAATTCATATGTTATTTACTTATTTCATTTACGTTTATTATTTATTTAATTTTTCGAATTTAATTATCCGTACAGGGGCGGTAAAAATACTGACCTCTGCGGCAGGATCGGCCTGTCGTAAAAGGCGACAAAACTAACTACGTGGTAGGGCCTCAAGCCCGTGTTGAAGGCGACCGACCACCTTTGGTCTTAAGTATGCCGCCATAATATGCTGTGTTCCGGCATTAATGACCCAAGTTCCTATACCCTTATGAGACAGCAGCGAGTTCGCGACGTTACTGGCGTTGCAAACACCTATAAGCGACGGCAACTGCTAAATTTTAAGCGGGGCGTCAGCCTGTCTACTGTCCTACAGCAATAAAAAAATACATTTTTTTATTATGTATTCTTTATATATAGTCTACAAAGTGTGATCTTTTTTGGTCAATTTCGTGTTCATTATATATTAGTAAGTAGTGTTAAATCTGTGCCGAATGATCATTGTCGAATTAAATAAATAAATAAATAATTATTCATAATACAAATACAATGTGTCTGAAATTTTTTTTAAAATACAATACATTTAATGGTAATAATAAATTTTTATGTATCATTTATCATTAACCACAATTTATTTCTAAAAACACACCTATATATATTATCCTTTAGTTATAGTTAAACATGTCAAAAACATACTGTTACATGGAAAAGTATTCATCAACTGAGTAAAAAATAGAATAAAAAATAAAAATAAGAAAATATCTAATGATGATCTAGTTCTCTAGTATCCATTAAAGTATATGTGGGTGTAACAGCGACGTGCGTCCCCCAGCCTAGAGAATGGAACGCACGGGCACATTACACTGGGAGTCCCACACCACCTCGCCATCCATTCCCACGCGGCATTTCCACATTCCAAAAAAAAAGCATAAAAATTCAACAAAACGTGTGTGTTACACACGTTAAAAACCTTTAAAAAATCGTGTCAGATAAATCTGGCACATCACCTAAAAGGTTTTGTAACATAATTTCCGTAAAAATCCATTATGATGTACTCAAGAAAATGTATATCTATATCTATACATCTATACAAATAAATAAAATTGGAGGGTCTGTTTGTTAAAATAACCGCTTTTTACTAAGTTCATTCGGACATGGTACATATACCAAAACAACATTTTTTACAATATTTGTTTGTCTGTCTGTCTGTTTGTTCCGGCTAATCTCTGAAACGGCTGCACCGATTTTGACGGGATTTTCACTGGCAGATAGCTGATGTATCAAGGAGTAACATAGGCTATTTTTATTTTAGAAAAATAAAATAGATTTTGTTAAAAATAAGTTTCGGAAATTGTATAGTCCAATTTAAGTTGACCTCAGATTTATATCATCAATCATATGAAATAGGGTTCAGCATAGGCTGGTCTCAGTAGGTTGAATTTCCAATTTAAGTTGATCTCATATATCCAAAAAATGCTGCCCAAAGTCACTATTCCACGCGGACGGAGTCGCGGGCACATCTAGTGTGTAAATAATAATACAATTTGGGGAATTAGTTTACTTGAATAAATCAAGATTTCCATATTTCAGAAAAATAATCTTAATTGCTATAAATTACATTATAAATGATATAATTGCAACGTTATAGGAGGATGGGAGAGCTTCTAAACCTCGAAAAGAAATAAAATATCATCGTAGGAGTTTTTTATAAACCTTCAATATTCAAATTAAAGAACAATTGGAAGAACTATTTGAAAGATATTTGCAAATATTTATTAATTAATCTATACAAAGTTTTTATTTTATTTTTCTTTCTTATAAACTGAATAGTCCAGTAATATAAAATACATTAATTAAATGTCTACTAATAGTGGAGGCGAAGCGGGTGGAACTACGCGACGAAAGATACGACTCGCGTACTCCAGTCCTGGCCTCTTGAATAGATAAGCGCCTCGGCGCTATGGTCAGTTCGGGAGGTACTTGTGTCGTATAGGATGGGAGCTGACGTCAGGGTGCCACAATTATGATGCCGTGCCCACATCACCCACGCGTGCTGTTCCGCGTGCCTTCTTCAATCCTGGAGGAGAGCACTTAACCTTGGAAGAGGCCAACCCGATAAAAGGAGGCTAGCCTAGACCACACAATTGGTGGCCAAGTTTATCCGTGGGCCCAGGCAGTAGGCGATAGAGGGACAGCGGGGATTTTTAAGGATAGTTGGATGTCGGTTATCTTTTCCGGAGTCCCACATACCCCCCCCCCCCATCTCCCTAGGACGAAGGCAGTCATCAAGTGAAATTTTTCCTCGAAAAAATGTTCCACTAATAAGTATAATAGTTATTAATAGAAACTTAATTTATGTATTTTGTATATTTCAATTATTTTATCAATGATTGATTGTATGTTTCCCAAATAAAGAAAACAAAACATAAATACTTCTTCGACCTCCGAAGGCTCCGTGGGAATTGAAATCATATCGTAGCCACTAACAGACTAGTTATTCATAGTGTATGAACATGCTGGTGTAGCACATGTGCCATTTCCAATAAGTGTTTCGATACCAGATCTGTTCAACGTAAATACATATAATAGACGTGTTATTGGTTTTCGTAATAGAGCTACATATCTATCAAGTATTAACTTAATTGTCGATTAGTCACTTAGATAATTAATCCAATTACTCTGTACTGGATCACGAATGAGTGAACCGCTGTTTATGATATACAAGAAATAAAGTATTTATTTTACGCAACAATAAGTCCATGTTTTAGTGAATTATATATAAATTAATTGTAAAGTAGAGCTTATATCACCAAAACCCGCTAACAGGACTTGAAATTCAGATAAACAGAAAGAGTGTGGGAGTTAGAAATAAAGTAGACGAGGAACGTAAGTTAAGAAAACTTTCCGTACACAACATATATAGCATATGATTACTTGAGCCTAATGAATAGAGGTATATGTTTTTTTTAATAAAGGGCTCTTTGTTTTGTCTAGCGCGGCTAGACAGTTATATGATCTTTATTTAGTCACAGGATATTTTTTCCGCTCTTTTTCCTTTTTGCCCGCGGCATTTCTTTTCCGGGAAAATTGTTTTTTTTTCTTTTGTCTTATTTGTTTTCTTATAATTTTTTTCAAATTGTCCTAAAATCTAATACAGTTTAGTACCTTAGTCATATATTTTCTTTGTGGTTACAATTTGATTTTAATTTCTTTTACATTTATGATTTAAACGTAGTCTATTACATTTTATCTTTTCTTCCGTCTAATGTACAATTAACTTAAAGCCATATTTTCTTCTTACTTCTACTTGTTTACCTAATTTTTGTTACTTTCTCTTTGTTGTTGATATTTCTTTATTATTGATATTCCTTTTTTTGATACTTTCTTTTTCTTTTCTTTTTTGTTTTCTATTATAATATTAATTGTTTTGTTTATTTCTTTTACTTTACTTTATTATTTTCTTTTGTTACTTCTAATAAACTTAAATCTATTATAGGTGTTAGAGGTACCTAAGACCTCAGTGGTGTTACACTCGGAGACTAATGTAGGGATCCCGGTTTCGAATTCTACGGTACCTTTCGCCGTTTAGGCAGTTTTTCTCGCCTTTTATGCATATCATAGCATAACTGCCATGTACCGACGGTAAAGAAGCACATCGCGAGGAAAATATTCTCACACAATTTAAAGTTAGCAGAGTAGTCATAATATGTGTTTTATTAATTTATTAATAATAATCAAGCTGTGTGTGTGACATTTGTCGAGCGTGTCACCTCCCTGGTGAATCCATCAGACATGTTACTTCCTGTTGTTCTCGTCTTGCTAACAGCGAATACTTGCACAGGCACAACCTAGTAGCCAGGATTATCCACCAACAACTAGCTTTGAAATATAATCTTGTAACCTTGGAGGTGCCCTATTACCAATATAGGCCTGAGCCAGTTCTCGATAATGGTTCATATTTGCTCTACTGGGATCGGTCGATTATCACGGATAGGTGTATTGTTGCTAATAAACCCGACATCGTGATAGTGGACCGATCTACGAGACGTGCTATGATTGTAGATATCGCGGTTCCACATGATGGTAATCTCGTTGGTGCTGAAAAAGAAAAACAATTGAAATATATTGATCTCGCACACGAGATTACTGCTATGTGGAAATTGGATAGTACAATCATAGTTCCGATAGTAGTGTCAGTGAATGGTCTGATAGCGAAGAGTCTTGATCGACACCTTGAAAGGCTCTCGCTTGGTCCCTGGCTGAAGGGTCGAATACAGAAGGCAGCTCTCCTGGATACGGCACGAATTGTGAGGAGGTACTTACTCTGTAGCCTGACCACCGGTAGTTTGGAACTGCAAGGACCCGCTGCTGTTGGAAGACGATTTTTTATATTTTTTAGGATATTTTATTATTGATTTTTGTATAAAAGTAATATATTATGGTACTGTTTTTATAAAAAATATGTAAGATATTGTAAAAAATATAAAAAATTTGTGAAATAAAGAAATATAGTATATAATCAAGCTGTGAACGGAATATATTACAATTAATTCGCTTATACAAACATAATTTTTCTTCTACAAGCATTTCATGCTTTTTACATTTCTCATCTACACCTCGGAGCACGATATGCTTTACTCGCCATTCTCACTAAACTTTATCATTGTTGTAACCCTAGCGTCCGTTGCCCGGAATCCAATTTCCGATTTCTTCTTCTCTACTTCTCACGGTCTTCAGCATCCCTGGGACTGATATTATACCAAAACGCACCTATTTGTGTTGATATCCATCAGATAACCCCTTTCTTGAGCAATACAATAAAATAAATAGATGTAGCTTAATAGCTTTATTTAGTCTTACAGTGACATTTGTCGTCATGCCTCTCCCCGTCCGTTTGTAACTTATAAAGAACTAATCAATTTCTTGCGTTCCAGAGAAAATGACCGAATGTCCTTTTGGTATTTCTGTCGATAAAAGCTTTAAATTGAATGTACATTAGGGAATTAAATTAACTAAATTATAACAAAGTTAAAAGATGTTTTGCAGTAAAAAATGTCAAGTTCCATAATGTTATAACGACGATTGAAATTATGTTTTTGGCTAAATTCCCGAGGGTCGCCGTCACAAGTGTCACTTGTAACGAGGGGCAGCTAGTTAGGGTTTTAGGGAGTTAAGATATTAGGGCATTCAGAGAAAAACCATCTTTACTTAATAGTTTTAGTAATTTCTTTACTATTTATATTTTTAAAATATTATCCGACAAATAAATAAATAATAAATATACTTGTACAATTCACACAGCGCCATCTAGTCCCAAAGTAAGTAGCGTTTGCGTGATGGGTACTAGATAACTAATATACTACATATCATACTCTTTTGTAAATAAATACATATTATACATAAACACCCAGACGCGAGACGGGAATCGAACCCAGGACATCCGCAAGCTTATCGAAGTGCGTTATCCGCTACGCCACGGAGGTCAGTATTGTGTCGACTCCAAACGATTAGAAGGCCAAGCTAATGATGAATAGGCAAGATAAACTATCAAATCTATGTATGCTACTTGACCATTATCTAGAATCATCATTAACATTTTTAAATAACTCCTGAACCGTATTAAAGGCGTTGTTACGCGGTTCAATCCGTATCTATGACTTTAGAGCCTAAAGCGTTGTTTGTTGTCACAGAACTAAACTGAGCGCCTGTTATTTCAGGTAAGATCTCAGGAAACTAAGCGGCAATAGTCACTACAAACCACCAGGCTTCAAGATCATAATAGGTTTATGTATGTCGGAATAGTAACTACAGCATACAGAAAAAAAAAAATAGGTGACAGAAGAAAGAGGGAGACCGAAAGACTTAACTGCAAGGAGTGAGTAAGATTTGATAATGAGAATAAAATCAGTGAATTGCTTCATGTTTAAGTTTATAATATCCGGATGACCGAGCATTGCTCGGTATTTTTTATTTTTATAAATTGTGTTTTTTGGAAATTAACAATTGATTTTCTTAGTCTAACCTCAAAGCAAACACTCATTGACTTCTTGTTACTTAACAACGCCATCTGCTGGAATAGCTTTAGTGTTGTGTCGTTAAAGCAATTTAAAAAAAATAGTATTATTATTCGCCGATAGATGTCAGGAAGTCACATTTTTGTTATTTTTCTTCCAATAAAAAAAGCGAATAAAATGACATTTTCTAGAAATTATTCTTATCTAGATCGATTTATCGCCCCCGAAACCCCCCCCCCCCCGTATACTAAATTTCATGAAAATTGTTGGAGCCGATTCCGAGATTCCAATTATATAAGTAAATATACAAGAATTGCTCGTTTAAAGATATAGGATTATACATAATAGATACACAGTTAATAACCGTTACAGCATTATTATGACGAAAAAGCGGCCGCGGGCGGCCCCTCGGGGGAGGACCCGCCGCCCGCACTATTGCCGCGAGGGTGAGGGCTGCGTGCTGTTCCGCGGCCCCCCTCAACTCCTAGAGTTGTTAGGAGAGCGCCGGGGGGACGAAACCCTGACCCCCTGGCGCCAACACTTTAGACGGGGCCCGCCTCAAGACAAAGGGCGGGCCGGCGCCGGCCCGGGCCACGAGATCGGCAGGCCATATATCCGTGGGCCCGGGCGTAGGCGATAGGAGAACAGCGGGGTTTTTTAGTGGGTAGTCGGATGGCCAATCATCTTTCCCGGAGTCCCACATATCCCTCGGTCCCCCCGGGCCGGGGGAACGCGTCAAGAGAGGTTTTTCCCCGAGACCAAAAAAAAAAAATTATTATGACGAAATGCAGTAATATCAGCGGTGCCTATCGATTAATATCTCACTCATCAAACCAATACCTGATATTAATTAATTACACGCTAATTGTGATATATTTAGCTACTGAGTTCGTCAGCATATCTAACTTTGTAGCTATGTAAATGACATACATACGGTCATGTTTGAGAATTAAATTCCTACCAAAGACAAAATATTTGTAAATAGTTTAGCAAAAATACTGCTATACACATTTTCATCTAACGCATGGAACTGTAAAAATGTCAAACATGTATAGATAGATATAGATTCCAGCAAATGGTTGTCACTGAAAATTACCTTCAAAGTACTAACCTAGCATTGTATATCCGTTTAACTAACCGGTTCTAGCTAGCTATGTATATGGTTCAAGACTTTAAGAAAAAGTAAAATTACCTTACAATTTTTTTTATCTCTACTGCATCACCAAACAAGAAGCCTCGCATTTGTCCGATATACGTTTCTGAAGTAATTTCAATTTCAAAGAGCCTTTACTATATAGTAAGGAGTTTCACTTTCTTTGTTGAAATCTATCGGACAGCATAGGCGTAAGTTTTTCTATCGTAGCCGTTTATGCTGAAGCGATCCGTATCTGTTTAAAACTTAACTTCTTATGTTCTTACTAAGAAGCCTTTTTACACACAAGCAGTAACAACGTTTAGTTCTTTACGAGAGTATATACGACAGTCTGTCTTATAAAACAAATTTAGGTACATTTCATTCACATTTTTTCTTTAATCTCGTTTAGACAAAAACCATTTGTAAGAGGTTTTAATGCATAAAATGTCCACATTTGTCTTCACAGCACTCAGTATAAAATTCATACAAGGAGATATTTTTTATTTATTTGCACACAGGACAGGCACTCAGATGGTAGCAATGTCTTCAAGTGAGTCGTGTTTCTTCTTTTTGCTGATTTTATTCCACTGAAGACTTAATATCCAATTACAATATGAAGCTTATCTGAAATGAAAATAAGATTTACGCCCTTGACCATATTTCGTTTACATTCTTAGACTGATAGATGTCCCCGCATTGCCTCTTCAAATGCAAAACCACAACTTTCAAAAGCACTCACAGTTCATTATAAAAGACGTTCACGCATTTTAGAGACACTTAGGGCGTCAAATTGTCCTGAATACATTAATTAGTTTTTAGTGTCAATTAACTCTGCTCTTAAATTATGTCTCTTAACACCCTTCAAGTGAGGTATAAGGGTATCTACCAAGTTTAGACCCAGTCTAATGGCAATAATATAAAACTAAATTTAATTATGTAATAATGTATAATTATAGTAAAGCTCCGTAGTCCTTGGAAAATCAATTTAACCAAATGTTTCCTTTTGAATAAAAATTTCACTGTTATTTTTTTTTATTGTTATAGGACATCAGACAGGCTGACAGCCCGCTTAGAATTTAGCAGTTACCGTCGCCTATGGGTGTTTGTAATTCCAGTGGCATCGCGAATACGCTGCTGTCCCATAAGGGTACAGGAACTTGGGTCACTGATATCGGAACACAACACAAGGTTATTATGGCGGCCTACTTAAGACCAAAGGTGGTCGCCATCCAGACGGGTTTTGAGGCCGTACCACGTAGCCAGAGTGGGTTGTTTTGTCGCCTTTGACCCCGGCCGCAGAGGTTAGTACTCTTTCTCCGCCTCTGCACGGATAGAATTAGTAGAATCGCTCTGTACTTCTTTTTCTGTCTTTTTTTGTTCTCTTCTTCCATTCTCCTCTGTTAGCCGTCTTCTCAAGATTCAACCATGTAGTCTTATTTCTAGCTTTTACTTTGTCACGTGGCATTCTTCCTTTCGTATTATATGAACATTCCAACACAAGCCCTTAAACTGAAAATAATAACCATAATAACCTTGTGTTGTGTTCCGGCATTAGTGACCCAACTTTTAATGCTCGTATACATAGAGCAGAATGTTTGCAATGTCGTTTGCAGTGCAGTGCCCTTGGCGTAGCAAACATTCATACGTGACGGTAACTGTTATTAGGTTACTATTAAGTGAGCCATCCCCCTGTCTGCTGCTTCTCAGAAATAAAAAAAATCATATATGATGATGGTGTCTATTAAGATAGAGTAGTATTAAACGGTGATCCCTCGATACATATTTCTTGCATCCAACAACATAGACCTTGTTTTTTTTTATTTTGACACACGATATACTCGTATTTCTTAACATTTTTTCAATTCAGTTTACACGTTAAAACACTAGAGAGAGTTTTCAATAAATCAAGGGTATAATCCCTTTCATCCTGTAGCGGGTGGAGGGTGGGAGCGATGTTGCCGTCCTAGAACAAATTTTACGAATTATATATTTGGTTTTCTTTTTCACTTTTATTATAATACTTTTTTATTACTGTAGTAGACTAGTTGACGGTTCACTTTTTTTTATTGCTGTAGGACAGCAGACAGGCTAACGGCCTGCTTAGGATTTAGCAGTTACTGTCGCCTATAGGTGCTTGCAACGCCAGTGGCATCGCGAACACGCTGCTGTCCCATAAGGGTACAGGAACTTGGGTCACTAATGCCGGAACACAACACAAGGTTATTATGGCGGCATACTTAAGACCAAAGGTGGTCGCCATCCAGATGGGCTTAGGGCCCTACCATGTAGCTAGGGTGGGTTGTTTTGACGCCGATAGGCCGACCCCGTTTACGACAGGCCGACCCCGGCCACAAGGGTTAGTATTCTTTCTCCGCCCCTGCACGGATAAGCTTAATAGTAAGCCACTGTAACTAAGTAAGTTACTGTCGCCTATGAAAGTTTACGACACCAGTAGCATCGGTAACATCTGTAATATCAAGGTTATTATGGTGTCATATTTAAAGAAGAGGGGTGATTGCCACATAGACGGGCTCGGAGTAGCTTGAACTTAGCAAAACTTCTATGTCGCTTATACTTACTATATAGAACTTAGAACTAATAGGAAGCTTTAAGCGCTATTACAATTGAATGAATCTGAAACTATGGCATGCCAAAGAGTTGTTATTTGTTACTAACTGGAGTTAAATTCCAGTTATGTCATATAATATTACAAATCTTTGCTTCAAGACAAAATTTATTTGCTATTTCTTCTCCATTTCGTAGGTTGTTGGGTGAATTAAGGTGTGTAAATCCCCCATAAAGATGAAAAAATCATTAATTTCAGAAAGCCCACTACTGGTATCATACAATATTTATCTTAGTAAAACTAAGATAAATGGTATAAAACCGTAAATAAAGGAGGTGAATATAGTCTATATCTAGAATATCTGGTGAATAATATTGGCGAAAATTAATTTTACATGAAATCCCTGTATTACAGCTGGTAACTCTATACGTGCAAGAATTTCATTTGAATCCGGACCGATCGGTTGCGTACATACCTGTCTATGCTAGTTTTTATCCAAGTTTTGAATAGGGTTCCTTTTTCCATGTCGGCCAGAACAATCCGTTTATTTATTTATCAATAACCTGTTACCTTCACTTAGCAAAGCTGTAGCTTAAATATTCTAATTCTATTGTACCTATATATTTTATGTCACAAGATTTTTTTTAAGTTATTATACCTTTTGGTGCGTTTGGAAAACAGAAAAAGCCGAAAAAGGTTATGAGAGTAGTAAAGTATTTTCTTACAATATGACATGATAATGAAGTTAGCAGATAACAGTCTATCAAGTGGTCTGTGTTGATCTGTGTACCGGTTTGTCACTATATTCACACTAGACTGAAAATACTACTAAAACATAACTTGGAAACTATTACATGATGTAAAACGACAGTGCAGACATCTAGTATCAAATAGTACAAAACTATTATATGTGTATTTATTTGAGGAGAGAATTGTCGGTAATGTATTATTTTTACCAACTCAACTCTATACAACTGAACTCGACTCAAATCGCCTCAAGTCTGTGGTGAATGATAGGCCATTGTAAAAATTCATGACAAAAGTGACTTTTATCTTAAAAAACTTTTTTAAGTACATTTATAAATTTGAGGTTAATTGTCGGTATGTATTATTTTATTTGTTTACATTATACATCATTTTCTATAAATTTATCATTTCTTTTATAAACGAGAGTGATGGCATTCGGGATGAAATCTTTATCTACTTTTGATTTTGTTATACCAAAGAAGTTATGTGCGTAGCTAAGTTCACAGACACACAAGTTTTTTTTTAAATCTCATAACAATGTACAAGCCCAGGATACATTTAAAAAAATGTTATACAAACAAATCAAGATCATTTACAGAAGTATTCAAAACAGTCAGCAACATCAAAACTGAACAAACCATGCTTATTCTAATAATATCTCCAACATGCTTATTGTATTGGGTTGTTCGGACGGTAATTTCGTTTCTTTTGCTAAAATATTTAAAAGGGGAGTAATTTGGGACACACTAACAGTGTTACTTTCACATTAATAATATTAGTGTGGCTCATATCATATATGCAACAGAACCCTCTAACGAAGTTCACATTACGTGCTTAACCAAACGGTTACACTTCTCTATTTTAGTGAAATTCGTGACTTACAGCCAGATTTTTCAAAGGCTAAATTCCACATCGGATTTAAAGCTTGCTTAAAAACTAACAAGCTGAATCCGAGTTTCGCAGTTTGATATTTTAAAAGATAATTTTCAAAGAAAATTCATTTGTACCGCATTCACCAGTTTTGCGAACAAAATTCTTTATGTTCCAACGTTGGTGACATCTGACGTGCCCCACTCAGAGCTGTCTTTAATAGGGAAGTCAGTCAGTCAGCATTTGCCGTCCGTTATATTGCAAGGCAGCACCAATAGAATTCTTAGTGATTTCCGCCTGCTACGACTGTGCTATTTAAAAACATTAGATAGCGATTGTAACAGGAAAAAAGCAGTTTCAATGTAAAATATTTATTTTTTTAAATACTGACATAGATTTAAGTTAATTTATAATACTAACACAGTAATTAATTAAAGTTTAGCTATATATATTACAATGTATGTATTCTATGGATCTGAAAGTAATTGATATTATTATTATAACCAAATGTATCATAAATGTTTACAAAAAAAAAATTATAAATCGTTATATTTTTTAATTTTTAATCTTTAGGCATATCCAAACTCTTATTTATAAATAATTTTAGGGCTTACTTTATTAAAAAGTCAATTTTCTACTATACCGGCACGCTATGATGGCCGTTTTGACGCTTGTCCACTCACGAAGTTTCGTATTAACTAGTAATTACATTTGAAGGAGCAAATTGCTGTTCTTTAGTGTCAATAGCGACGTGCAGTTATTGACAATAAAGAAGCGCAATCTGCTCTTTCAAATATAATTACTAATTAATACGAAACTTCATGGAGTGGACAAACGTCAAAACGGCCATCATAGCGTGCCGGTAGCTTAGTTAAAAACGTTCAATGAGCATAGCATGTTTGACGTCACAAACACAGGAAGTGTTTCCAATCTATTTAGATGAATTCACACTAACTTTTCGTTTTATTTGAGTTAAACAGCGGTTTGCGTAAACTGAATAAATTAAACCGATCAAAAGACTGTATCACTAACACGGCGTAATTAACATAATGTTTACTGACTACTGAAATAGGTAGTTATTCGCTGTTATTAGTAATGTACAATATACATGATTTCAATTATATCCGTATGATGTGTTTAATCAAAATATATTTATAATTTTACTTTGTCAGATCAAACATAAAATAACGTGTTCTAAAAGTAATAAATTTTAATGTATTTTTCACTATGAAAATTAAATATACCTAGTCAGGTCATAAATTCTGTCACATGTTTAATGTAAAATAATTGTAACAAGTTTATTCATTATGTAACCATTCATATACCAAAATGAACTTAACAAAACATAGATTCTTATGACATTAAAGTTTATTCAAAATGACCTCCGTGATTTTGAATACAAGCCTTCAATCTGCGCGGCCAGTTGTCTATCGCAGCACGAACGAGGTCCATGTCAATATCGGCGGCTGCCTTAATCAAGGATGTCTTGAGTGACTCCAAATTGGGATGAGGCTTTGAGCACGCCTTTTCCTCCAAGTGTTGCCATATCTTGTAATCTAACGGATTCAAATCTGGACTGGAGGAGGGCCAGTCTTCGTGCCGGATGAAGTCGATTTCACACGCCGCCAGCCAGTCTTGTGTGCTCTTCGCTCTATGAGCTGGCGCCGAATCTTGTTGGAATACCCAGTGCCTGTTATTGAACATGGTATGAGAAACAGGTTCCACAAGGTTCGTCAGGACTGTATTTTGATACACAACAGCATTCGTTTTTACACCTTTCTCACAAAAATGTACCTCTGTTAAGCCCCAATAAGAAACTCCCAACCATACCATGAGCGAGGATGGAAAATGACCTCGTTGGACACGCGGAATACGGTTGCTCGCTTCTTCACTACTGTGTGCGTACACCTTATCATTTTGTTTGTTGTAGCTCTCTTCTACGGTAAACATTTTTTCATCTGAAAAAAGAATTTCCCGATATTTTTTTCCCGCATACCGCTTCAACAAAGCGCAGCATCTCTTCAGTCTCAGGTCCATTAGACGAGCATTCAAACGATGTCCTGTTTTTCTTCGATATGCCCGAAGCCCTAAGTCTTCATTTAACACCCTTTTCACCGTGGTTCTGCTTAACCCCATCCGAAGGGCCAACAGTTCCTGCTTACGTTTGGGATTTCTTTGAATTCGTGCCTTCACAGCTTTTATCACTGCTGGAGTCCTAACAGACCGAGGGCGACCACTTCTTGACCTGTCATCTACACTAGAGTCTTCATTGTATCGTTTGATGGTACGATAAACGAATCTTTTGGTTATATTCAAATTTTTCAGTATGTCAAAAATTTGAATTGGCGCGTAACCGCAACGATGCAACGCAATAACTGCAACACGGTCTTCTTTAAGCGTCCACTCCATATTTAAAAATGAGTAAAATTCTAAAAGTATACATTTTTATTTTCATGAACAATTCGAAATTCGAATTCAATAAACTTTTTTGTGGCCAGCATTCTAAAAGAAAAGTTTTTACTGTGTGACAATACTTATGACCTGACTAGGTACATACATACTTACATAAACAAAAAAGATTGTCTAATAGTTCTCACTTTAGCCAAAACTCTAAAAAGGTGTATTTCCTTTACCAAAAACCAATAGCATTTTCTAGGTTCCCTCAAATACAATAGACTGAACAAAATTAAAAATATTACTAATGAATATTACGAGTACAATATCAAAATGTTAAAATCTAAATTGAAATCGTGGCTCTCAAGCCTAAATTATGAAGAAACTCAGGAATTACTAAATATAATGAAATAGTTGAAATATAGATTATTATATAGATTTTTATCCGTACAGGGGCGGAGAAAGAATACTAAGCCCTGAAGCCAGGGTCGACCTGTTGAAAAAGGCGACAAAACAACCCAAGCTACGTGGTAGGGCCTCAAGCCCGTCTAGATGGCAACCAACCTTGGTCTTAAGTATGTCGTTATAATAACCTTGTGTTGTGTTCCGGCATGGGTGACCAAGGTTCTAGCCTCCCTTACCCGAAGTTCTGGAGTGCCCACGAAATTTGGAAGTCAAGATGTGCAAAATGCGTATTCTCTGCCAAGAAAACCCCGTTCCCACCTGCGCCACAGTTCCAAGGAACCTCTCTTTCCATCGCAATCAGTATTGGGATCCTTTTTGTCGACATAATGAATGATGTGCAGTTTAGGGGACAATTTGAGGGTAAAGCTAGGCTTGCTTCCAAAAAGCTAGGTGTGCTAAACCGGTCCAAGCAGTACTTCAGACCAAGGCAACGGCTTGTGCTATACAAAGCACATAATGTGAGTACTGCTCACATTTATAGGCTGAAACACCCGCCTGTCAGCTCAATCCCCTAGACTCGATCCAACGGATCCCATACTCACAGACGGTCTAAACACGCTTGGACTTCAGAGAGAATTTGCGTCTCTTTGCGTATTCTACCGTCTGTATAACGGGGAGTGTTCTGAAGTTCTATTCAGAATGGTGCCCTCGTCGTCTTTCTACCACCGCACTGCCCGCCATCGGTTGAGTGTCCATCCCCATTTCTTGGAGCTTGTTCTTTCTTGTACGAAACGGTTCTCTAGAACGATCATGTTGCGTACTCTCAGGATCTGGAATGAGCTTCCGGCTGAGGTTTTCTCAGCGCGGGACGATATGAGGTTATTCAAAAAAGGCGTTATAAAATTTCTTCGAGGCCGGCAGCGCGTTGGTAATGCATCTGGTGCTGCAAACGTCCATAGGCGACGGTGACTACCTACCAAGGTGGACCGTCTGCATGTCTGCTGAACTCTAGCTATAAAAAAAATAAATTACGAAGAAATTTAAGGTGATTGCATCTATTGGTAAGATCATAGGCTGTTTTTTTTTCTGGGACTGCCAATGGGTGGTAATGATCAAATACCTTAGTCGTGAAGCCACTATTATGAAAACTTTGTACGCAGGACAAATAACAATGTTGCGTGAGGAAATACGCAAGCAACGTCATGTCAAACTCGCTAAAATTGTTTTGTTTCACCAAAATAACGTGAAAAAAAAGTTGATATAAGATTGAAGAGAAGAGTTGCGATAGCTGCTATTCAAGAAGCTGGCTTCGAATTTAGAGAACATCGTCCATATTCACCGGACCTAGTGCCTAGTGATTTCTACTTATTTCAGCGCTTAAAGGAAGATCTCAGGGGCCATAAATTTGAAGATGATGACGCAGTAGTCGCCACGGTATAGGATTTTTTAAGGGATCAGGAAGATGATTTCTTAAAAAGGGAATTTTAGCTTTAGAAATAAGATATACAAAGTATATAATAAACCTGAAAGGTAACTACGTCGAAAAATAAGATAACATTTAATAAAAGATAATTGTACATACTCATTATCACTGTTTATTGGACACCCCTAGTATGTTCTCGTCGAAATAATAATACATACATACCTTTTCGAGGAAACAAGCGGTTTAGCTTTATTTAAGCTTAACACGACAGATTACCTCGACCTATTCGAATTTCACTGCGCACAGTAACCTCATATGGTTCGGAGAAAACAATCCTGCAACGTCGAAAGCAGATACGATCTTCTATTTCACCGCACAATTTACCCAACATATGACAATGCAAAATTGAAAATTTGGATGGAATGTCGAAATATTTTAGGTAACTGTATTCACGGTTTTGCTTGCAGGACAATTTGTTAAAATAATCATCTCAACTTAAATTATTTTGTTACTATATTAGCCTTTATTTACTTTTCTTTGGCGTTTACTTTTCTGGCTCAAATTGTTTAGTCAACCATAATCAACTTACCACTTCATAATATTCCTTAAGAGAAAACATTCTCGTATAAGACGTAACTAAACATTTAATTTTCTATACATCTTAAGCATCGTTGGAAATTACAGTATATCTATAATCACACGATACAAACTTTTCAGCTCATGTAAAAACAACTGACGTTTGATCCCCTTCCTGGAACTGGAAGGAATAGGCAACGCCGTCTTCTTATTCCTAGTTCAACAAAATGGTAGTGCATTTTGTTAACAGGCGAGTTTGTACACTTATTAAAGTAATAAAAGTATATACGATTTCAGAACATTCGGTTCGGAGCTCGTGTCGTATATATTCGGATATCCGCGCTCATGGAACGGAGCTTGGCGCAGCACTACGAAGTTTGAATTTAAATCGAATACAAACATGAACCGTCACCGTTTATCGGAGTTGATGGCTGTTTGAACAAAATTATCGATTCGTACCCGCAAACATCTGAAGAAGGTATCGCATTAAGGATTAGAACATTTAGTCAAACGGAGCTGACATCGATATTCTTACCATCGGGAGATGACGTCAGGGTGCCACCACTGTGGCGCGGGCGACGAGGAGGACACGGTGAACCACACTGTCGCCGTGTGCCCTGCGTGGCGCGAGGAGCGCCGCGCCCTCGTCGCCCAAATCGGCGTGGACCTGTCGCTCCCGGCCCTGGTTCTGTCCATGGTCGGGGGCGATCCTGGATGGACGGCCGTCGCCTCCTTCTGCGAGGCAGTCATGTCCGCAAAGGAGGCGGCGGAGCGGGAGCGGGAGTTGACCACCACACTCCCCTCCCGCCAACGCAGGCCACGCCGGCGGCGCCGGAGGGCCAGTAACGACCTCCGGCCGCCGTAAAAAGCGGTCGTGGGCGGCCCCTCGGGGGAGGACCCGCCGCCCGCACTATTGCCGCGAGGGTGAGGGCTGCGTGCTGTTCCGCGGCCCCCCTCAACTCCTAGAGTTGTTAGGAGAGCGCCGGGGGGACGGAACCCTGATCCCCTGGCGCCAACACTTTAGAAGGGGCCCGCCTCAAGACAAAGGGCGGGCCGGCGCCGGCCCGGGCCACGAGATCGGCAGGCCATATATCCGTGGGCCCGGGCGTAGGCGATAGGAGAACAGCGGGGTTTTTTAGTGGGTAGTCGGATGGCCAATCATCTTTCAAGGAGTCCCACATATCCCTCGGTCCCCCCGGGCCGGGGGAACCCGTCAAGAGAGGTTTTTCCCCGAGACCAAAAAAAAAAAAAAGGAAACAAACGATATTCTTACCATTGTTAACGCCATCTATTCCCACCTCTATAATCGACTACCTATTTCCCTTCCCTACTCGCATCCCTTCCCTTACTCTCTTCCTTCTACTCTCTAACCATCGCGCCGCTTAAAAAATGCTCTCTAACTAAACCAATTTAAACGATAAACTGTTATAAAAAATACAGAGTTATTAAGTTTACGTAGTAACTAATACATAATCTGTGTAATAAGTGTTGTGATATAACCGAAGCAACAAACGACCTCAAGAGTCAAGACGCAATCGCATCGAAGGAACACGCAAGGTTAGAATTCCTCTTTCCTATACAAATATATCCTACAACCCCCTTTTTTTGGTCCCCACGACCCGGATAAAACGCATAAAACACGTATCACACCACATATTATCGTATTTTATAATATTCACGCATATTTCTCAACTTTTCAACCGCATCGCCACGCTGTGTACCTGACGCCATATTGTAGGTACGCCACTCAAATTCACACAATACTCATACGCAGCTCACAAACGCTCATTTATTTTCACTTCACAACGCATTTTACATAAATTACGCTACATATTTATAGTTTTTTTGTTAATATTCCCGCTCAACTCGCAACCCGCAAATTGTGTTTCTTAAAACCAAACACATTTATATTACAACTTATTTTTTATATTACTCATTTAATTCATTAAAATGGCAAAAGCAAAACAACATTATGAAACTCCCATTGATACCACAGTTTTATTATTAGAAGCAAAAAAAGATAGTTTTTTTGAAATTATACAAGAGGTCTATGACCTAAGCCTCAAAACAGACCCAGATTCAAGGGCACAGTTTCTTTCCCGTTTAAACTCCATTGATAAAACGCGTTCCGATTTTATTGAAATATTGGATTCACTCATTGCTGCACAGTTAGCATGTAATCCACACTCAAAACCGAACTATATGCCATTCCATGCATTTGATCAGTTATATTGTTGCATAAAAGAAACCGCTAACTTATTAAAACAAGAAAAAACAGAAATGCTCAATGGACAACAAGCTGATTTCTTAAATAGAAAATTACCTCCACTCAATCTCGCATCTTTTGATGGCAATCCTTTAAATTGGCAAACATTTTATGAAAACTTTAAAACCTTAATACATAATAACAAGCATCTCTCAAACGCTGAAAAAGTTCAATACTTAATAGGATGTATTTCAGGCAAAGCGCTAACAGTCTGTGCAGGTCTGACTCCCACCGCTGACAATTACACTATAATATGGGACTCTCTTATTGAAAGATATCAGGATACTAGGATCCAAGCATCAATGTATTTGGATACCATGATACAAAGTAAACAATTTAAATGTCTTGAATCATTTATTGATCATTTTTGTACAGCTGAAGCCGCACTTAGACGTTTGAATGTGAACAATTTATCTGATTTTATTATTACTCATATAGCCCTTAGCAAACTAGACAAAGAAATTGTTACACAATTTGAACAATCACACAAAGATATTAGTTTTCCTTCTTTTGAAAATTTAACCAAATTTTTAAAAGAGCAAATTAAAATTCAAACTCTTCGCACTCCATCCTCAAGTCAAATATCTAAAACTAATATAACTTTTAATAGAAAATCTTCTCGCACTCATGCTTTTGTAATTAACACCAATAATTATCAAAGTACAGGTAGCCGCTATTGTGTTATTTGTAAAATTCAACAATCTCATCCTCTTTATAAATGTGAACATTTTCTCAATCAAAACCCTTATACTAGAAGCAATCTAGTTAATAAATATGGTTTTTGTAAAAATTGCTTAGGCTTTCATAGTATTGATATATGCAAATCTGTAAACAGATGCTCACAGTGCCAACGTAAGCATCATAGTCTGTTACATTTTGATAATACATTATCTCAGCCCATTAATGAACCCTGCACCTCGCAGTCGTATAACTCACTTAACCATAGGAACAATAATGTTTCAACCACTATGAATCATCCCCGCGCCGCAGCTCTTCCGATCGCATCTTCGCCCCACCGGACCCGCGCGCCCGCGCATCCCGCCGCGCGTACCTCAGACTCGCCCGCCGCGCACCACCTCGCCCCTCATGCTTCCACGAACTTCGCTCGTGTTCCGCACAACATCGTTTCAAACTCCAACCACCCGAATACAACAGAGCTTGCTTCGATTCCGCTAGCGCGCGAAAATATGAATGACTTAGCTTTATCAACTACTACTTATACGCAAAATAAATCGCAAAATAATACCATATTGTTACCCACTGCATTAGTTTACGTTTATAATAATTCTATACCCCAGCAAATTCGAGTTTTCTTAGACTCAGGTTCCATGAGCAATTTTATTACGAAAAATTGTTGTGAACGATTAAATTTAAATATAACTCTCGCGCCTTCGGCTATAAAAGGTATTGGCGAATCGCAAACCACTTGTCTTGGCTTTACTACTTTTCAAATCTTCTCTCGCTTTGATTCTCGTTGTTTTTACACTATTAACGCTAGGGTAATAGAAACAATTACGGACCGCTTGCCACATACGCATATTGACACTTCGCAACTTTCGCATTTACGCTATCTACCTATGGCAGATGATTGCTTTGACACGCCCGCAGCAGTCGATTGTTTGATAGGCAACGAACTGTTTCCCTTCATGCTTGGGTGTGATAAAGTCGTATCGCCGCACTCTTCGGTTGTGGCTATAAAATCTACGTTAGGATACATTACGATGGGTAAAGCAGACTGCCGTCAGTATCCTCAACGCGACTCAACTCCTGAGGTCTTCTGTTGTACAACAGAGGAGCTGTCGCTCGAAACGCTCACGCAACGCTTCTGGGAGATTGAAAGCGTCCCAAACAAAACTCACGTAAGTCCTGATGATGAGGCTTGCGAACACTTATTTCAAAATACTCACTCCCGCGACGAGACGGGTAGATATATCGTACATTTACCCTTTAAGAAAGATCCGTCTAATCTCGGTGACTCATACTCTAACGCAAAACGTCGACTTTTTCAATTAGAAAAGAAGTTAGATTCTAATATTCAGCTTCGCGAAGATTATAATAATACTCTTCAATCATATATAGATAATGGTTATTTAAATAAAATATCAAATGCTGCTCATAATGCTAATTGTTACTATATACCGCACAGAGCTGTATATAGGCCTGATAAACCAACCTCTCGGACGCGTATCGTTTTAAACGCTAGTTGTCAAACTACGACTAAAAAATCTCTTAATGATTTGCTATATATCGGCCCCAATTTACAATCTCATATTTTTGATCTTTTACTTAATTTAAGAATGTTTTCCACCGCCTTGTCCGCAGACATTGAAAAACATTATTTTCAAATTAAACTCACACCATCGCATCACGCTTTTCAACGCATTCTATATAGATTTAATTCTACAATGAAAATAGATACTTATGAATTTTCTCGTGTTTCATTTGGCATTTCAAGCTCACCATACCTCGCTATGAGAGTAATTCATCAGCTCGCGAATGATAACATTGACAAATACCCGCTCGCCGCCTATGACGCGAAAAATAACATGTACATGGATGACTATATTAACTCTGTAGATGGTATAGAAAAGGCCGAATCCACTTACCGAGAAATGGTAAGCATGTTCAAATTAGGTGGTTTTAATTTAGTTAAATGGATATCTAATGATGAAAATCTCTTAAATAAAATTCCCTCTTCTCAAAAAAGTCCTCAAATTATTAATTTTGACTCAATGGAAAATACAAAAATAATAGGAATACAATGGCATCCGAAATCGGATATTTTTACTTTTAAAATTAACTCTGATACTCGTGAATATACGAAACGCTCCATCTTATCAGTCACCGCTCGCCTATTCGACCCTCTAGGTCTGATAGGACCTGTAACCACATTCATGAAACTTCTTGTTCAAGAATGTTGGAAGTTAGGTCTCGACTGGGACACCCCAATACCCAAATCGCTCTCTCAAAAATTTAAACAATTTATAAACGAACTCTCATATCTCGAACACATTAAAATCCCTCGTCATGTAGGAATATACTCTTCATCTCAAATCACTCTAGTAGGCTTCGCAGACTCAAGCGAACACTGTTATGGTGCCGTAGTTTATATTCGTGTTTCGGATACGACAGACCACAACGCTTCTGTTTACTTACTTACTTCAAAGTCTAGGGTCTCCCCACTTAAGAAAATGTCAATTGCTCGCCTCGAACTCTGCGCCGCACTTTTGTTAGCAAATGTTCTCAACGCTGTATATGATGTATTTATTAAACGTTGTGAAATAAATAATATTTACGCTTTCTCAGATTCCACAGTAGCTCTTACTTGGATTCATTCGCCTGCTTATAAATTTCATACTTTTGTCGCAAATAGAATTACAGATATAAATTTAAAACTTCCCGCCAAACATTGGTTCCATATTAATGGCATGGAAAATCCCGCAGATATAATTTCTCGTCCTATAACTTCTAAAGAACTATTAACTCGTAATCTCTGGTTTCATGCCCCTCCATGGGTTTCATCTCCTATTTCTCAATGGCCTATTCAACATTTCCAAGTAAATACAAATAGTCAATTTTTTGAATTTAAACCTGTTACATTAACAGTAAGTAAAGTTACCTCTGACACTCTACATCCCATTCAAATCCTTTCTGATCGCATTTCTAGATGGTCAAAGTTACTTCGCATTATGGTATATGTACTACGATTTTGTAAACTTATAAACTCTAAAGATTTAATTACCGCGTCAGATCTTGATTTCGCAGAACGTTATATTATTCGCTATGTTCAAAATAAACACTACTTGCAAGATATAATAGCACTAAAAAATAATAAACTTTGTTCTAAAACTTTAATTAAACTCCACCCTTTTTTAGATAATGACATATTAAGAGTCGGTGGACGTTTAAGTAACTCGCAATTAGACTACGGTCAAAAACACCCTATTATTCTTCCCGCTAAAGAGCGCGTAACGCAACTCATAGTCGAACATTACCATATAAATAATCTCCACACTGGACCCTCATTGTTACTCGCGCTACTAAGACAGAAGTTCTGGATTATTGCAGCTAGAAATCTAGTTCGTCAAAGAGTCCATAAGTGCAATTTATGTTTTAGATTAAATCCCAAGTTTCACTCACCACAAATGGGAGATCTTCCCGAATTTAGAGTTTCGCAGGTGAAAGCTTTTGTTTTCACATCTGTCGATTATATAGGACCATTTTTTATAACACATGCTCGCCGCAGAGGTATTAAAAGTCAAAAGGCATATATATCTCTTTTTGTATGCTTAACCACAAAAGCAGTTCACTTAGAGCTAGTCTCAGATCTAAGTTCTGATTTGTTTCTTGACGCCTTTAAACGATTTATCTCTAGAAGAGGACCAGTTTCTATGATTTATAGTGACAGAGGCACTAATTTCATTGGCGCAAAAAACAAATTAGATGAAATTTATACTTTAATACAGTCCACATCTCATAATAATTACATAGCTCATCACTTAGCAGAATCTCGTATTCAATTTAAACATAGTCCGCCATATGGCCCTCATTTTAACGGTCTCTGTGAAGTAAATGTCCGCTGTGTCAAAACTCATTTATTTAAAATTATTGGTACACAAATCTTAACATACGAAGAATTCTCTACTGTTATTGTTCAAATAGAAGGATTGCTGAATAGCAGACCTTTATGTATTTTAAGTTCAGATCCCTCAGACATTTCCGCTTTAACCCCCAATCACTTTCTCAATGTAACTCCGATGAAGTATTTACCCGCTGAAGACTTATTACAAATACCTGACAACCGCTTAACGCGTTATCAATTATTAACAAAACTCACTCATTCATTTTGGCAACGTTGGAGCCAAGAATATTTAACTTCTCTGCAACAACGGCAGAAGTGGAATACGCCCTCAAATCCTATAGAAATAGGTAATATAGTAGTTTTAAAAGATTCTAGTTCACATCCGCTTTGTTGGCCATTGGGTATTGTAGAGAATGTATATCCGGGAAAAGACAATATAACCAGAACTATAAAGGTACGAACAAAGTCTGGTACGTATATTCGGCCTGTAGTTCGGGTTTGCCCTTTACCGTCTCAATAAACTCTTTTTTTCACTCGTTATTTTTATCTCTATTTAATTAACGCACACTCTTGTTATTATATAATACTTACTCACTTATTAACTCACTCACTCATTTATCAACTCACTCACTCCTTTATCAACTCACTCACTCACTTATTAATTCACTCATTCACTCTCTCAACTATTCTAGAGGGAAAACCTCTAGGCCGGGGGGGTTGTTAACGCCATCTATTCCCACCTCTATAATCGACTACCTATTTCCCTTCCCTACTCGCATCCCTTCCCTTACTCTCTTCCTTCTACTCTCTAACCATCGCGCCGCTTAAAAAATGCTCTCTAACTAAACCAATTTAAACGATAAACTGTTATAAAAAATACAGAGTTATTAAGTTTACGTAGTAACTAATACATAATCTGTGTAATAAGTGTTGTGATATAACCGAAGCAACAAACGACCTCAAGAGTCAAGACGCAATCGCATCGAAGGAACACGCAAGGTTAGAATTCCTCTTTCCTATACAAATATATCCTACAACCATAAATATTATATTTTTTATGTTTGATGTATTACTTGTAAGAAATATATTACAATTCTTTTTTCCAGTTGTACAACAAGCTTCATTGCCCGGGATTACACTGTTGTGGAAATTTCCTTTTTCGTATGCATGGGTATTTTAAAATGAATAGGATGAGAAAGCAAATGATCCTCCTTGCGCCGTCTGTGACCTGGCATAAGAAATCAATTTGTCCCACTATGCCACTCCTCGTGAAAGATGGAGTAGCATAAAGCGTTTGAAGGAGATCATCAAATACGTTTCTGATATAATTTATCTTTTGGATACTCTATGTATTAAAGCCAAGGAATCCGGATAAGTAAATCAGAGATAACAGATAGCTTAATCGAAATTACTTCGCGAATTTCCGCTTATACGGAAATAGTTTGGAGTTAATTACGCGTATATTTGCTGTTATGAGATAGTTCAGTGTAATCGTTCAAGTGTTTTACACGATTGGAGAGGACCCATAACAGATTATTTAGGATGTTTTTGACTACAAAACTACATGTCTTGAAATATTTTTCTGATGATCCTTTTTTACAATATATATATATATATATATATATATATATATATATATATATATATATATATATATATATATATATATCATAATTTTGTATATTCTACATATACCTATTAGAGCATGATTTTTTGAGTAATTTAAAAATTGAATGTAAATCAATTTATATAGAAAGTTAAAATCCGTAAATTTATATTATAAAGTCTATCAGAAAAGAAAAATTGGTTTTATATTCTACTAGCTGACCCGGCAAACGTTGTTCTGCCATATAAATAATAAAATGTCAAAAAATTTAAAAAAAAATTTTGGGGGTGGGTCACTCCTAACATTTAGGGGGATGAAAGATAGATGTTGGCCGATTCTCATAGATACCGGATAAGCACAAAAAATTTCATCAAAATCGGTCAAGCCGTTTCGGAGGAGTATGGCAACGAAAACTGTGACACGAGAATTTTATATATTAGATATTCTATGAACTAGGAATGTGTGGCAGGCGGGGATACATTAATAGTTTTAAAATTGTTTCGTTTTAACTTTGAGTAACTATTAATCAAATTTTTTTGATTAATTGTTTAACCTTTAGTAACAATTTATTGAAGATCTGTTTTTCCACCCGTACTGTGGTAGGTTATACTGCTCGATGTAGTATATTTTTTTACGTAACATTATTTCTATATGATCTATAAATATATAAGAACAGAAGGCACTTCACTAGAACTCCTCATAGATGCTGTGGGCGTGTATAGATGGGAGACTTAGGTAGTAGTTATAATAATCAAAATTAACACTAAACACAATATAATACTGATAATTCAAAAGCAATAACCGGTTCGTCGCAGACCACGTGTCCTCGCGGTTCCCATTCAGTAAGTGAAAAAACCAGTTGGTCGCGACGCTACCATGTACAAGTGCAGCCAAATAGTGGGTAAAATTGCCCTTTAGTCAAGTGATAGAGGCACCATTCCCATATATTTGGCAGCTAAATTCAGTTTCCTTCGACTACTTTCGGTTTCTCGACATAGCGACATGGTCGATTAGGTTGTGTGTAACGCGCTCACTGTGCTAGCTTTGGGGGGTCATTTTTCCCACGATCTGGTTGCACTGTCATACACGCGACGCTACAATGGACGCGACGCTCTGCCGGAATAAATTTGACAACCAAGTCACTCTCGAATTTGACGTTAACATTTCATTGACACGTACGTGCGTGTCATATATAATAAAACGAATATTGCAAGACCGACTGTCGTTTGGACTGGAGCCATATAATAATGATAAATATTTTTTCTAGTTTAGAAAGAATTTATCAGACGGTAACTGTCCCCAAAAAATAAAATACAGTATTTTTATTCTATTCTTATATTTTATTGGTAAATTAATCACTAAGAGAGCGTTAAGAAGTATGATAGGGGTTAAACTGAGTGACAGAATAAGAAATAGATGAGATAAGGAAACGTTGTGGTCTGAAAGAAGATGTAGTGACAAAAATTGAGAAAGGTATGCTGAGATGGTTTGGCCATGTCGAGAGAATGAATGAAGAACGATTGACGAAAAAAGTGTATAAGGCGAGTGTGAATGGAAGTGTTGGAAGGGGTAGACCTAGGCGGACGTTTCGAGACCAGATCAGGGACGTCTTGAAAAAAAGGCCAGGTCAAGAGTACTCTAAATCGAAGGGCATGTATAAAGGGAATAATGAAAGTGGACGAAGCGAAACAAGTATGTAAAGATCGTAGCAAGTGGAAAGAAGTGGTCTCTGCCTACCCCTACGGGAAAGAGGCGTGATTATTATAGTATAGTATTAATCACTAACTCATTAATCATTTGAATGATAATAATTGGTCTTTTTAAAGTATTTATCAGTTTATAAAGTGTATACTAAATAGAGATTTAAAGTTGAGTTGAACCAAAAAGATCGCAATGAGTCCGCATTATGCGTACACAGTGACGTCACAACACACTTAGTGTATATCTTGACTTAAGATGGTTTACGGAGCCAATGGCCGACACAGCATCAATACTTGTCAGCCGTGTTTGGACTTCTAAGGGTGAAAAAGACCACAGTATACACGAATGAGTAGGGAAACATTGCGTAAAAGATATCGAAGATCTCATAACATCAAACGATGAAGACAAAGGAAGTAAAGCTAAGCTACTCAGAAGCTTGTGGATAAATAGAGGCAAGCGTAAAAGGAATAGCTCATACAAGGATTGGTGGCAAAAAGGGCCAAAAAGAGTCAGTCATTCACTCCGGCTCCAGCACCCGCGCCGCACGGACGTATCCACGCCTGCGCTCCCGAATCGCTATCGAGCCCCCCACTCCGCACCTCGCCGCATCGGTCGGATACCCGCCGCACCTCGCCGCACCCGCCGCATCGGTCAGCCGCCGCGCCCGGGCCTAGCCTATTGTATTGTATAAGTACAATAGCAGCTAACTCAGCGCAGCTGCGAATTGTTTCATTATATTACCGAACGGGTGGACACAATCTGTTGCGAAGTTACATTCGCAATCGATTGCGATCCGCCTTACGGGCGATTCGACCCCTTACAAATCCACGCGAGTGGTCAGCCAAGGGATACCCAGCGGTGATAACGCACTTGGCTGAGGCGTGCCCCGAGCGCCTGCCGTTCCCCTTCAGGGAAAGGCAATCTCGGACGGGTCTGGACCACCCGGCCTTGGGGGGACCCCTAGTCGGGCCCAGATATCGCCCGTTTTTCCCACCTTCCCATCCCTCTTTCCATTCTTTGGGGCTGAATTTCCCCCAAAGCAGCTAGGGGCCTTCGCACAATAAGATCGGCGAAGGAACTATTCATAGCTTAGGGCTCACCCTAGTACTCACCCCTCTGCCTACCCCGGCAGAGGGACTTTCTTACACATCCACGCACATCCCCGGGCTGTCCCACCCGAGGATGGACGGGAATAGGGACCTGCTATCGCTGTACTCGCTGGACGGAATCTTGAAATTCGTCCAGCGAAGCGACACCAAGACGCTGATGTTGCTTCAGAAGCACATCAGTGAGCGTTGCAACGCAACGCAACCCCGCCCCGCGACCCCGCGAGAGCCGCTTACCCCGGCCGAAATCGCGCCCCCCCCTTCCGTCGCGTCCGCGCTCCGCAGAGCCGCCGCGCTTCCTTCACCCGCCGCGCCCGCGCCCCGCGATCACGCGCATGCCGCCGCGCCGCCGACTCCATCTTCGAATGCTGCTGTACCGACAGCAGCAAACGCGCCGCGTCCCCCCGCCGCACCCGCTCCGTGTGGATCGGCGAGTTCCCCCGCGACGCTCCCCCCCGCCGGCTCCGTCCTCAACGGAACGGCGCAGTCTTTGAAGGCTCTCATGAGCCCGTTCGCTTCAGGGTCTCCGGCTTCACCGGAAAAAAAGGGCCCCGAGGCCCAAAAAAAGCGCGCCCCAAAAACGGCATCCGTGTCGGAGAGCGACACGGACTCGTCCGAGTCGTCCTCCGACATGGAGGTCGACCCCAATGTGGACTCGGAGGGTTTCCGAGTCCACACCAACAAAAGGAGGCGTAAGGCCCCCTCGTCAACCTCAGGCTCCGATGCTGCGCCGGCCAGCAAGGAGCCGCGTCAGGCAGAGCCGACGGCCCCAACACCGCGCCGCGAACGCCCCCCACCCCCCCTCATAATCAGAGATAAACATCTCTGGAGGGACATTCACGCGGCCCTCCCGCGTAAAGCGATCCGTCTCGTGGAGGCACGAGACGTTAATAATGGTATTAGGGTGACCGTACAGTCGCCCGAGGACCACCGCAGCCTCACGCGATACCTACTGGAGCACCGTATAGGCTACTATACGTATGCGCTCGAGGAGGAGAAACGTCTCCGCGTCGTCATCCGCGGACTCCCGAAGGAGATAGGAACCGCCGAAATTCTGGAGGACCTCCGCGCGCAAGGCCTCCCAGTCCACGAGGTGCACCGGATGCACCGCAGTAACACCAAAGAACCATATAATATGGTTCTGTCGATCCTTGACCTCACAAAAGAGGGCAAGGAAATCTTCAACATTAGATCGGTGTGCGGGCTCTCAAAGCTTATCTTCGAGAGCCCACACAACAAATCCACGCTCCGGCAATGCCACCGGTGCCAGCTTTACGGGCACTCGGCGCGCAATTGCCAGTCCCGCCCCAGGTGCGTGAAGTGCCTCGGGGACCATGGTACCGCGGAGTGCACCCGCACCAGGGACTCCCCCGACCCACCAGCCTGCGTCCTTTGTGGGAAGACTGGGCATCCCGCGAATTACCGCGGGTGCTCGGCTGCCCCTAAGCCCAAGATTAAGCCCAAAGGCAAGCCCCCAAAGGGCAAACGCCCAGCGGCTGCCCCCAAACCGGTCTATGTGCCGGCACCTGCCCCGGCGTTCAACGCCTGGACAGGGCTGCCCACCCTTCCACCCCCTCGACAGGCTATAGCTGGCTTCACAGCTAAGCCTGCTCCCAAACCGGCCCCAGTCGCGACCTCCGCGGCACCGGTCACCGCGTCCCCCTCTGCCGCAGAGGACCTTGCACTTGCGACCAAGTTCGCAAAGTCGCTCCCATTCGACCTCCAGGAGGTCAGGATCTTAGCGAATAAGCTAAGACAGGCCAGGTCTGTACAGGACCAGCTCCTCATCGCCATAGAGCATGGGGAGCTGCTTCAGATCCTCGCCAGTCCCGCAACCCATTAATTCCCAATGGATTGCGCAAGTAGGGAAAAACCCCGCTCACTGACTCTGGCTACGTACAACGCTGACGGCCTGCGTGACCAACGGGAGTTGGTTCATGAGTTCCTGAAAGAAGAAAACATAGACATTCTTCTCGTGCAGGAGACCCTTCTCAAACCCAGCATTGGCGATCCTAGGATCGCCAACTACAAGATCATTAGGAACGACAGGCGTACCGCCCCTCGGGGAGGCACGCTCATCTACTACAAGAGGTCACTGCACTGCTCCCCAGTAAATGTGCCTCCGTTAGACAATCTCGAAGTTTCTGCCTGCAGATTAGCGATGACAGGCCATCAGCCCATAGTCATCGTCTGCGCGTATCTCGCTTGCAAGCGACCGCTACTTCAAGCGGAGCTTGCATCTCTCTTCAGTCTAGGCCCGTCGGTTATCATCGCCGGCGACCTAAACTGTAAACATACTAGCTGGAACTGCTCCAGCTCCAACCCTAACGGCAGGACCCTCCTTCGTCACTCTGACGAGCTGCTTTTCGGCATCCTAGCCCCCATTACGCCCACCCGGTACCCGTATAATCGGGCCACCGGAGGCTCGCCCAACGTTCTCGATTTGGCGCTACTGAAGGGCGTGTCCCTCCAGTTCCGCTCAATCGAATCCCTAGACGACATCGACTCGGATCACCGCCCGGTCGTCCTTAGACTAGGCCCTTCGCCAGACCAGATGCCTCAGACCAAGTCAATCACCGACTGGTCCAGGGACAGGGACTCACTCCAACGCGGAGGACTCGCTGACCCTGAGCAGGCCCCAGCCCCCATTAGGACCCTTCAGGACACGGAAGGGGCGATCGAAGCCCTCACCGGCCACCTCCAAAACGTCGTTCGGGAGTCGACTCGGCAAGTCCCATGCGGGGACGGCCGATTTGCGCTCCCGAGGGACGCGAGGGAGCTACTGAGGAGGAAGAGAGCCGCCGCCCGAGCCTATGACAGCTTCCCATCAGAGGAAAACCGAGTCGCCTTTCGTTCACTTCATCGGGAAGTGAAAGCCCGCATTCAGGAGCTCAGGAACCAACGCTGGGAGAGCCTGCTCTCGGAGATCTCCCCAACGCACCAGGCATACTGGAGGTTGGCGAGATCGCTGAAAGCGGAATCCCTCTCGTCCATGCCGCCTCTCGAAAAACCCGACAACACTGTCGCGTTTGACGATGACGAAAAGGCGGAGTGTCTCGCCGAGAGTCTCAGGGAGCAATGCTCCCCCAACACCGCGCACGTCGACCCGGCCCACCTGCGCGTGGTGGACGCCGAGGTCGAACGGAGATCCTCTCTTCCCGCGGAAGACTCACTCGAGCCTGTCACGGTAAAAGAGGTACAGGACCTAATAAAAGGCCTCAGGCCCCGGAAAGCTCCCGGAGCCGACGGCATCTCCAACAAGCTGCTCAAGCTACTCCCTATACATCTGTTGATGATTCTGGTGAGCATCTTCAATGCCGCCATGGATAACTGCTCCTTTCCCTCCGCCTGGAAGGAAGCCGACGTCATCGGCATCCGAAAACCAGGAAAGCCCGCTGCGAAACCCTGCAGCTACCGTCCGATCAGCTTGCTCAGCGCGCTGGGCAAGCTGTACGAACGCCTCCTCTTGAGCAGACTCAGAGACTTCGCTTATGAAAATAAGCTGATCCCCGACGAGCAGTTCGGCTTTCGAGCCCTACACTCGTGCCCCCAGCAAGTGCTCCGCATCACGGAACACGTGCTCGCGAACTTCAATCGCGCCTCCAAACCCTGGAAGACGGGTGCTGTCTTCTTCGATGTGGCGAAAGCCTTCGACAAGGTCTGGCACAACGGCTTGATTTACAAGCTGTACAAACTGGGAGTGCCGGATAGACTCGTGCTCATCTTACGAGACTTTCTCCTTGATCGGAGCTTCCGCTTCAGAGTGGAGGGCACGCGCTCATCTCTCCACCCCATCAGAGCCGGAGTCCCCCAGGGCTCGGCTCTGTCCCCCCTACTTTTCACGCTGTACACCAGCGACATGCCCCGAACCCCACAGGTACATCTCGCCTTATACGCAGATGATACCGCCCTCTTCACTTCCGATATCAGTCAATATCGGATCTGCAGTCGTCTCAACACGGCGGTTGAGACGCTGGGCAACTGGTTCCGCACTTGGCGGATCGAGTTGAATCCGGACAAGAGCGCAGCGATCATGTTCGCTCGCGGCCCCCGCACTCAAAATGAGAGTCGGCCGACTCAAACGAGGCGGCAGTCTCTCGTCCCCATACATCTATTTGACCGCGTCATCCCTTGGGTTGACGAAGTCAAATACCTAGGAGTCACTTTAGATAGAGGCCTGTACTTCAGCAAACACATCAGGACGGTAAGGAACAGAGCACACTTTGTGCTCGGTCGCCTCTACCCAATGATATGCGGGAAGAGTAAGATGTCCCTTAGGAATAAGGTGACACTTTACAAAACCTGCATCCGACCGATCATGACGTACTCGAGCGTAGTCTTCGCCCATGCCGGCAAATGCTACATCAACTCGATGCAGCGGCTGCAGAATAAGTTCTTGCGCATGGCAGCCCAAGCGCCACTTTACATGCGCAACGCGGACCTTCACCGCGACCTGGAGCTCCTTCCCGTGAAGGAGTACATGGTATCCCTTTCGCGATCCTTCTTCGGTCTCGCTCCCCACCATCCCAATCCACTGGTGGTGGAGACAGTCAATTACACGCCCAACCGCCGAGCACCCCACGCACGTCGTCGCCCGCGTAACGTGCTCACGGATAGACGCGACCCCATTTCTAGGACGCTAAAGCGAATGCTCTCGCGGACGCAATCCCCTCCAGTCCGGCATGGACCAGCCCGACGAAACAGGTTTAGGGATGCCTTCCGCCCCCCATAGCCTGTAGACGCACACAAACCACACAGTACATAAATACACGTAGAATAGATGTGTTGCGGGGGAGTTTCTTTCGCCGTTTCTTCTCCCCCAGCTATAAGCACTCCGAAACGGTAGTAGATTAGAGTAGGATCGGCTTCACCGGTGAAGTCGATAGTCCCCAATTAATAGTATTCTTGCCATTCGTGGCTGCTATCAATATCCCCATGCAGCGTTCGAGCCGGGAGCGCGCCTCACAGGAGGCGCGTGACCGAGCACGCTGCCACGGCTGATCGACCCCGCTCCCACGGGGTCGGAATGCCTTTTCCGCCCGGTGTCGCTGTCGTTAGTCGTCTGAGACGATGACAGCTTTAGCTTTAAGAAAAAAAAAAAAAAAAGGATTGGTGGCGATAAAGGGCGGTAGTAAGAGAGCGAACAAATGAAACCATCCACCATCAATCTAAGGTGGCTTGATGTTGGATTAATCACGGCTCCGCGATATAGGAAATCTCTCATATAACTCGCCCGTATGGCTAGGTTTATAACGTCATTACAAATGATTTACGTTTAATTTTTCTCGTTAAAGGGGAATTAAGTCGAATATTAAGTTAAAACTATGGTGCGAATGAAATATGTGAGTTTTATTTATAGCTTAATCGATAATAAATCTCAAATAAATAATTTAATAATAAAATAATAATAATAACACCAATAACACAAAGTTTTATGAGGGACATGAAATCCCGATGCCAGGGTTCACTGACCCACGAAAACGGGTCGACGTTAGTCGGGGCCGCAACTTCACTAGTTTTTGGCGTCCCAGGGCTTCTTCAATCAAGGCGTGTGAAAGAATACCGAGGAGATTCTAGTGAGTATACCAGCGACGTGTCCATCAGTCTAGAAAGCTCGTACGTGCGCATTGCACGAGAAGTCGGGGAGGAGATATGTCAGGCATTTCTCTACTTTTTCTCATTTCATCATTTCTCTCATCTATTAAAGAACAGAAAAAGGGACATGAAATCCCGTTTTAAGAGTACCGCGTCATAGGAAGGATTACTGTAGATCTTGAAGGTACCAATATGCTTACTTTTATAATATCCTAAATTGCACAATTCTTCTCGTAGGCCATGATCGTCATTGAAATCCACTCTAGCCTAATAAGTCTTTAATCTGCAATTATCTGTGGGCATGTGTGGGCATGTGTGGTACGTTTGTAACAATAACGATTAATAACAATTAATCGTTCATTTTAATCATATTAATATATAATGTTTTGTTTAAATAATGTTTCAAATGAATAAACCTACTGTAGTTATTACACTATGCAACTATAACCCTTTGAACCCTCATTAATCAATTATCCTCGAGGGTTTAGCCAGGATAGCCCTCTCATATTGCAAAACAGGCTAAATCAATATGCATAATCCACGTATAAGGAAAATAAATAGCTGTAATTTGTATGCGAAGTGTGAAATAAAGCATTTAAAATGGGGCTATTAGTGAATTATTAAGAAACAAATTTAATTTAGTAATTTCATCGTAAGCTCTGGTCGTATGTTAATTTCGGCTTTATTCTACCCACTGTCAAAACTATCGTACACCCCTGAAAAAAATCCTGCGTTAAAGTCTCGTCCTTTTTTTCGAAATGTCATAATTAATATTGGTATTTGAAAAATGACAAATCAATATTTTGGGGTGTTTTATATACATTTTTAAGTCGTACCACGATAAATCGAAAACCTCCCAAACCCAACCTCCGTTGTTAAAAATTGAATCCTCTATAAGTTGTAATAATTCGCAAGTCCGTCAATAAGCAATTTCAGTTCAGTTCGATTACAGAATATACTATAACATATAAATAACGAACATACTAGTAGCAATGTTTCATTTTACAACTCGATTATTTGAAAACGCAGTTTATGAATACATGGAAAATGTACAGCGTTGTTTCTTATAATTAGGATTTTTAATTATTTCTCCTGTCTAACTCAAAATTAATTGGAATAAATCCCCCTAAAAGGCTGTCGCCTTAGCAAAAACAACCTACCCTAGCTACGTGGTAGGGCTCCAAGCCCGTCTGGATGGCGACCACCTTTGGTGTTAAGTATGCTGGGATAATAACTTTGTGTTGTGTTCCGGCATTAGTGACCCAAGTTCCTGTACCCTTATAGGGCGGTAGCATGTTCGCGATGCTACTGGCGTTGCAAACACTCATAGGCGACGGTAACTGCTAGTGGTCCGTCAGTCTATTTGCTGTCTTACAACAATAAAAAATACTATAATGTATATTTTTCTCTTCAGACAGTACCCAATAAATCCGTATAGTTGTGCTATAAACTGGAGGGCGGCTTTGTAAACAATCTCGTTTTGTATTTCATGTAAATCGACGGATTGAATTTCAAAGTAACACTCTGTTTGAAGCACTTTCACAGGTGTTAATAGAATGTACGAGAACACTTGAATGCGAAAAGATTGTGAAGTCAACAAGGCGGAATATTTTTGATATCTAAGTAATATACTTAGATAATAAATTAATTTGGTTTGACCTCATAAATTTTGCCTAGATTTGTTTTGTTATATACTTAAATCAAATGATAGAGGTCTGCAGTTGTGCGCGCATCACGGCAAAACTACTGGATAGATTTCAGTTAAATTTTCTAAGTTACGTTTCTTTTTTTTATTGCTGTAGGACAGCAGACAGGCTGACAGCCCGCTTATAATTTAGCAGTTATCGTCGCCTATGGGTGTTTGCAACACCAGTGGCATCGCGAACACGCTGCTGTCACATAAGGGTACAGGAACTTGGGTCACCAATGCCGGAACACGACACAAGGTTATTATGGCGGCATACTTAAGACCAAAGGTGATCGCCATCCAGACGGGCTTGAGGCCCTACCACGTAGCTAGGGTCAGTTATTTTGTCGTCTTTAACGACAGGCCGACTCCGGCCGCAGAGGTTAGTATTCTTTCTCCGCCCCTGCACGGATAAAAACACGGATAAAAGTTTCGTAGACACTTGGCCTTTAAAAAAATCCCGATATTTTCATTTAATATAAAGTTATTAAAGTTTGAAGAAACAACGATTTTTATGTTTTCTTGCCGCGGAGAAGTAAAGAAAACTTCTCAGATTTTTCGATTTACTTTTTTCTGTTATTCGACCAGCGAAGCAGGCGGGAACAGTTAGTACAATAATATTGACATAAAATGAAACATCTTTTTTCTCATGCTCACCATCACATGTAATGTTACGCGCACTGTCTTCGCATTGTGACTGCAGCCAGCTCTGGCTGCAGTCACAATGCATGATCTGTCATGCAGCAGTCAGGTCATGCCCAGTAGTGAGATCGTGGCTCCAAAGCTTTCAAGTAGTCTGACATAGTCTGTAAAGAACAGCGCAGGCCTTTAAAAATCTGGCGAAATGCTAAGCCCAGGCCCCTTATTTAGAAACTTAACAGCTATTTTTTGTGTTAAATTAGTTTAAGGTGTATATTGCAAGTTGTAAATATTTTTTTTCTTTTTTTCACATTCGTATGTTTCATGAGTAACGACAAAAGTTAAAGACTAGGGACACCTAGACTACAGAATATTACAGAAAAAGCCATTTTTTATTATCTAATTTATTTAGGGGCTTTTTATAAAAATATAATGTCAGCCCCATTTTATCCTAATTACATATTACAAAAAATATTACATACATACATATAATCACGCCTCTTTCCCGTAGGGGTAGGCAGAGACCACTTCTTTCCACTTGATATGATCCTTACATACTTGTTTCGCTTCGTCCACTTTCATTATTCCCTTCATATATGCCTTTCTTCGGTTTAGGGTACTCTTGACCTGGCCTTTTACAAAAAAAATTCTAATTTCTAAATCTTAAAATTATTGTAAATGAAAACAGCGGCAGCAGAGAGCGGCCTCGAAAGGATGATCTGGAAAACACCCACTTCCCACAAGTTGACTCGCAGAGATCGTACTAGTTGCTCCCTACTGTCTTTCGTTCGGACACATTCCATCAAGAAATGGTGTACATCATCAATTTTTCCTCAGTTTGTGCAATAAGGACTATTGCTCCTGCCCATCAGGTGATAAAATTTATTTAGTGGAATGTGTCCGGAGCGCAATCTATGAGCGATTACACACATTCTTCTATCAACCTCACTATTGGCAAACCAGGGGATATTTTGCATTTACCTTTTCGTTGTGAGCCCAACCTTTTGACCAGAGAGATTATAAAATTTATTTAACTTTAACGATCATTTAATAGACGTACGATGCCGGCCACGGACCGAGAGTGCATCGTATTGTGGGGTGAGAGGAATAGCTCGAGAGTAGTGCACTGTATGAGATGGGGGGAGCAGAGGAGCGGAGGTTAGCAATACGCAATGACTTGGCAATGACAGTGGGCAAAGAAATTCACACTGACCTTGATTCCACCCTTTCCCGGTTCGCGGAGAAACTGTTGCACGGCAGCAGATAAATGTCGCAAAACAGACACTGATCACACAATCTTATGACACGGCCAATGAAAGTTATTAAGAAATAAATGAAGCCAATTGCACACGGCGCAGAGAGTAGTCTTCAGGGAGGTCGAACGTCAACCGTCTCGTGCTTTTCTAGGCTCACGCGATACTACTCTCGTCGCACGCTCGCTTTCACTATTCATCTCACCGAAAATGAGGGAGATCGAACAATACTTAAGTGAATATTTTGAACATCTACATTTTCATGATTACCAGCTGTAGCTAAAGTATAAAAAGTACAAAGAAACAAACTTTGCAGAGTTTGTTTTCTGGAAAATTTACTTTGTGTGATATCGACTCCATATAAAGCCCAGTTCAGCTACATAATCCTTAAATCCCAAATCACACAGGCATTGAAGGCAACGTTTGATGGATGTTAAACTATATACTTCTACTATAAACTTCGCTCTGACGAGGCTCATAAAGCCGCGTAAAGGCATTTTACTGTTATACTCATGTAAGATTAGGATTTGAGATGTAAAGGAACCTATCAAGGCATTGCTAACGAGTAAATGTCACCTGAATAGTAAATCTGCCGAGGTTCTGATACAAGGTTTTCAAGCCGTAGTTTAAAAATTACTGTATTTGAACTGCTTAAAAGATAAAGAGAGAAGAATTAAAGTCAAGTTTTGTATCTATCCGTGTTTTATATTATTTTTAACATTAGATTGTCGTTGTTGTTAGGCAAGGCAAATACCGGGCTGGACACAACTCCAGGACTAGCTTGCTTCAGCGCCCGTCCGTCCTGCGATAGTCGTGACCGTCAACTGCCTCTTTAGTTTGCTTATTTTGAAAGCTATATTGGTTCCTTTGGCTCTCTTACAGATGTCTTCGTTTGGGATTTTATCTGTCGAAGCCGAAGCCCGTTGTGGGATTCAAAATTTGTGGAGCAAACCTGCCGTCAATATCATATAGGTTCGTAGGTCATATCTGGTAGGAAGAAGAAGATTTCAGATTGAAGATTTTCCTCTGCAAGCACCATATATTAATGCATTATGTATAATTTTTTTTATTGCTGTGGGACAGCAGACAGGCTGACGGCCCGCTTAGAATTTAGCAGTTGCCGTTGCCTAGGGTGTTTGCAAAGCCGGTGGCATCGCGAACACGCTGATGTCGCATAAGGGTACAGGAACTTGAGTCACTAATGCCGGAACACAACAGAAGGTTATTATGGCGGCATACTTAAAGGTTGTTGCCATCCAGACGGGCTTGGGGCCCTACCACGTAGCTAGGGTGAGTTGTTTGGTCGCCTTTTACGACAGGCTGACCCCGGCCACAGAGGTTAGTATACTTTCTCCGCCCCTGTACGGATAAACAAATATGTTGCATATTGCTATAGTCATCTCTTTATTACTTTCTCGTTTAACGACGTTTTTATAATTATAAGTTTATATAACAATGTTAAAAAAAATCTGTAGGTCTTGTTTCTATCGATTTTATACCACGTATTTTTTAATAACATTAATATTCTCGCCGCGTCCGGTTACTACTTATCGTATCGTTCGCTATCTTAAAGCAAAAGCGTTCCAGGTGCAGTCAGGTGGCTTATTAGCTATAAACCCAGTAATTCCCCCTGGGCGAGTTTTGTTTCCCTAACAACTTCAGCTCACACCTGTATCCAATATTCACGGAGCAGCGTTCTTTCATAATCGGTTCTATAAAAACTTTTTAAAATTTGTAAAGTTGAGTAAAGATAGCATTGTTTTCAGTTAACGTTTTCACCCATTATGGCATCAACAGAATTATCCTTATAGAAAGTTTGAAGAAAAATACTCGTATATTATAATAGTAATTATTTTTAATAGAATCTTGGAGATTATTTTAATCGCTCCTGTAAACTATGATTGTATCCCACAACGAACTATGCATGGCTTCCAGGAATTCTAATAGGGTCATTTGCATAAACTTAGTATCAGTATCAGATCAGATTATCAATAAATTAAATCTTAGGGTCTTTAATTAACCATCTTAGGGTCTTTTTATCCGTGCAGGGGCGGAGAAAGAATACTAACCTATGTGGCCGGGGTCGGCCTGTTGTAAAAGGCGACAAAACAACCCACCCTAGCTACGTGGTAGGGCCTCAAGCCCGTCTGGATGGCGACCACCTTTGGTCTTAAGTATGCCGCCATAATAACCTTCTGTTGTGTTCCGGCATTAGTGACTCAAGTTCCTATTCCTTCCGCCACTGGCGTTGCAAATACCTATAGGCGACGGTAACTGCTAAATTCTAAGCGGATTGTCAGCCTGTCTGCTGTCCTACGCAGTAAAAAAAACCAAAACCCTTAGTAGTGACACGAAGTAAAATTTTGTACGTAATACTAGGAGTAATTTCTACATTCTCAGAATACCCAGACTTGACGAGAAACCCGGGATCTGATTTTCTAATAGTTTTCTTCTGTTCAAAGCTTAAAGCATATGTGGTACATTATCAGTAAAACTTAAAACAGCGAAAAAAGGAGACTTAAGTTGCATATTTATCTTTTTACAACGATAATAATCTAACACCTTTTTGGCTCAGCCTTTTTATTACAGTTTTATTACTCAATGAATGTCAATTATTCTCCACGATATAGCTGGCCAGTTACCTTAAATCGCTGTGTAATTAAACAATATTGTACAATCCTCTAGTAGGTTTTTGTTCTCTTCAATTGTCTCCAAATATAAAGGTTACAGTGGTAATACTTCAACTGTAAAATTTGAATTGTAGCCTTCAAACTTAGTAGTTATTGACATGAAATTTCTCAATAGATCCTAAAAATGTAATTTTAGTTATAAGTTGTCAATAACCGTTTATTAGTAATAATTTAAAGATGGAAGTAATGTGAATGCGACAAGGGCGTCGTTGAATCTAATGCAAATAGCCTGTGGAAAGTAATTAAGTCCGTGGAATGGGGATTCGGCGAATTTAATGAACACGATTTAAGATATCTGCCGCCGATGGCGGAGGGGGTTGAAGACGGTATGGAGGGTCGGGGGAGACACCGGTCCTACGTGTGGGGTATGATTAGATTTCTATGAAAAACATTATTTTTAGCTAACAAAACAGACACAACCAAACCAGATCACTTTTTTTTATTGCTGTAGGACAGCAGAGAGGCTGACGGCCCGCTTATAATTTAGCAGTTACCATCGCCTATGGATGTTTGGAACGCCAGTGGCATCGCGAACACGCTGCTGCCCCATAAGGGTACAGGAACTTGGGTCACTAATGCCGAAACACAACACAAGGGTTTTATGGCGGCATACTTAAGACCAAAGGTATTCGACATCCAGACGGGCTTGAGGCCCTACTACATAGCCAGGGTAGGTTGTTTTGTTGCCTTTTACGACAGGCCGATCCCAGCCACAGAGGTTGGTATTCTTTCACCCGCTCTTGCACGGATAAAATTACACACTTAATAAATAATTGCCCATAGCATCCCACGGCTGGGTCTCCCCCTAGAGGGAACGGACAGCTACATGCCACTTTTGTCCAAGGTGTACCGGTAATCTTGGTATGCAGGTTCCCTCATAATATTTTTGTTCATCATCGGTACATAGCTATTATACTGTAATATGCACATGAGGCGAGAAAAACGGCCTAAACGGTGCATGCCATCGTAGGATTCGATCCCAAGACCTCTAGATAGTGGAATACCACTGAGCTACTGGGTACCAGAGCATTTGCATTGTCTATAAATGTTATAATCGAATAAAAACCGATCAATAACGATATTACTGTTAATTGGTTCAAAATTCAGCGTCGAAATCGACAGAAGGGCGCTAGTGCCAAAAGCGCTTTCGGTTAACGGGGATTACATAAAGACAATTGAAACTACGTTAGACACTTCTCGAGAAAACAAAAGATTCATAAACAATATTATCAGTTCACTGCGACTTGCTTACTTACAAAAAGCGATGTCGCGAATTGCGATTCTTGATGCCATGATGCGAAGCGATAGTTTATTTTATTCTCCAATAAAAAAGTGAAAATTGTGAATAAATCAATACAATCCAGACAGTCTAATGTTTATTTTAAGTATATGAATATTAATAGATTGCAATTAAACTTAAACAATGTGTGTGACCCGTAATTAAAGGACCCTAAATTTGCATAATCCCCGCATTTGTAATTCACACGAACGCTAGACCAGGACTCAGGGTACGGCCGGCGTTATCACTAGATATTAAATAATTGTTGCTGTGCATAAATTATACACTGTGGTTATTGTGTAAGTTTTTGCAGTGAAATTTCAATTATAGCATAATTTCTTTTATTTATTACTGGAGTTCTGTTTTAATTAAGGGTCTACACGATAAAACATCTTCATAAATGTTCGTTGAAGCAGTGGAAATCTTCTGCAACGCCAACGGAGATTTTAATCCAATTTTTTTATCCAAATATTAAGTGACAAAAGTCACAATATATTTAGGACACTAGACTCTCTAGTGCTAAGTAAACAGCAGATCGCCTGAATTATAAATAGTAACAAATGTAATTAATATACTTTTCTTTTTAAATAAATATATATAATATACAACGATTTCGAATCGTGGCGGGAATTGAACCAGTGATCCCCAAGCATTCCGACCTGTGAAAGCCATTGCTTCATGAGGTTAGAAATTATAGCTTTGGATATGAATAATTATTGTAAGTAGTTGCCACAACGTACGGTAACTACTCACAATGGCGTCACTAGGAGCACATTTCTTAAAATATCCAGAACAAATTATCTAGATCATACAAATATTTTCTCCTCCATGGGGATCGTACCCAAGAGTACTTAGGGTAGTAACCTTACATAACCACTGAGCCATCCATGTCGTTCACTTGTAAAGTGAACAACATTCTTATTGAATATATTTTACTAAATTACGAATTAAATATTAGAAACATATGTTACATACAAAACTCATAAAAAATATTAGTGCGGGTTATCCAATTTATTTCCAAATAAATGTTCACAAAAATACCCAATTTTGAGGTGTTTGTATGATTAAATAACGCTTAACTCGGTACTAAAAAGTGTTTATCTGAAAGCCTTCTCAGTGGCAGAGATATTTCAAGGCACCCCGAACCCGGACGCCGCTCGGGTTTTCTTTTCCGCCGGAAATGAGCCTCCGGATGTTGGAGAGGCCGAGGCAATTGTGGCAGCCATTGCTGTGTTTGATAATTTAAAAGTATTTTAAGAAATTGTTGAAATGACAATATCTTTATTCGGAAGTACTTTTCATAAATATTAAAAGGTTCTTGATTTATTTTAAAGACATCCGTGGTGTAATGGCTAGCGCACTTTGACTTGCGGAGGTCACGGGTTCAATTCTATTCCCGCGTCTGGGTGTAAGAATACTAAACCCCTGCGGCCGGAGTCAGCCTGTCGTAAAAGGTTACAAAACAACCCCGCTACGCGCTAGGGCCCCGAGCCTGTCTGGATGGCAACTCAGCAATAATAATAAAGAAAACTAGATGGTGCTGTGGGTATTGTCCCAGTATATTTATATTTATTTTGGCGCCAACTTTCGGTTGTATAACATCACGCTTCACTTCACGGAATTTTTCTTCCTTAATAGAGCAACATATACACAATTACACATGTCTTTTTTTCCATTTATTTGGACCACCATACAGTTATTCAATAAGAATTAATACATTGTCTTATTTTCTATGCTACTATTTAAAAACAAACCACGTTTATCACAGATTGTAGATTTCACATGAAAATGTTTTACATATTTTGAAGAAAATCTTTATTTTGAATAATAGATTAAAGTTTTAACACATTAACAGAATTAAGTAATGGTCAAAATTTGAGGGTCAGGTCTGGAAATAAATTTAAGGCAAGTGGAAACTTCGCTAACTGACAAAACTACCCGCAGTAAGTTTGAGTTAATTACCTCTGGGTCAAATCTCTAACTCGCTACTACTTCAATTTAAAATGTTTGTTTGTATAAGTTTTTACTAAGATATATTTTAAAGTATTTACTTTTTACTGTTCTTTTAGCGATGCAAAATGCAGCATCACCACCATCCTAGGGTTAAATCCCGGTTGCAACCCAAACTTCCACTTCGGCGCCCGGGTCCACTTTCCAACTTCTTCTTCACATCGTACAGTCTTCAGCATCCTTGGTACATTCATTCAGTCCATTGGTACGCATTATGGGCCAGCAGCCAACCTTTGAGTCTACCCCTCCTTTCGGGTCCCGGCGAGATGGCACGGCCGGACATTTGTCCCTCACGTAACTCACCTTGAAATGACATATCTACATATCTTTATTCGCTCAGAGACGTTCTTTTTCAATTTTTTTTTATCAGTTTTTATCATACATTAAATTATGTCTATTACTATTGTGACGTACTTTTTGTTGTACCCTGCCATGGAGAATGTGAGATGTCAGAATAGAAAGGAGATGTTGACAGTCTTTCATCGTAGTTTACATACAACGTTTGATGAGAAGTTGATAACAATAATTGAGAGGGTTAAAATACTGAAGACAGAGGAATTCACCCACAGCAAAGTTGTTCATAGAAAACTAACTGAAAGGCACCAATTTCATCACACTTTTGGTCAATTCACCACGAATGAGTGTTATGAAAAAAGTGTTTAACCAATCTTTCACTGAACTAGAATTTTCTTAATTTTCCATAGGATTGAGGAGCTGAAATCTTGAAGAACAAGCGCAACGGCTTTCGTACGTCGGCACTTATTATTTAATTTGGTAATGAATACAGGATTATATTTTCCGAGTTAAACTGTTTCTATTTACAGGGAATAAAGTTATTGGATCAGCACCGAAGCATTTATTTAATCACCTGAAAATTAATTTGTTCAATATAATTGTACATTAAATGTTTTCGTACTTTGACAATACTCAAAAACTAATACCAAGCGAATATAGCCGAAATTTAACGCTTGAATGATAATAGAAAAGGGTTTCATTTATTAAATCACTAGATAGTCCATCCTTAGATGAAAATTCAGTTACGTTTCTGAGCGCTAAAGTTATTACGCGCCAGTTGATTGGAACCGAAACAATCCGAGTGATTCAACTAGTGTAATAATTACTGGAATTGACTTGGAGGAAAGCCGAAGGAGATTGTCCTCGAGGCTTACGTCTGTAGGCCTGAGGGCAAGCAGGCTTAACCACTTCTTAGTCCAGGAGGCAAGTACCATTTTATAACCTTCTTTTGTTACATTAAAATGTTGATTGTAATATAATATACATTGTAACGTTGCACTTATCAATGTATTCAAATAGTTATTGCACCTAATTAATACATTAATACAATCACTAGGTGTAGGTGATGATATTGGTCTATCTGGTATGTTAGGTGGTAGAGTTTCAATCCCATCTGGATGGCAACCGCCTATGCTTTTTAAATATACTGCTATGATAACCTTGTGTTTTTTTTATTGCTGCAGGACAGCAGACAGGCTGACAGCCCACTTAGTATATAATAAGCAGTTACCGTCGCATATGGATGTTTGCGACGCTAGGGTCCGCTACCGTCCCATAGGCTACAGGAACCTGGGTCACTAATTCCGAAATATAATACAAGGTTATTATAGCGGCATACATATAGATCAAGGGTGGTTACTATCTAGAATGGCTATAGGCCTACCACGCAGTTAGGGTTGATTTATTGCCTTTTACGACAAGCCGACCCCGACCGCAGGGGTTTGTATTATTACCCTGCACGAAGAAACTTAATAACAATAAGTAAAATAAAAACAAACCTAATAAGGTAACCTAAGAATAATAATTCTTCTTCTTGCTGCCCTTATCCCACATATGATGGGGTCGACACAACATGTTTTTTCCTTCCATTATCCTCTGTTAGCCACCATCTCAATATTCACACCATTTTTCATCATACCATTTTTTATGCAATCTATCCATTTGTTCTTTGGTCTATCGCTCCCCGTGTATTAATTTACTCTCATTTCTAGAAATTTCCTTGTTATATGGAATTCTTCCCTTCGCATTAAAATCCTTAATATAAAATAACAACAAACTTTATCATTCATATTTTTAATTGTATTTTCAGTATTTTGAATATTTTATTACAAATATTTAAAATCCTTCAGCTCTTAGTGTATAAAGTTAAAAGCCGACTTAAAGCCTTTAAACGACACTTGCTTTTGATGCGGACGGATAAAACCCCGGGTTTGGTTCCTGACTTGAATAAATTATGTTTAAATTAAGCTCATTACTTTGAAATCTTATTTTAGCCGAAAACTCAATTCTATGAAATTCCTTTATAATTGTTTTTGGTAACTTTATATTAACATTTTCACATTTATAATAATAGATATTTCAAATCTAGACTTTATTTAGAATCTAAACTAGGCATATACAGTATTTGTATCCATTATTGAAATTATAGTTTGATATCCATTTTTGTCTTCATTTGACGACCTGCTTAACTAAGCAACTAAGACACGTCGGATGGCTGTGGGGGGCACATGTTCGATTACCGTACCAACTAATTCACGAATAAAAGTTGTACATTAGTTACCCGGTACTTACATAAGCGCTCTGCTGCTTCCACTTTCGTGGGACTAAATGGTGATGTGTGATTAGCCAGGGTAAATGTATTTATTTATCTGATATCTCCTTGTAAAAAAGTTTATAAAATTATTCGATACCTGTAACAAAGTAACGTTATTTTTAAGTTTTTTATGAAAATACTCTTGACATCTGTCAGATATCTTTAGATTTTAGTTTTGTACGAAGAGCACAGTAATATTTAAGTAATATTAATACTAAAATTATAACAAACATAAAAATAATAACAGAATAAACACCAATATCTACACAATGTTTTTATTTAAAATATTTTTTAGTCTGTTTTTTTAAGGTACTTTATTCTTTTTTTGAACAGTCCCATTATATGTATTTACTAATTATTTTCTATTTTCTTGTCAGAATGACAGTTTTAAACATAATTGTTTTGCGTCTACCGAGTGGGTTTCTAACAACACACAATGTAGCATCCCTATGTTCATTTTATTTAATCTAAGAGTGTTGATTAAATGCTTCCTTATATCAGCTGTTTGGTTGTATTCCATAAAAATCGGGTGACACTTTTTGATAAAAAATGTAAAGCCCGGAAAGCATTTCGCACAATACACTAGTATGATCTAGTGCTCATTCTAGTAGGATTTCCGTTATTTAATGAGACGAAGCCAAACTCTAAAACTGAATCAAATATATTATGGACCACTTGTGTCATTTTTATATGACCAATTCGTGTGAAGTGCATTAAAGTCACCGGCTAATAAACACTTACTTTTACATTTGGATAAAATATCATTCCAACTGATTTGTATTGTACCTACTGAGCTAGGGTAATATACTAAAACCATATCTTTAATCAAACTATAGTTAATTATTCTATCCGTGCAGGGGCGGAGAAAGAATACTAACCTCTGCGGCCGGGGTCGGCCTATCGTAAAAGCCGACAAAACAGCCCACCCTAGCTACGTGGTAGGGCCTCAAGCCCGTCTGGATGGCGACCACCTTCGGTCTTAAGTATGCCGCCATAATAACCTTGTGTTGTGTTCCGGCATTAGTGACCCAAGTTCCTGTACCCTTATAGGACAGCAGCGTGTTAGCGATGCCACTGGCGTTGCAAACACCCATAGGCGACGGTAACTGCTAAATTCTAAGCGGGCCGTCAGCCTGTCTGCTGTTCTACAGCAATAAAAAAAATTTTTTTAGGCATAATGCCTCTTTACCACTACTTGTATGTATTCTTGTACTTTTAAAGATTTATGCACAATCATAGCTAATCCACCATAAGAGTCATCCCTATCTTTTCTTTAAACATCATATTAGTGAATTTTAAAATTAAAACCTGGATCTAACCACGTTTCACATATTAAAGCTATATGTATTTTTTCTTGCAACAATAAAAGTCTAAATTCTTCTTTTTCGGGGCGTAAACTACGTGCGTTCCACGGTAAGATATTTACATTAACATTATTTTTTGATTTATCTATTATATTCTTCACAAAGTTTTCGTCTTTCAAAAAACAAATCTCTTTTAATTTGTCTATAAGATCCGTATCAGACAAATAAATTTCTTTCGCTTTTTCCATGAGTTTTTTAAATATATCTTGTCTTTTATTGCGCTGCGCTGGTTTTTCTTGATTGTTACTATCTCATTGTTCTGTTTGTGTTTTCGCCTGATTTAAGAAAGACAAATCTTTTGCTAGAGATTTTTGTCTCTTATTTCCGATTTTTTTGACTACATGTGAATAACTTATAGTTCTTTCTCCACTTTTATTCCTTGAGTTTTCTGCTATTTATGTTTTCTGCTTCATTTTCATTAATATTATTGCTTAAAATAATATTTTTTGGCTGATGTCTTTTTTGATAGTATATTAGCAAAGCCTTTCTATATGTAATATTTTCCCGTCTCATTATATTTCTGACATCCTTTTCTTTCAAAAAAATAGGACAAGATTTATCGATTGATTCATGAGCTTCTTTGCAATTTAAGCATTTGTATTTGTCAGCCTTTGTCAGTATTTGTCAACACGATTTTTTAAGACGATTAAATTCGCAGCATATTGAACATTGAGAGACCGGAAATGTATATGATTGTACCTTAAACCTAGTTCCATATATTACCACGTATGGGAGTGAAGTAATAAATGAAACTCTTGAAACACACTCGAACAGTGTCACTATTCATCCATTCGCCATAATCAGTCTTAGCACTGTTATTATTTCTTTATTGGATTCTAGGCTTTCTATAATCTCTTTTTCCTCAATATCCAGATCAATCTGCTCTATGATATCATGGGATACTCCTACTTTATTTATTATAAGTATTGGCATCTAATGACACGATTTTCTTGTTTTTGGTTAATTCTTCAACATCTTTCTTATTTCGAAATTCCAATACAATTTTATAGGGATTTTTATATTGAATTCTTAAAATATTGTTTATGTTTTCATCCCTCAATAATCTAGGCTTATCAAAAGATTTAGGTAATGTTTCTTGAGATGTTACACTCACAAATATTTTTTCTTGTGGTTCATTATCTATTTTTTCATTTCCAGATATGCGACTTCTTTGCGACTTGCTTCTATGTAATTTCTTATTATTTTTCCTCATTGGTATAAATCCTTCATATTTTCTATTATTTCGTCATTATTTTTTCGTACACTTTTTAATCATATTTTCTGGTTGTTCAGTAAAGTGATCATTATAAATATTATTTACTTGTTGCTCGCGAACACTTGTTAATTCTCGTTCTACGTCACTTCCATTTGAATCAAAATACCGATCAATTCTATCCATTGTCGATAAACATTTGTGGATAGCTACAAAAAATATACGAGAGCTACATAACACGCCCGCACGTATCGCCGTCTCGCGACCGTATGGATTTAAAATATATAAATAATACAATACCTTTCGCGGCAGTTCATGTAATTTAATTTGCAATAGTTTTTAAAAGTGTAGTCTGCACAAAGTTTTCCAGTTCTGTGGAAAATTATGCTTTTTTTCTCTCTTCTCGTGCATATTTTGAAATGTTCAGGAGAGGTGTTCCGTATTTTTATGGACATGTATTATAAGAAAAAGTGATCTCTATAAACACAGTTTTAAAGTCTTTATTTCGGACTCTTTAAAGTTACTGAACCGAATGCTTTTTGTTCTAGCAGTTAGCTATGTAACTATAGTTATTAATTATATAAATTAAATGTATATTTAACAAAGTCACACATCTGACACCTTCCCAGAGAGTAACAACTAAAGTATTCTGCGTCTTATCTTCTTTTGTCAATACGAGGATTAAAGCCATTACTTACGACAAGGAGCAGGGCTGAGTGTCGGCTTTGGGGTTTACGAGAATACGTCATGGGTGATCGCATCTCTGTTTTTTGTTACTAAATAACATTGGGAAATTTTTGCGTAAATTTTTATAAAATGCTAATGTGGATAATAATAAAAATAATTTGTATAAATCTTACACATTGTACTTTATGATAATAAAATGTGTACATAAAATTAAGATTATATATTATATTAGAAAAGTCAGGCTAAATAGAAAAGGCCAAAAATAGTTTGACCTCGAGTTTAGTACAGTGAGTGTACTACCGACTTCATAAACTAACTAATATCCATAAACAATAGTAAACCTAACACATTATATTATTGTTGTACTCCAGCAATAAAAAAATTACAACCTCTGTAGCGTAACGCACTTCGGTACGCTTGCGGAGATCGCGGGTTCGATTTCCGTTCCGCATTTTTATGTATCTTCTGTATTTATTTACAAAAGAATCCATGTAGTATATCAGTAGTACCCGTAATACAAATGCTTTCTTATTGCTGTAGGACACCAGACAAGCTGACGGCCCGCTTAGAATTTAGCAGTTAGCGTCGCCTATGGGTGTTTGCAACACCAGTGGCATCGCGAACACGCTGCTGTCGTATGAGGGTATAGGAACTCGGGTCACTAATGCCGGAATACAACACAAAGTTATTATGGCGACATACTTAAGACCAAAGGTGGTCGCCATCCAGACGGGCTTGAGGCCCTACCACGTAGCTGGGGTGGGTTGTTTTGTTGCCTTTTACGACAGGCCGAGCCCGGCCGCAGAGGTTAGTATTCTTTCTCCGCCCCTGCACGGATAAAACGGATAGCACGGATAAGTGCTACTTACTTTAGAACCAGATGGCACTGTGTGAATAATCCCAATATATTTATTATTTATTTAGTATTTATTTAAATATAATGATTTCTTACGCAATCGAGATTGAAACCACTTTGAATCTATTAATAATTTGGTAGCTGAGGATAATTAGACGGAAGACATCTTTTATCAGTTGTTGAAAACGACTGCTGAAGTGGTAATTTGAATCTGAAATTATAAACATAGTTATATTATAGGTTTTTATTCAAAGATGATATTGTAGTTATGGGTTTACCATAATATGGTCAAAATACAACCTAATCTAACCTAAGTGCGTCTTTGTGATTTAATACATCTCGATGCCTTTTCCAAAACACAGAACAGGCACAAGGAAAGCTGAAATGTGATTGATACCGCCATTCGAGCAAATACTCCGTGCAGGGGTGGCGTAAGAATACTAACCCATGCGGACGTGGTCAGCCTATCGTAAAAGGCAACAAAACGATCCTAATTACGTGACAGAGCCTGAAACCCGTCTGGATGGCAACCACTCCAAATCTATAACTATACCACCATAATAAGGTTATGTGTTGTATTCCGCATTAATAATCAGGTACTTTTATGGAACTACGGTGTTTTGGCGGTGCCCTTAGCGTCACAAACATCCATATGCGTGTAACGTTCACCCTCCGCGACGCTAATTATATTATATCCGTTTATGTACCGATGTACATATATTTACGAGGAGATTTGATTAGTAATGACTAATTATAATAATAATTTTAAATTAGAATTACGTATTTAAGTAGATTGAATAGAAGAGTGATAAATTGAGCAGTCACAAATATGAAATCCTGTTTGATGAGAACATTACATTTAGAAATAAAAAAATTAATTAATTTCCGTCACTCCAAATATTCTACCATCACCAAATAACGAGCAAAAGGACTCTGGCCAACTCATTAAAGTATAGCAAGAAAATAAGATCTTACGCCATGTCGAAAGAGAAGATTCAGGTCAGACTCAAGCACTTACATCGAATCAGTACATTATTGGCATTGTGGATAGTATGTGTTTATTTGGCCTTATTGGTCACGTATTGACACCTCTCACAGATCTAGCAATCCTTTTATCGAAGTAATATTTATAGTTATAAGTATATAGTTATACAACAGACAAACCAGCCTTATTCATAACAGTGATTGTTAATGAAATTTCGCTATGACAATTAGGAGTTGAGTGATAAATTCAAATTCCTCTATTATCACTTTATAATTTATACCAGAAGAATAATTGTGCAACCCAAGTGGCAACAGCGGCCGGCAAAATCAAAGCTACTTTTTTATTACTTCACTAGGATAAAACGGGCACTAAACTTGAGTACAGTTTTACGGAGATACGAGAGGAATGAGATTATTAGGGTGACATTTAAAACATCACAGTGAGTTAAAAAAGCAATAGATCGAGCATGTGAAGAATAATGTTCTAAAGGTTATATTATGCTAGATATATTACGCCTTAATGCCTATTATGCTTCAGTGTATGTTACGCCTTAATGTTTATTTGTCTTAATATCTATCATTCCTTGTTGTGTATTACGCTTATCGTGTCTTAACTAACGTGACATATACGAGAATAAAGACAAAAATAACCTCAGCTTTATAAGACCAGGGCCGAGTAAATACAGTATTAATTGAATTAGTTGAAGAATATCACGTACGAAGTGATTCTGCGTTATTACACACGCTCATCGGTATAAAATTCGTACCCATGCGTTGGCTCGAATTAGAATGTAGCCAAGTATGCACACCACAGGCATTGATATTGCAGATTTCCCACTATTTTGACCTCATTGCTTATATCTTTAGCTCAATACAATCCCTTAACTATATTTTAAATTTATTTCCACTCCTCATAACAATAAATGTTAAACATTACGTCACGTGCCACAGTAAAATCCCTTTACAGTGTGTAGACATGACTATTTTTACTGAGAAAAACTAAATAGATAATGACTTCATTGTCCAACATCAAGAGTTGTTAAATACACATGTACACATCTAATGCGACTTAGACTTCAACAAAGCTAGACTTGCAGAATCGTCGCCCCATCCTTCTACACGAAGTTCCCATACTGTCCTACTATTACACTGTGCCTTACATCAACAACACGTTCAGAAACGCAAGGGCTGTTGACAGATTAAAATTGTAGAGCATCTGAGCAAATAGAGAAGACATCCCTAAAGTTTTCTGTCTACTTAAAAGTCTGTCCAATAACAACGACGTTTTTCTTAATTGTATAGTATCGTTTAAGTATAAGAATAGTAATAGTTGTATTAATTTGGTACCATCACAGGTGACAATATTAAGCGACTATTAAGTGCCGCCAGCCTGTTTGATGTTCCTCAGTATATCAAATCAAAATCCTTTATTTCAATATAAGATCTTACAGATCACTTGTTAAATGTCAAAAATCTACTACCGTTTCCAATACAAAACGCTGGCTAGAGAAGAAACGGCAAAACAAACTCCCCAGCGAATGTTTTTTTAGTTTTATTTTATATTTGTCTTTTATTGTAAACAAATTTAATTACCAATTGAAATTGGAGGAAAACAAATGAGTTAACATAATGGCATTATAATTGTTTTTATTCCCAGTCTGTGCGGTCATCAATAATCTTTAATGGTATAATCCCTTCCCACACAGACGCTGCTTTTTTTAACTTATTTGTTGAAAGTCTTTGAGTTCTTTCTGGGATTTTATTATAAAAAGTATACTTTGCCCAATAAAACTATTGTGGAAAGTATCCGGAGTCTTCGAGTTCAGACAAGAATTTGTAATCAATTTATCTTTGTTTCATGTGTCTTTGCTATGAACATCACTGAATTTAGGAAAACCTGTGATATGTTTCTTAACATATGATATACATTTTCCAAAATGTATTGAGAAAAAACAGTCAAAATATTAATTTCTTTAAATTTATCCCTTAAGGAGTCCCGCGTATATACATCATGTAAATAGGTTATATATACATAATTATTAATTTTGGGCTCTAACAACGTGCTTCTATGAAGCACCTCGGATAATGAAGCCGTGGTTTAATTAAAGGGACCCAAAAGGATTAATCGCCGCCTTCTATTAGATCCTTTCGATCCCAACCAGAGGATTTCATGCGGCTTCTTTAATTGCAATGATAATTATTGAACCCAGGAACGCTTACGTTCTTAATATATTAGATTCGTTTTTTATGTATAATACTGGATTATTTGTCCTGACCCATTAAAAGGAGACCATATACCCCATTTCCTAGAGATTCGTAATAACAAAATGAATTCACTCCCTTATTTATTTACAAACAGAATTATTAGACTTTTATGAGATAGCAATAATCCCTATAAAACTAAACTATTTTTAAGGTAGATATTTATTATCTCTTGAGAATTACAAATTCACTTACAAAGAAATTTAGAAATAACATAATTATAAAAAGTAAGAATAATCTTCTTCGGTCAACATAAAACAGCATGTGTTGTAAAAATAGCACAGCACAGAAAACTATGCAATACGACCGTAGATTGAATTTGGATACGTTCTGTCTAGTAACTTCTTTGACCTTGATACTCTTAGATTTGTTCGAGAAATTGCCAAAAACATGTTGTTTATAATACAAACATAACTTGTTTTGTTTCATATACGAAAAGGAATAGTTAAAAAGTACGTAAAAACTAATAGGCTAGCCTGGTATGGTCATAAAATATGAAGAGAAGAATGCCATATAATAAGATAACTACTAGAAATGAGAATGGATTGATACAAAAGAGAGGTAGACCAGAGAACACATGGATGTACGTAAAAGATGACATAGCAAAAATAGGTGTGGTCAGCGAATGTTCAGATGACGACTAACAGAGAAGAATGGAAGGAGAGGACATGTGCCGACCCTACATAGCTGGGATAAAAGTAAGAAGAAGAAGACGCTAGTCACATATAAAAGTAAAGTAAGTAAAAGTTCACCTAATATAACAAAGCACCTAAAATATTTTTCTGTCTCTCCATAACACAAGTTAATATCACTTTGCGAAACAACAAATATATAAAAGCGGCCGCAAATGATATACGCCACTGGCCTCATTCACTTTGAATCTACGAGAAAGTAAAAATTCCTTCACAGATAAAAACATTCCTAGGAAATAAATTTCATGAAAAGGAAAAATATTTCAATTCATTGTTTACTTATAATAAAATATTAAGGCTATGTACACACGCATTTTATAAATTAAACTATAATTTTGTAGATCAGTATTCGCTTTTAACTCATGGTGAGTCAAAAGCTCACCATCATACTACTAATATTATATTAATATTATACTACGTTTTAACAAAACTATATGTGTATTGTAAGTTATAATACTTCCCTGTACTACAATAAAAAATAGGATTAAAAAAATGACTGATACGTACGTCCAAACCAAAACAGAGCATTTATAAATCATTCAACAGCCATGACTGTACAAAATCATTTGCATTACAATAAATTGTGTGTTTTTCACTTCAAAAAATAACTGTGTTTTATTTTTAAAATTATCCGTGCAGGGGTGGAGAAAGAATACTAACCTCTGTGGCCAGGGTCAGCCTGTCGTAAAAGGCGACAAAATAACCCAACCTAGCTACGTGGTAGGGCCTCAAGCCCGTCTGGATGGCGACTACCTTTGGTCCTATGTATGCCGCCATAATAACCTTGTATTGTATTCCGGCATTAGTGACCCAAGCTCCTGTACTCTCTACGGGACAACAGCGTGTTCGTGATGTCACTGGCGTTACAAACATCCATAGGCGACGGTAACAGCTAAATTCTAAGCGGGCCGTCAGCCTGTCTGCTGTCAACTAAGTACAGCATGACCTTTGTAGAGATACGTATGGTAAGATTAACATTTACTCACTGACTATAAAATTCCAGCCAGCGACTATATACATACTATTACTAGACTATAACATAATTGTCACGTGCCAACTGTGAAAGAAAACTTTGGAAGGAAACTCTTATACCAAGATCATCGGTATGTAAACGAATCGTGTGACAAAAGTGACAGGTATTCTGCTTATTGCCTCTATGGGACAGACAGCATTCAGCTGACATGGGTTGATATTATTATTATATATTGCCTATAAACCAAACGCCACCAAACGTCGGAGCTTATAAAGTGTAAGCAACTTTTTCATTTCATTGTTTATATTTTATTCGTTTTAATGATGATTTTAAGATGTAAGCTCAGAAAAGATGGAATGCTCAAAAAATCGAAAATTGAAATGTCTTAGAGGAAGCCTTTGTCAAAAAACAAGCTGTTGTAAAGGATATGTAACAATCATTATTCAATCTTTTTTCGACATAAAAGATCTATTGCTAAAAATAGACAATATAATAGCTTATTTATTCGTTTTAATGCTTATATTGCAGAGTTTAAAAATTATGTTGTGAATGCACTCCTATTACATTTTCCGTTAGATAGTGGTGCCATGTCATTAAATGCATCCAGGTGACTGCACCACTTTGCCCAAAAGCCTTACAACGTTCTACGTCTAAAGCTCCGTACACCTGGAACGACTTTATAGTTGTTAAATTAGTACATTGTTTGAAGTCGTAACTGAAGTAAATCCAGCTTCGTAGCTGCGTAGCCTTTTTATGAACTTCCAATCCAAAGCTCGGAGTATTTTATTGAGTATTGTAAAGCATCGCTATTTCTACGTGGTTTTTTTTTTCATTAATAAGTGCAGAAATCTGTGGAGTAAATGTGGCTATTTTTTGTCTTTGGAAAAACATTGCCATCTTACATTCTAACTTCAATGAGAAAAATCGGATGATGTTATACCTTTGCTTCCTGTAAAGGAATTTATTCAAATGTCACCATTCATAACTCTTTAGAAAAGTAATGGGGTAGTTGTAATGCCACCAGAGAATAGCTATTTCTAGTTAAGGTCGGTCAACTATCTTTTATTTGATACCTTTCAAATGTCTTTTACAATACATTTTTATTTCAAGATCAGATAACAATCGCACTCTAAATTAAAACTATTTTTATAGTCACAAAAAGTTTATATAAAGTCATAATGTCACTTTTTTAACGCACTTTGACGCATTTATATCAGTTCTTTAAAAGTATAATTTAAAATATGCGACTATATTTGGCTACAAAATATTGCTTAGACTTGAATAGAAATATTTAGAGAGAAAATGCATTGTAATTTGTAGGTATGAGAGGTTCACTAAAAGCACTACTTTTTGGAGAAAATAGCACTTATCCTCTATTATGTTAAAGTACATTCACTCTCACGTACTCTTATGTTAATACAATTAAAAGCTATGTTAAGGTTATGTTTCTTTTTCAAGTGGTATGCGATGAAAACTGTATTTTATTAGAACTGGCTTCATCATAATCATTATCAAATGATGTTTCGTTTCTTACTCAATGTCAGTGAGCTTGGAAATATTAAAATTACGATTTTAAGACTTAAGGCTATAATAGATGTTGATGATGGAACTGCTTTGTGTATATTTTTTGTGATTTAGAAATATTTCATGCTATAGTTGTTTGACTGTTCTGAAATTTAAATAACAGCGCATGTTGTTTAGTTCATTTCTATGGAAGTTTTCATCAGATTCTGTTTTCCTCGCATCGCCTATAATAGATATGACATGTTTTTTATGGTAACAAACACAAAACCCGATAAATAACTAACTATTACCTGATGCTCATCTCCTTTGATTTATATATCTGATGGAGGCATTTTAATACTTTAATCCGTGTTAAGTAAAACACTGTCTATGATATGAGCAATGTGGTTCCAATCAAAATCACAGAGTAGAGCTACAAATAGACCGCTCCGTCAGCTAAAATACTAGTAGCAATGGAAAAGTACTGTACGTATTTTCCTTTCAGACTTGCTACTCAAAAACCATTAGACAGTCAAATCTATTTCCTTTTACTGGCTATTTCCGATAAATAACTAAGTTTTTCCATGCAGGGTAGAAGGCGACAAAATAAATCAAGGTAGGTGGTACGGCTCCAAGCCCATCTGGATGACAAACACCTCTGGTCGCTTAGTTGTGGTCCGGCATTAAAGACCCAGGTTCCAGTTCCCTTACGAGAATGGCAGTGTTAGCGGTTATCATAGCGTCGCAATAATAGGCAAAGATAATTGCTATATGTTGTTGTACAACAATAATAAATCTTCTGAACTAGCAAAGAAACCAAATGGCTCAGCCCTTAGACACTTTAAGTGAAATCTAAAAATGGATATATGAATAAAAGATTAGAACGCAATTATCATAATCATTGGACACGATATTGAAACATCAATATTATGATCGTAGCAAAATTGCAGGCGTAGTCATTCCCCTGGTACGCGAGGTGACGCCAATGAAAATGTTATTAAACGTAATAAATTAAAGATGTGCGTGAGAACGGAAATTGCTGAGGTGTTCACCTCTGAAAGACTTGATAAACGAGAACATTCGGCACTAGATGTCGAACTTTCGCCTAATTCAAATTTATACTGGGATTTTATTGCTATTTAAAGAAAAGTGTTGAAATTATTTTATATAATTTATTTTACGTATCATAATATATCATAATAATCGAATTTTTAATATGATTGTATAATGTATGGGACTTGATTCTGAAATAAATTATTATTATTATTATTATAAATCAATTATCCATCCAGATACTTGTGCCTTATTTAAAAAACTATTGCGATATCTTCATTTAATATAATCATCATCATCATCATCTTAGCGATGAATCCCGGTTGCAGCCCATATTTTCGCTTCGGCGCCCGGGGTCTGCTTTCCGACTTTTTCTTCTCCACTTCGCACGATCTTCGGCATCTTTGGTGGTTAGTCCATTGGCACGCATATCAACCCCTACCACGTCAAGCCAGCAATTTTTGGGTCTACACCTCACCACCACATACCACATAAGTAGCCGGTTGCCGTAAAACGTGGCCAGCGAAGGCGACACTCCTGCAATTTGTCCGCTATATCACGGACATGAAGGCTGCCGCGAATACGAGAGTTCCTAACGCGGTCCTTCCGTGTTACTCCACACATCCACCGCAGCATATTCATCTCCGTGACTCGCAGTGCCTGCTTGTGTCGCTCCAGCGCCGGTCACGCTTCACATCCGTATAAGACAGGCCTAATGATGGTCTTATAGACCTGTTCCTTCAATTTAACCGGTATTTTAGAGTCACAGATGACACCAGTCACCTCACGCCATTTGGCCCACGCGGCAGCAATGCGTACCTTAACGTCGGAGTCAATGTCACCAGATGCGTGAAATACAGATCCCAGGTATTTCACCTGTTCCGTGCGCTTGACCTTGTCGCCGCCTATGCGTACGGGTGTGCGATCTGTGGAGTTACAGGCCAAGTACTCGGTCTGCGCCACGTTGAGTTTCAGACCGCCGTTATCAAGCGATTCCTTCCATAATGTTATCACATTTTTAGGAAACAAGGATTTTAAAAGCACTACGTGTTCAGTGATGTGTGTTTTCTTGCCGCGAAGAAGTAGGGCAAGCGGTGTAGCGCGCATGCGTAGGAGAGGGGAAGTCTCTTCTGCTTCTGCCTCACGACGAAACAACGCGGATGAAGTAGCGGGTATCAGGTAGTGCATAAGATATATTCATTAACAAAAGTTATTTTATCAGTTGTCTATTACTCAGAACAGAAGCCTTCTGCTGCATAGTATGGCATTAAATAGCACCATGTGAATTATCATGGTATATATATATATATATATATATATATATATATATATATATATATATATATATATATATATATATATATATATATATATATATATATATATATATATATATATTAGAGATAATATTTTCACTTTGGTCGATATTAAAAATTGTCAGTTAAAAAATATTTAGGAAATATTTATATCAAAAAAGTTGCATTTTGCAATTCAACTATTATTTGGGGTCAAAATTTATATTATTATTTATATATATTATTACACAGACAAAGAAAAGACATCGAAAAAAATTTCATTATTTTAAATACGATTAATATTATACCGCTTTTAACTTTGAAAGTAATCAAATATTTTTTGATCTTACGTTATATTAATTAAAAAAATAAAAGAAACAAAAACTTTTGGTCATAAACTTTTATACAGCCAAAGTATTTCTCATTTTAATTCCGTATGTTTCCAATTTTATTAATTTTCGATGAGTCACTATAATATTATCTTACTCATCATATTATCCACGTCCTGGTTATTCTTAGAGCTACTTATGTTTAAGAATAGTGAGCCCTGCGTTCAGGGGTCGCCTCTCGTAAAAGGCATCAAAAATATCCAGTTTGTTTTATTGCTATAGGACATCAGACAGGCTGACGGCCCGCTAAGAATTTAGCAGTTACCGTCGCTTATGGGTGTTTGCAATGCCAGTGGCATCGTAACATGCTGCTGCCCCATAAGATACAGAAATTTGGGTCACAATACCGGTACACAACACAAAGTTATTATGGCTGCATACTTAAGACCAAAGGTGTTCGCCATCCAGACAGGCTCGGGACCCTACCACGTAGCTTGGGTGGGATGTTTTGTTGCCTTTTACGACAGGCCGACCCCGGCCACAGAGGTCAGTATTCATTCTCCGCCCCTGTACGGATAAGACCCAGTTAAGTGGTAAGGCTCCAAGCCCGCTTGGATAGTAACCTTGTGTTGTGTTACGGCATAAATAACTAAATTTAATTTCGCCTACGTGTACGGGGGAACCTGTTATAAATATAAGCTTATAAAAAGTGATAATTTAAAGAGTATGCGTTCTATTCTTAGTAAGATGAAACTACGAATTCTTAGGTTTTAATGTGTTTCAATACAACCGTAATATACTTTTCAACCCCGCCTCAATAAACTATGTTTATATTATAGTTATTTGTATAACTAGGCTCCAAATAAAAAGTCTACAAATTTATTAATTTACTCGCTAACCCGGCAAATGTTGTTCTGCCATATAAACTAGAAACTTGAACTTAATTACGTTCACTCTATTTCACCCTCTTCAAGTTTCATTTTCGCGGCAAAAAGTAGCCTATGTCCTTCTTCAAGGTCCAATCCATCTCTATACCGAAAGTCATCAATAGTGGTTCAGCTGCTTAGGCGTAGAATCGACAAGCTTACTTTGACGTTTATAGTCGTTATTAGTTTTTTCCAAAACATAAAAAAAAATCGCTTCGTTACTATGCAATACTTCCATAGCAATTATAAGACCTGTCATATTGTATGGATCAGAGTGCTGGGATGATGGGCCACAAATGGGAAAGATGAAAGGTTATTGCATGCAGCAGAGATGCGAATGTGGAGATAGATGAGCGCAGTTACAAAAATTGATAAAATTTGAAATGACTATATTAGGGGAAGTTTGAAAGTAGCATCAGTGATTGAGAAGCTGGAAAGTAATAGATTAGCCTGGTATGGCCATATAATGCGAACAGAGGAGCGTCATGTAACAAGGAGGATGATATAAATGAGAGTGGATGGATACAAGAGGAGAGGTAGACTAAAGAAAAAATGGATGGATTGTGTAAAAGATGATATTGTTAAGAAAGGTCTGAATGTTCAGATGATGGCTAACAGAGGAGAGTGGAAGGAGAGAACATGTTGTGTCGACCCCACATACTTTGGGATAAGGGCAGAAAGAAGAAGACTTGCATAGAAATTGTGCTATTAATACAACATCCAGTTCTAACAATATAAAATAACATAATATTTCATTTCTGCGTGTTTTTTTTGTAATTAATTTAAATGTTAATTTATTAAAACATTCACATAATGGTTTTTATAAATGCGAAACCAAAACGCTACCCCTGACTTGAGACTCGATAAATGCTTAAGGTTGTTAAACGTATGTACTACGAATGGATGCTTCGAGTCGAATTAAATTGTAAAATTACGCGGCCATCGACGGAGAAATTCAAAAATAACAAAGATTTAAGGGACTGAATAAATGCGATTATATCTTCAACATAAAATATGATAAAACATTCCGATGTCTCAAATCCGTAAGGCGAGATTATGTTGATAAAGTTCCCATCTTATTCAGATCATCATGAGGAACTTTGGACGATTTATATCCGTCAAAACGTAAGACAAAAAGTGCGAGTGACGGCGACATGCGAGATATACGGTTCTATCATGGTATCTGGAATAGCATTATCACAAATCAGTTAAGCTGGTTTCCTCGTTATGTTTTATTTCACCAGTATAGATACTGGTGAAGTAGAAAGGAAACTATCATATCAACTATCACATTTGTGATGATTTGGTTGGAAATCAGAATATGACTACCTCATCTTTTTCCTAAGAAGTTGTAAGAGGAGTACGTTACTGTTTTTAAAGGCAATGAAGACAAATAGACAAGAGGTGTACACTAAAGACAAGATGGATAGATTGCGTTAAAGATGATATAGCGAACAGGAAAGTGAATATTAAAATAGCAATACAAGCAACTTCACTAAAATTTAATTTGTAGCGATTTCACATAATAAAAACTTCGAATTATTAAGAACCGTTGCAAGCTAAATATATACAAGTCGAATACACATTTGTACAAACGATGTCAATAACATGCTGTGAATTCATCTCTACATAACATAAATTCTAGTATAAACTCGTATGTAAGCGTGAGGCTGTTTTAGGTACGAAGCCGGTCGACGAGTGTCTGGGAGTGCAATTCCCGCGAACGTTGTCATCGTGAGGGATCCCGCTGGAAAGTAGAGCACGGGTCATGGAACAAGGCACACGCTTATAGCGTTTCTGCGTGAATTTAATTTTGATCAATGTTCAAAAACTATTTAAATTATCTACGAGTTACTTTCCAATCATTATCTAAGAAAAAATCTGTACCTATTATATGAACTAAAACAGTGTTTCGATAAAACGTGTTTAATAACATACTGAGATCATCAGCATGTGAAACTCATTAATCTGATTTAGAAAAGCGTGACAGGTATATTTTTTTACTGGCGAGAACAGCAGACGGGCCAATGGCCTACTTAATAGTAAACAGCTGGAATGTGGTCGAATCAAATATCATTTATTCATCAACAGTTACAAATTACAAGATTAAGAACTCGGCACCAAACTAGGCACAGCCTATATTTTGGCATCCGGTTTATCTATAAATAAGGAAAATGGGGTTCTTTTGACACACCTTCACAACAAAACTACTTAACATATTGGAATGAAATTACTACCATTCGACGAGGAATTTCTTAGATGGTTACAGGCTATTTACTTTTTGGATTTCATATATTACTTTCTCATTTTTTTAAATTTACTTTTGCTTGTTATTCGCTCAGCGGAGCGGACGTGATCGGCTAGTATATAATAAATTAACTGAGTACATTAAGAGAATACAATACATAAAGGAACAATAGATAGATAGAAATAATGTACAATTTAATAGAGAATACAATTAAAGTTTACATTATGTTATAGAGAAAAAAAGTCTTTCGATTCTCATAACTCAAGGCAAGCACCAAGGTTGGGCGGTAAAGAGCGACAAATCCCCAACTCCGGCAACGCGACCAACTTGCGACCGTGTCACGGTTTTATTTGCAACTATCCACTTTACTACATCGGGGGAGTTGTTCAATTACCTCTATACAGCGCTAACTCGCTAACGTGTCTAAAATTTCATGATACCGGTCCAACTTTAGAGCAGGTAAGCGCATGAATAATTTAATCACTGCAGAAATGGATGAGGGAAACTTCTAGTGTTTATCTTTATTGTTTGTGGTAATGATACGCTGGATAATAGGTATATTGTTTCGAAGTTTTGGTGGTTATTTGATTTAGGCAGACAGAGTGTTGCAAATTAAACACTACACAGTATATACAACATTTATTTAGTTTATAAGATTGAAGCAGTAATTTCAAAGTTTACTTTTTTATATTAACACACACATACATAAATATACACACATGCCAATTATCTGTATTTTACTGTTTGAAAGATTATTACATATATCTTTCGACTAAATTTCAATTGTATGAATGGCACTTAAAATACAGGTTTTCCTATATTAAGCGGCAATTGTCTGGTACAACTTTAAACGCAGAAATATGTATAGAGTTTTATACTATTGATAAATATATTTATATTACGGAATCGATACAATGTCAGTGATCGATGGGAGACGAGGGGAGACTGCTCGCTGCTTGCTGTCCACGGGCAAAATTATTGCGCTGGCACAATGCAAGCTTGACGCACAGCTGCTGCAGACTGTATATTTTAGATATTTCGCTGTGAAGAAATAGAATATTTAGTTACTCTCGTAGAAATAGGCTTGAAACTGAGTTGTTTATAAATAAAATTTGCATTTTTATTGCCATGGAACATCATGGGCTCTCTTAAAAGTAAGCAGTGATCGTCGCCTATGGACTTTTTTGACGCCAGCTGCGGCGCTAACATGCTGCAGTCTGTTTCGGAGAACTGGAACGTTGTATGTAAAATCAGTGAAATACTTAAACCAGCTTCGCGAGTCTATTATACTTTATTCTTTATTCACTTATTCCACTAGGATAGTACGCAAAAGTGCTGAAAAGGACCTTTACCCCGATTCAACCCTTATTATCTTCCCCCAAGTTTACATAGATAGAAAAGTTTCTGAGAAATCTATTGTAGGCGTTACGCGTTTTTGGTTCATCGAACCGTGCGATCGCTTTGAAGTAACAATTTATTCTATCAGATTTATATTCTATCCCAACGTGCCGAGTATTGTTGGTTTGCTTTGTAGACAAGTTTTAGAGGAAAGGAGAGAAACAAAACTTTTACGTGTTTCGATGGAAGTTAACATTAGTAGGGCCCTAAGAGTGTAGTTAGCAGAGCAGCCTCGTGTGTTTACAGAAATAGCTAAGAAAATAATGTTTAAGCCTTGACCGACTAAGAACGCGTGCTTAAAATTCATGTGAATATATCCACATTTTCCAGGAGAACTTTCAAGTTTCAAAGAAACTACTTTGTGTAAGAAGTGGTGCAACAAATTTTTCTTAAGTCAATTTTTATTTTAATGTGACGATAAATTTATATGCTAGAGTTAGAAACAGTAACTTTTTTATAGTCTTAGTTCATTCTCAATCAAAGTCGTTTTAAAAGATTTAATAATTTATCGCTAATTATTTTGATAATCGGTACTTATTTTTTGATTAAACACGTATTAATAGATTTGGATAGCATATTTTTTTAGTTTCTATGATAGTTCATAGACTCTTAGAATTTTTTATGACAATGCTATAGGGTGTACCCATTATAATCGTTGACCATCTTGGGACCGCATATCAATAAATAATATTTTGGTGACATAGGGTCAGTACTTCAGTGCGTGGGTCATTAATAAAACACCAGCAGATGGTTACTGAATAGGTACTGAATATTAATTTGGAAATTCGTGCTCTTTTTATATGATTTGGTCAGAGTTCGCCGACCAATCAGAAGCGTTAAAAATATAAACACATTGACCCGAGACTAGTTCTAAGAAATGCTTGACGGTTTGTGTTGGTACACGAGACTAGTTCCAAGAAATTGGTTGAGGCTTCGTCCTGCGCAGCCGCTTCCTTTCGCAGGCTATGAAATATGCGGGTTCGCGGCATGCTCTCATCATTCCTGGCTATGAAATCGCGCTGTGTTTATGTGGTCGCGCCATCGATCTATATACGCAGCGCTCGTATTTGTTATCTGCTGCCGAGAGATCCTTTGATGATATTATTGTCGTCACCCGAAGCCTCTTCCGAGAAATGTAATGCAGTTGAGGGCGATGTTTCGTGGGGAGTACATTCGCGCGACGTGGCCGACATTGATGTAACCAAACAGTTATTTTCAGAGCTAATCCTTTTTTCTGTTTCTCACGGCGCCATGTAGTAAATTACAGTAGGCAACACTTGTATTATGGATAATAAATAACTAATATACTACATATATATATTTTTGGGAAATAAATACACATTTTACATAAACACCCAAATGCGGGACGGGAATCGAAAAGTTAAGCCGTCACGCTACGGAGGTCATCATCTATAGCTAATATATAATAAAGAATTTCACAAAATCGAACATATAAAAGAAGTCAGACCCTAAATCATTATTAAAAGCTGACTGAAAGATTAAACCTGTTCCCAAAATGAAAATCATACTAATCTAATAAAAAACTCTTTTCAAAGATAACAAACATGGAAATGTTTAACGGACGGAATAAAAAGGATTTTTTTTAATCTGAACCTTTTTCTACCATTTGGTTAAGCTCTAATAGGTCCCAAATGGACTTACGGGTAAATGTGTTTATCATAAAAAAATATAAATATATTGCAACATTTCACACAACACCATCTGGTCCCAAACTAAGTTGCATAGCACTTGTGTCATGGGTACGACAATGACGGGAATGGAACCCGTGACCTCCGCAAGTGTACCAACGTGCGTTAGCCGTTACGCCAGAAAAAAATATTAATATGAAAATGTGGAATAAGTATTATACCACAACATCCTCATATTGATACACTGATTTGGACCTTCCTTTAGAAGGAACGTCCTGTTTATCGATAATCCTTGTCTAACGATTTTGGACGGCTTCATGCGCACAAAATGTATTTACTATTCTTTTCAATCATAACACATTTGGCAGGTACTGACCGTAAAATAGATTTGTATTTTTGTTTATTTTCTTGCTATATTTTCACTAAATCTGCGTTACGCGCGCTGCTCTTCCGTAATACGAAAATAGATATTGCTAAATTAGGTTTTTATGATATCTAACTGTTCTATGATTCCCTAGCTTAAAAAATTAATGACTTTCTCTTGATTCCAAAAGTCAGCAAAAGAAAGAAACTTTTTTTTTAACAAGTTCCTTTCAAAGAAAGAATCTTTTTGCTGGCCAAGAACAATAAGTCAACCACTAAGCTACCGTCACCCAAATTAATTAGATGACCCTACTTATCATAGCACTCTGGTAGCCGCCATCATGCCACTTTTTTATTTTAAGCCGACCTTAATTCTTTTTTTCGGGGAAAACTTTACTTCTACTACGGAGAACTTTACAAGCCTCCATTTTTTACATTTAATAAACAAATAATTATTTTATTTAAATCTTTAGTGAATCAGTTTTAGTGAGTCTTCTTACAATGAGAATTCAGCGTATTGCAATTTGAGCACTTGCGAAACTAACGAGCAAAATTATTCTTGGTTCTTAATGAATACGGTTTTGAAATATTACAGTAATATTAAGGTCGTTTTATTTTTGGCCGCTGATTAGTAACGGGCTTCAAGCCCACTTACTGAAGCAAGTTTTGCTTCAATTTATATGATCATCATGTATGCTCATCAGTCATCGTCATCATATCATGTATGCATGCATAGTTTCTGTATAACACAAATTATATGGAGTAGTGGGATTTCAAGCCTAATTTCGTTTGTTTACAGTAGAAACTTGCTTAGAAAGGAAAAAGTTAAATAGAACTTTTCATTTTGTTTTCCTTTTTACCTTACTTTATACGTTATTTTCTGTCACATTTTAAAAAGTATACCCGCCATGTAACGCCCATATATTTGATAGGTATTTTATTCAATTATGTAAGTAGTGCGGTATCATAGGTTCTAAAATTAAAGATAGAAGATGTGCATCATATTTTATCTTAAGAGATTGTGCTGTAACAGCGAGTCGTAAAGTAAAAACATAGTAGCAGTGTAAAACTAGCTTTATAGCCGTAAACGTGATAACCCTGATGGGTAGTCTATGTTCTACTTAGCACATCATTCCAAGTACTTAGTTGTTAACTTTGTTGCTTTAAAATTTGTTTTCACTTAATAGAGGAAAATATATTAACGAAAGTTTACGTAGTATTCTAGAGCACTTTTATAAGTACTTCGATACAACAGCTTTGTAACGAAATTCGTTTAGTACTTTCAGCATCGGAATGGTTAGTACATTGTTTTGCTTTGAAAACAATGTAGTTTTCCTTAAGGTATTCACTTGAAAAAGGAGGTTATATCCATTTCAAACAAAGTGTTTCTTTTTTAAGAATTTAAATATATTCTTAACCTTAGTAATGCTGAATTATATACAATACTAGTTGATCCGGCAAACGTTGATAAGCTATATAAATTTAAAAGAAAGTAACCTATATCCTTTTACAAAGTCCAATCTATCTATAAAATATCATCAAAATTGGTTCAGTGGTTTAGCCGTAAAAACGTAACAGACAGATAAGAGTTACTTTCAGATTTATAATATTAGTATGGATACAACGAAAACTGTCATATGGCTAATTCCAAAAATACTCGAGGTTACGTGAGACTAGGGAAATCGTTATTAATATAACAATTTCCCTATGTTTATGTAATTTATATATAATGAATGTATTTAGTCATTGATTAGACAATCGTCGTTAATTTCCGGATACATTGCAGTCCTGTGAAAAACATTTAAAATCCCAGTTAAATTGTATCCCACACAGAAGATGAGAAGTACTTTTTTTAAGTAAATGGTCAAGTTAAAGGCGAAGTATTACTGTAGTAGCTGCTTAAAATTATGAGTTGAATATTGAGTTGCCCGCCTGACTCCCATACCACAGCTATAAACGTATTTAATAATAATAATCTGATTTAAAATTTTATCAATATATATATATATATATATATATATATATATATATATATATATATATATATATATATATATATATATATATATATATATATATATATATATATATTAAATCATAGCATATGACTAATCTGTCAAAATGATCAAAATATAAAATTTACAAAAGAAGTTAAAGGGGCATGCCCATTTTTGGCCCAGAAACGCCCAACAATATGGTTTTGTTAAAAAAAACATGTTTTTTGATAATTAATCACGGTGTTCATTTATCCAAAAAATATTGCAATATATTATGTCCAAAAAAAGTATTAAATGATAAAAATGAAATTAAAGAAATCCGTAATTCATTGGATAAAATATGCACTAAGCAGTGTTGCCAATAATGCACTAATTTCGTCAAAAATATAATCGATACTGTTTATGTAGTTCAATTTATAAGATGTAATTAATATAATTAATTCCAATATTATTCGTTGTTTATTCGATACTTATTAGGATTTTATGTTGATTGAACTAGCAATTTATTATCCCTAGGTGATTAACCATGACTTCTTATATAAAAAATCATAATACATAAAGCTACTGCATAATTTAACTGTTATTCTTATCGTTATTTAAAAATACATAGAAAATGAAATGATAAACTAAAATAATCATCTTTAGATAATCTTTGAAGCGCTTTAATTAATTCGCTCTTTAATAAATTAATGATGAATTATAATACAAACTAAAATCGATATTGATCTATCGATTTTATGTTTATTAAGCAGCAACATCGAAACTGACAAAATGACAGCTAGGCGGCTGGCGACTGTCACAACAAGTGATACTGTTTGCATTTGTATTTTGTATTACAACTTTGTTTGGTTTTTTGTGGAATTGTGGATTTTTAATAACCATTTTAAATGGACTTTATATTTCATATATATTTTAATTAATGCTAATGATTCTGGTAGAAGTGCAATTAAAAAGTATTGTTGCAATAATAATTGTATTGTTGGCCGACGAACGGTAGGATGCTGTGCCCATGTTATGACAGTAATATGGTATTTGGGTTGGGTACGGCATCAGACAAATATTTTCCCGCCTGCTCAATTCCTGGATGATGTAGTGATCATATATGATACAAATGATGTATAAGATCATAAAATGCCTATTAGATCTTATCAAAACTTAATAATGTATATATTGTATTTAAACAAAATGGTTGTTAAAATACTGATTTGTGACAATTAAATCCATTTTATAACTTAAAAATCCGAACTTTTTGTAACTCAATTACTTTACTATTTTACTATATAAATTACATATAATCATTTCCATATGCGTTTATGTATGTACACCTAAGGCCGAAGTGTCTATTGTCGGTGGGCATTCCCCTTTAAATAAAAATGGCGTGCTTTACCCTGAAGACTGCGAGTAATTTACAGTATGTCCGATGTTAGTGGCCCCTTGTCCAACAACGTGCTGTGAAGATCCACGTATGTGTTATCCCTGCTTGGCGACGATGTCCTTTGCTGAAGGTTATGTATTGTTGTGAAAAGAAGACGCGAGTTTCAAGGCCTCTAACTTGCCAAGAGGAAGATTGCTGTAAGCCACTACCAAAATATATGAAGATGGACGCATTGTGCGCAAGCTGCCTGGCATTCAAGCGCAACGGAATGCAGGACCAAGAGCATTCGAAGACGCTCGGCACTGCGAATTTTCTAATTAGAAGCCCTCGTGACGTAGTTGTCGAACGTGAATTGTGCATGGACCCCGTAAAAGTCGGCGACCCGGCAAAAGTGCTACCCTGCACACCCAAAACGACACTCGGATATTGTTTACTCAAGAAGAAACCAATAAAAGTGTCCTACTTTCAATGTGAAACGAGAAAAATAATTTATACCTATATATAAAGGATGACAGATTTTTCCCAAAAAGGGGTCAACATCAGGCAGGCGGCCGGTTGTAAAAACTAAGCCACAACTAAGCAACAACATGTAAAATGTTTTGTCGACCCCATATAATGTGGAATAAGGGCGGGCAGGAGGTAGAAAATGTATATAATATATTTATTAATAGAATAGCAACAAAATGTACTCATAGATCGCGCTTTCAGAACGCTTAATCCATTAGAAATATTAATTGCAATCACCATTAATTCACGGACAGAATAGCAGAATAAATGTAGTTAGTGTTCAATCGGACATTGATTGGATTTTAATCTGCATGCAATTACCGTGGCCCGTGGGGTCCGCACTCTATAGTATTCACCATAAAAGACTAGCGTCCAGAAATAGAATTGTAGGTGTTGTTCTTTTATTATTTCTGTTAAACAGCATACAGGCTAACGGTCCACTTAGATAGAAACTTAATAGAAACCAGTTTCCGACGCCAGGGGCACCGCGAACACGCTGCCATCCGCGTAGGGGACCTAGAACCGGGTCACTGCTTGAACACAACACAAGATCATTATGGCGACATACCGACTCCATGAGTGGCTATCATCCTGACAGATTTGGGGCCCTATCATCTAAGCTAGACTTATTTGTCTTACTCCGCATCTGCACGGAGAAATTAGGTCAAATACAGGGTGACTTTGACAAAACCGTCCAAATTCACACGGAAGAATCTTTAGTAAAAGTTATGAGAAACATGTATTTTAGTTTAGTATCACATAGTACAAAAATGTTGAGTAATCAGCATTACAAAGTCATCCAAAGAACTCGCAATTTACATAATACGGCGCGAGTGTCAATGACCTTTCTATCGGTACCGTAAAAAACTGGCAATGACCTAGTACGAGGCCGAAGACGGCGGTCATTGCATCTGTGCGAGCGAATACGCACTACTCATTTACACGGGAGTGACAGAGACAGGTAATAACAGGTTAACGTACGAAGTTTGCACCGTATGACTATTCTGTATGATTGAATTAGTGATCATATTTTCCTTGGAATGAAATATTTTATGGTGAAAATTTGATTTTTTTTGCAAAAATGGGTTGCTTAAATGATGTTTAGTGCGTAAAAAAAATTTGGACGGTTTTGTCAAAGTCACCCTGTATAATATAATCGTATGTAGTTTGTACTCATATAATAAATGGGTCAGATCAGCAAGGCTCAGATAGCAAGTGAGGTGGGCTCGAGTAGTAAAGTTACAAGAAGCTCTTTAATTGTGCTACTTTGTGTTACTTTATTTAATGTTCATAAAAATCCCTACGTTATAGGCTTTCATCTAATATCCCTTTCATATCTATATTTTATATATAAAAATATAAATGTCACAATATATATTGTATTTAGTTCTCAATTAATAATGTATTTATAGTGAACTTCTTCTTCTTCGTCGTGTTCTTCATTCCTGAAGGTCGTGCCCGTCTTGATAAGCCTTTACGGAGACGCTGATGAACTGCCTCCACACCACTCTGTCCTCGGCCTGTTTCAGAGCTGCAGGCAAAGTGAGCCCCGTGATAGCTTTAATTTGATCCGACCATCGGGTTGGTGACCGTCCTCTGGGCCTTTTCCCCTCTATTTTGCCTAGCACTATCAGTTTTTCGAGGTTGTCTGACTCCTTTCGAGCGATATGGCCAAAATAGCCAAGTACTCGCTTGTAGCAGGTCGTGGACAATCTGGTTCTGACATTCAGCTGGTCAAGAATGGATGTGTTGGTCCTTTTTGCTGTCCACGGTATGCGTAGCAACCTCCTCCAACACCACATCTCAAAAGCCTCGATCTTTTTCCGGTCAGCCGCACGAATAGACCATGATTCTGAGCCATACAGAAAGATCGAGAAGACCAGAGATCGCACAATTCTCATCTTTGTGGTATTAGAGATGCTTCTGTTATGCCAAATTCTAGTCATCTTGCTCGTTACAGATTTGGCCATTTGTGTGCGTCTACGGATCTCTCCGCTACAGCCTCCCTGGTCGCTGATCAAAGAACCCAGGTAAACAAACTCGCTAACGAATTCCAGGCCCGCTAGTTCTCCTGTACGTGCAAGCTGTCCACCCCGATCGACCACCATAACTTTTGTTTTGGCCTTGTTAATGGAGAGACCAATCCTCTCGCTCGCGCGCTCCACCCTTTCAAACAGCGCAGCCAGTTCCTGTTCCGAGGAAGCAAACAATGTAGTGTCATCCGCATATCGAAGGTTACTGATCTTGTTACCTCCGACCGAGATGCCTCCCTCCCACCCCTCCAGGGCTGCTCTCATGATATATTCGCCGTAGATGTTGAATAGAAGAGGTGAGAGAATGCACCCCTGCCGGACACCCTTCTGGGGTTTAAAAGGTCCTGACACCACATCATTAACTCGCACCATCGACTCTCCACCATTGTATAAGTTCGCAATCAACGAAACCAAGTGCAGAGGAACGCCCATTTCTTGAAGGATTTTCCATAGACAGCTCCATCTTACACAATCAAACGCCTTGGAGTAGTCAATAAAACATAGCAGCATTGGAACATTGAACTCCCTGCTTTTTTCTATCAGTTGCCTGACATTAACAATCTGCTCTCTCGTCCCACGCCCTCTGACAAAACCGGCCTGCTCGCTTGGTATTTGCCGTTGCAGATACGGTAGTAAGCGTCCATTAACGATAGAGAACATAATCTTACTAGCATGGGATACAAGCGCCACCGTTCGATAGTTGTCGCACTTCTTCGTCGATCCTTTCTTGTGCAATGGTATCAAAAGAGATTCCTTCCAATCTTTAGGCCATTTTCCCGTTGTCCAAATCTGATTACACAGATCCTTCAGAATTTGGACACCTGTGTCCCCAAGATGCTTTAACTCTTCAGCAAATATAGTGTCTCTTCCGGCTGACTTGTTTAACTTTAGCTTTCTTAAAGCATCTCTTATTTCCGACTCAAGAATTTCCGGCTCCAGGAGCAGGTCTTCATTCGATATCATTGCAGGTCCATCTACGCTTGTACTATCTTCGTACAAACTTTCGCAGTAAAGTCGCCACCTCTCTGTAACCTGATCTATCTCAGTTAATAAGTTGCCTTGACCGTCATCAACTGCCCAAGTTTTAGGTTTAAACTCTCGGGTGATGCCTTTGACTTTCATGAAATGATCTTTTGTGTGTAGAGTCTGGGCATGCTCTTCAATGTCCTGGCATATAGAGTTCAGATACCGGTCATAATCCCTACTACATAAGCGTTGCACCTTTGCTGAAAGCGAACGATATCGAGATCGCTCCGAGACACCTCTGGCCAGCACAGCTTTCCTCTCCTTAATCGCCTCCCACGTCTCCTCAGAAATCCAAATCTTCCGCGGGCGATCTGCAACACGACCTTGGCTGTCTTTTCGTGCTGCAATGATCATGCCTTTTACTCTCTCCCAGTTCATATCCACGTCAGAATTCCGATCTATCTGGAAGAGTTCGGCTTTGTCATTGAAGCTTTCCTTGAACGTCTCTAGTGATCGCCCTGCCGGTCGACTTTGTTGTTTGACTATAGCTCGTTGGCATCTTCTAAGTTTGACATTGACCTCTGCCACCAGAAGTTTGTGATCGCTTCCACAATCCGCCCCCGGGTAGGTTTTAGTGTTACTGATGCAGGATCTCCATCGCTTTGCCACCGCAATGTAGTCGATTTGGTTTCTAAAGCGATCTCCTGGCATCACCCATGTGTACAGGCGTCGTGGGTGGTTCATGAAGCAGGTGTTCATGATAGTGAGAGAATTTTCCGCGCAAAACTGCAGCCACATCTCACCCCTATCATTCCTATCTCCAACACCATACTTCCCTACTACATCTCTTAGGTGGTTATCCCGACTGGTTGTTCCAACCTTCGCGTTTAGATCTCCCATCACTAGTGTTATATCCCTTTTGGGTAAGTCTTTAAGAGTGTTTTCAAGCAAGCCATAGAAGTCTTCAATTTCCGCTTCCGATGACTGGGCCGTGGGTGCGTACACGGCAACAAGATTTAGGCGACACGGCCTGGTGTTCACTTTCATAGTCATTATTCTATCACTCACTGGGTTGTAGCCAAGAACTGACTTATTGATAAGTGGTGACACCGATATACCTACTCCATTCTTGCTCTCGTTCTCTGGTCCGGAAAAGTATAGTGTATGACCCGTCGGGGTGGTGTAAAATCCGGATCCTCTTTTGTGCGTTTCAGTAACTGCGAGAATTTCCAACCTGTGGCAGGATTGTTCCAGTACTATTATCTCCTCTTTACCTGGTTGCAGCATGCCCCGTACATTCCATGTCCCGAATCTGATCTTATTCCGGAGCTGTGGCCGTTTAGCTTGGACAGGCGTGTCGTTATCACCAGTAACATTTGTCGCACACTGAGCCTGATGCGTCACTACAGTGGAGCCAGTAGCATACTTCTCACCATGCGACCTGGAACCGACATGGCGCCGGGTGGTAGCCGGATTGCATGCCATCGCTATCTCTTTTCCTTGTGCTTTCATTACGAGTTTCCTGGGAAAATAGTGCAGTGGTTTCCCCTTGCCTTCTGCACCGCAGCGATACCATGTGTACTCAGAACGCCCTGCTGCCAGCGCCCGATATCCGGATTAAGTGAAGTATTGGTCCGGACCCCCGAACTCCCTAACTGCTTGTCGACCTATATCTACAAAGGGGTTGGTTACCGCAATCTTGATTATAGGTTACTCGACGTAACTGTATAGTGAACTAGCTGACCCGAAAAACGTTGTTCTGCTATATATAAAAATAAATTGCAGTAGACCGAATACTCATCCGTTATTGGAGATTTATTAGCATTGATACCGTTTGAACGCATTGCTATTAATATTGTAACAGGCGCTTTGTTTATTAATAGTTTTCCCCCACCAAGTTTCATTTTTCATTCAACGGCTTAGGGTGGAAACGTAACAGACAGATAGACAAACGGAGGTACTTTCACATTTATAATATTAGTGTGGATTTTTCATTTACAGTGTTCAAAAGCGCATGTTGTGAGGATATTTTTACCCATTGTATTTTTTGTTCATTTGGTTAAGATATTAATCGGTCGAAAATTTCCTCAAAATAGACCTTATCTGTCCATTTATCTTTATTGAAATCATAATATTTTTCTATAATCGTAATTATATACAAAACATCGTAATGTTTTGTGTCGTTCGTGATAGTTTGGATATTTAAAATGAATTAGCTATACTTAACAATCGAAGTAAATAATAGTCAATACAATATGAAATATTATTATATTAAATAAATTCAAATAAGTCTAAATCTGGCTTTACGATATTTATGTGGAACTATTTGACCCGGCTAAAGTTTCTCTGCCATATAAATTTAAAAAAAGTAGCCAATGTCCTTTTCCGAGTTCCATGCTATCTCTATACCGAAATTCATCAACATTGGTCCATCGATTTTTGCGTGTTAACATAGTGATATCACACTCGAAGACTAATCAAAAGTTCCTCATTCAAAGAAGACAATGGTATGCGTCGCTTAGGCAGGTTTTTTTCGCCTAATGTGTATATTTTAACACTAGCTGTGCCCACGACTCCGTCCGCGTGGAATAGTGACTTTGGGCAGCAGTTTTTGGATATATCTTATGGTAAACCGCAAGATCCAAAATAAATTTTGGATTAAAAACCCTAAAATATAAATAAGTGAAATATACTTATTTATCATTTTAATAAAAACTATTTTTTTTTCTAAAATAAAAGTAGCCTAAGTTACTCATTGTTACATCAGCTATCTGCCAGTGAAAGTCCCGTCATAATTGGTCCATCCGTTTCAGAGATTAGCTGGAATAAACAGACAGACATACAGACAAAAATTGTAAAAAATGTTGTTTTGGTATATGTACCGTGTACATTCAAATGTACTTAGTAAAAAGCGGTTATTTTAATATAACAAACAGACCCTCCAATTTTATTTATTTGTATAGATAATTGCTCACGTACTGACAATGAATGTATGCCGGTAAATGTATCCTGTCAATTCACCTTAGACAAGCATAGGTTGTATACTATCCGGCCCAAGATTGCCTCTAGAGAAATCTCGGGCCCAATAGACAATATGAGCTATTAGTATCGCATAACCCTTGGTATGTGTATGTGTGCAAGAGTGTAAAAATCCTTTGCATCAAGCTCTTCAAGTTTCACAGAATTCGTGAAATCAGACAGACTCGAGCCGGAGCTCTTTCCAAATCCGGAGAGTACGTAACATCAACGTTCGGGAAAACCGCTTTGCATATGGGAATTGATCAAATCTGGCATGTACTTAAGCGGCTTGTAATTAATTTGTTATTTTATAATAGGGTCTTACTCTAGTGGGAATGAATATGACATTATGGTATAAATTTTAAATCTATTGTTACAATGATTAAAATGGAATAGTCATGAGATTATTTATAATATAATATTTAAATATTAGACGTCTTATATTATTGTGTATTACCATATCTCCAAAATAAAGGCTATGCCTAGTTTTGAGACGTAAAGTCAATCAATTGTAAAACACTTAAATAAAATTACATTTAAATTTGGATAAGTTTGATAAATGAGGTATTTGTAAAGCGTTAAAATTGTGTTTGTTCCCTTAGAGAAAGTATACACAAAAAGTCATCTTCTAAAAAGCCTAACCATAAAATGAAAAAGTATTCAGTTCTCAATAATAAACCTTTGTAGCCTGTTTTATTTATTATTAATATACAATTCAAAATCTGGTAGACATAGGATATAAAAAACCCAGAACGCTCATTACATTGATATTTTCTAATTGATGCCTAACTCCCAACGTAATTGTAAAGAGCAATTCTGAAGTTATACAAGTTAGTATTAAACGCATTAATTCCATTAGCATACCCTGTGGTAACGCCAGGCGGCCCAGCGAGAGACCAAATTTACACTGTCTATTCTTTTGTACTCGAATCACTTGCACGATTTCGTTACCTTCATTAAAAATTTATTACATTATTACCTTTATTTTACATTAGAAAATTATATTCCGCGATGGATGTAGTCACACATGATAATATTTAAATTTAATGTTTCACATTTGGGATTTATTTTCACTTATAAAAAAACCAGAGCATCTTCACTATATTGCGTTTTAAATGACAGAGACCACTTTTTTCCACTTGTTACGATCCTTACATACTTGTTTCGCTGCGTCCACTTTCATTATTCCCTTAGAAATAGAAATAGAAATAATTTTATTTTAGTACAATACACACATACGCACACACAATATTTAAAAACAACTAAAAAGAAGTGTATGTCCTAAAAAGGATCTAGCTCAGCATGTATGTTAGTCTATACTGACTAACGCTGATCTTCCGCTAAACCCAAAAGTGAAGTCACGACAGAACAACACCACCCGATTTACATATTAATAAATAAATAATAATGTACTAAAAAATACATAGAAATAAATAAATAACATCAATATTAATAAATAATAAAAACTCAATAAACACCGTCAATTTAAAAAATAATTTAGGGGAAGATAGTAAGTTGTATTAGTAACAGTAGAAGAAAGGCAGAAGCCAAAAGGCATAAGGCAGTAAACGCATTCAAAGCGATGGAAGTTCGTTCATACATGCCCTTCGGTTTAGGATACTTTTGACCTGGCCTTTTTTCAAGACGTCCCTGATCTGGTTTCGAAACGTCCGCCTAGGTCTACCCCTTCCAACACTTCCATTCACACTCACCTTATACACTTTTTTCGTCTATCGTTCTTCATTCTTTCTCTCGATATGGCCAAACCATCTCAACATACCTTTCTCAATTTTTGTCACTACATCTTCTTTCAGACCACAACGTTTTCTTATCTCACTATTTCTTATCCTGTCACTCATTTAATTCCTATCATACTTCTTAACGCTCTCATCTCAATTGCAAACTTTTTCTATTTACAGTATAATATACAGTTATTTAAAACACCATAGGTAAAATTTCGAAAACAAACAATTCTTTCTTTCTTTCTATCTACCAAGTAATACTAGAACACATGACTGAAAACGTCAACAAAAGACGTAAGGGTGTTTCGTTTCGGTGTAAATGAGGTTCACGTGGAAAGGGGTTGGTTAAGCAAACCTAGCTTATCGCGTACGTCTGACAAGCCTGGATTTATGTGCAAACTTTATCTTTTCCGGAATACACCGTCGCTACGTTCCTAACTTTGATTATACTTTAAACGTGGATACTTTGAATTCAGTTTGTGTTATTAGTTGTGGATGTGAAATTCAGTAATTCATAAAAACGTAAAATTTTGCTCATTATCTAAAGTTAATTTATAATATATTAATTCAGTTACTATGTACCGTAACCATGTAATATTTGTTTTCAACCAACTCAAGAAAATGCAGTCCAAATTTCCAAGAAGGAAAAACCGAATGCTTAATTTTTTATCCAAGGGAAACCTGTTTTGAACTGCCTATACCTGCCGTTTTAGTGCTAAAAGCAATTTTATAGAGGTCAGATATGCGGAAGCGCCGTCTTCCTCAGTTCGACTCTCTGCTGATCAGCAGTCTTTTGCATCAGGAAAGTGAGTCATTTTACTAAAAAATAATGTGACGACAGCTTTGCACGACGCACTAAAATGCAGTATCCCTATTCTTCTTGTTGTCATACTTACATACCTATTTTTACATACCTATTAACTTGATGCATTTTATATTATTTCATTCAATATAAAGTATATATATATATATATATATATATATATATATATATATATATATATATATATATATATATATATATATATATATATATATATATATATATATATATATATATATATATATATATATATATATATCTATATCTCAACTCCAAGAATAGTACGCTTAAATCAATTAGACACTCCTTTAATAATTAACGAATGTTTCAAACAATTATATAAATAATAGCTTTGCAAAATCCAAAATCAAATATTCCAGTTGCTATTGAATAATTCATTGTATTGGAACCAAACGAGACGTTTTAATTCAATTCAATTTATGCTATGAGTATATCTTTCACAATACAATTGTGTTCTGTTACAGATGTAATCATGTTTGATAACGAGCATTCGTTTTCTATTTTATCTGTTTTCTTTCCCTTATCTCTTGTCCATCATGTATGTATGAAATGTTATTTCCTTTAATTATTTGGATAGCTATCATCTTACCATTATCTAATCATATTTATATTCTACAGAGTCCCTTCGTCATTTTTTATCTATCCCTCCTTCTGCATCTATTCACTATAATCTATCATTTTCATTACTATCAGTATCATGCAAAAAATATGATTATTTTGATGTTTTAATTATTTAACGTTTCAATTGTATTATGTTATTATGTATTATTATAATACATATTAAATTATTGGCTATGTGGTTCCAGCCAGTGAAAAGAATAGGGTCACTCCAGATCATTCCAAGGGTCCTTTGCAAGCGGCAAAGGAACTGTACCTCTCAGTTTTCCTATAGGGGTTGGGAGGTCGGGCGGCAGGCACTCTCGCAAAAGCCAAAACTAGCCAAATACCACTACTATCTACTAATACTATCACTAATGGTACGTACAAGAAAAGGTTCAGACACGGATAGGACGTCACCTCGAAACGACGCGCAAGAGCTTCGCGCGACTTCTGTGACAAAGACGTTAGCCCAATCCAAACTCCACTTTGCAACATGGAACATTAGCACGCTAAGCAGACGCGCGAGGGAGTTGACCGATGTATTTTCCAGGCGGAGGATAGCCGTGGCGTCTCTGGAGGAGACTCAGTGGAAGGCCAGCAGATCCCGGTTCAAGCCATGTCTAGCCATGCCACTTCCACCGGGCCCCGGCAGGAGAGGTACACCCAAAAAAGCGCTGGCTTGACGTTATAAGGGCTGATACGCGTGCCAATGTGCCAATGCCAATGCCAAAGCGGACCCCGGGCACCGAAGCAAAAATCTTGGTTGCAACCGGGATTTGACGATGACGATGATAATGCATATTAAAGACAAAAATCTAAATTTGTGTTACTAATAACAAATAAGATACGAATTGTAAATAGTAAGGTGGTATAAAATGTAGTTTTTTTACTTTCCAGAAAACGTTTTCGCTTATCGAATTTTTGTATTCTCTCAATCTACGATTATGTAAAAATTTCAATGAAATTTCTTAAAAATTAAAGGAAATATAAGTTTTACTCTAAACAGCGAACTACTCAATAATTATTAACTTATTCCAACTATTTATTAATATTTTTATTTGGATAATAAGTAACAACTCTGAAGAATCTTTTAAGTTTATTTAAGATTCTTAACTAACTTCTTAGATAATCATTTAATAACATTTAAAGGAAGTTAATTTATGTTAATTGTTCAAATTCCAGCCGTTTTTAAGGTTAACCATATTCAATTTTTTTATACCGGTCTTAAGCGCTTTTTATGCATATGCTCGTATTCGGTCATTGCGTTACACCATTCACAAAAATAATCTCGAATTTTCCGCTGTAGGTTTTTCCCTTTCTCTAAGACTTTTGTATTTTCCGCGAAACAGAAATGAGACGTGAAAAAATAATAGACTTTTATTTGTGAGATAAAGCAGTTTGTGCGGGTTTTTTTAGCAAAATACGATTGTTTTGCTAAATTTATTTTTTGTTATTTCTGGGTTTTATTAATCCCACAATCGTTAAATTATGTTTCACTTATATTTTTCGTGGATAGAAATAAGAAATGCTTTGGTTAATAAATATAGCGATATTGATTAAATATATTTATTAGCTTTAATAACTTATATTCTATCATTTCAAACATTTTAAAATATACTTTAGTGTAATGCTGAATATTTACATCCTATGAACTTTTGTATACAATGTTATATGAGTTTTAGTTGCTACGCCTCCATTAGCTATCTGTCGTAGAACTCGTAGTATGTGCTACTACTACGATGCTATTTCGTTTCTGGCTACGCTCACTTAGCCAGCGCATCTCAGAACTTGAATTCTACGAATAGTACAAATAAAGAATTGAAATTTGATAAATTTGAAAATACATAAAATAATAAGTGATTATAGAATGCTAATAATAAGGAGATACAGTAATGTTGAGATACAGTATTCCAATACTCAGCATAATAATTACCATTCATTTCGTAAATAAAACTATAAAACCTGAATGTACTGTACAAAGTAGAAGTACCCTTTAAAGTAGTATATGAAAAGATGGTTGATAAATATTTATCGGATTTAAGAAAAAGTCTCTGCTACTCTAAATGATATATAATTAGAACTAAGCATTGCTTGTTTTTTTTCTTTTTGAAACATTTATGCTAATGCTGTACGTTATATATAAGAAAATCTGCGACTTTTCGTTTTCTGAACCAAAGATACCCCAAATTAAATTAATGTGATGAAATAGCAGCCATTTGTTGGTATGGTCATATAAATATGGTAAGAAATGCTAGAAATAAGAGAGAATGAACACAGAACGAAAGATAGAATAAAGAAATTATGGATGCAAAAAATATTATGGCCAAAAAGGGTGTAAATATTAAGATGACTGCTAATATAGGAGAGGGAAAGAAGAGAGGGATAGGTGCAGGAAGAAGCAGCAGCTATCTGTACCCCCAACTTTGAAGGAAAAACAAAGCCTAGTTGCCTATTGACTAGCAAAAAAATATTCCGTTTGTCGCCTTTTATAACCCTCGGCTGAAATCACATGGCTAAGATACCAAGCTGAATCAAAATATTAAAAGTTAGAAATGTGAACATATGTAACTGTAAGAAACTATTTTATTGTAAAATATTTGTATATTTCCTTTCTGAATGCAATCCTTTGTGATTTCTCCACAAAGGTACAATTGAATACGATACGATATAAAGCTGTTTGCAACCGTATTTTTATCATTTACAATATAGCGAATATTTATAATACCTCGTCCATTAATCTTTCATGATATTTGATTTAAATCTACTGAACTTATTGGGATGAAATTGCAATTATTCGACGCGCAATTTTTTTCGATTTACAATAATAATAAAGCACTTATTTCTCCTTACAAATATTTACATTCCCTGCATGTTTAAATATATATATATATATATATATATATATATATATATATATATATATATATATATATATATATATATATATATATATATATATATATATATATATATATTTTTTTTTTAAATAAATAAATTTTTATTATTTTGTTTGTAAGGTCTCGTTATGGGTAAAAGCCTCCTCCAACTTATTCCAGGTCCTTCCATCTTTAGCTTTGGCCATCCAGTTGATGCTAATTGCATCTATTATTTTGTCGACCCACTCATCAGCAGGTTGGCCTCTAGCTCTTTTGCCGATTGGTCACGCCCATATGTCTTCTTTGCCCATCTTTTTATTGATTTACTTTTTTTCTATTATTTGCCGTAGGAATTAGGTGGGGACAGCTAGTAAATAATATAAATATACAATAATATATAATATACAATACTTATACTTCTGGTAAAATATACTAGTAATTAGGCTTCTTTCTCCAACTAGGTTAGAGTATGCCAAAATAAATTGTTAATTCACATAATAATATCATAATTTTTATATTATACTGATTGTGTCCTAGTGTCCTAGGAGTAGACGTTCAAATCAAATCATCTGTATTTCCAAATACATGTTTTAAGGTGTCATTATTACAAGTATAATGTGAGGCATGTTTCTTGTCCATGGACGTAAAAAAATATTTTATATTGAAGTACTAAAATGTCAATCTGTATTATATTTATTCATCATATCATAATTAAAAATTGACAATATAGTCATCGCGTTCAATTACATTTTTTTACTAATTAGGTATTTAAATTACTATTTTTTTTAGGTAGTCGTAAATGATACCCGATACCTGATTTGCCCGAAAACCCTCCGATAGCTTGGAGAAGTTAATAGTTACGGTGGAGGGAGAAAGACCCCGAGGTCGCAGCACTACAAGATGGTCCGACCAAGTAGCCAAAAAGCTGGACACAGAAATCACAGACGCCCTTGAACCACGCCAAAGACAGAGAGCAGTGGAAGCGGTGCTGTCGTGATATCGGTCGGGAGCATCACGACGCTCAGCAGTGAGCAAACGATTGGAGGAGGAGGAAATAATACAAAATGTTTTTTCGGTTAGATATAACTTCAGTTTTCCTTTGAAACTGTTGCCGTTGTTTTTTTATTATTTTATGTGGAGGAAGTCGATTAAAAATTACTATCCCCATAAAGACTACGAATCGGACTTAATTTTACTTAACTATTGGAGAATGTCCTCAAATGCCGACCGCGTACTGGAAGACGCAATATTGGTAGGCCCCCCACAAGATGGACCGATGATCTGGTTAAGATCGCTGGAATAGGTTGGATGAGGGCAGCGCAGGATCGATCATCGTGGAGATCTTTGGGGGAGGCCTTTGTCCAGCAGTGGGTGTCTTCCGGCTGAAATGATGATTGGAGAATAGGTGGATCATAATTTTTCTTGTGGGAGTGAGAGATTATATGACAATACCAGTTTATTTTAGTGATTAATTCAATTATAAAGAAATAAAATGCAATAATAGTGTGACAATTGATACAACGCCATCTAGTTTCAAAATGAGTAATAGAGCGCTTGTGCTATAAGTATTAGACAACTGATATACTTACATAATTTTGTATTGTGCTATAAAACGGTAAATGAAGTTCTGCCACATAAATTTAAAAAAAAACGGAATTTAATTACGTTAGTCCCCTTTAAATTTAATTTTCGCAATAAAAAGTAGTCTATGTCTTTCTCCAAAGTCCAATTTATCTCTATATCAAAGTTCATTAAAATTAGTTTTTGATTTAATTACTTTCATATTTATAATGCTAGTATAGATACATAACAAACATCCAAAGACGAAACGAGAATCAAATCTGTGAATTGAAAAGAATTACGACATGCGAAACTCGTTGCGTCCCGGTGTTCGTCAAACGCTTTACACCGCTAGAAAATAATAAACAATAAATTTGGGTACATATGCGACATGTCGCCGTTAATCACGATTAAATCCCAAACAGTCGCGTTACCAAGCAATAAACTCCTGTAAATACAAATTAAACAACAAACTGTGATTTAAATCTGTAGACAGACACTGCAACCCCGAAACTGCCGGTTGTCACGACATGCCGCCTGAAATATTGCTTGTATGGCATGTGTATAGTATCCACGTAACCAGTACTTGTTTGTAGCATCTATCCGTTCGTATTATATTTTCATGTAGGGGCGGAATAAGAATTTTTTTTTAAATGCTGTAGGACAGCAGACTGGCTGACGGCCCGCTTAGAATTTAGCAGTTACCGTCGTCTATGAGTGTTTGCAACGCCAGTGGCATAGAGAACACGCTGCTGTCCCATAAGAGTACAGGAACTTGGGTCACTAATGCCGGAAAACAACACAAGGTTATTATGGCGGCATACTTAAGACCGAAGATGGTCGTCATCCAGACGGGCTTGGGGCCTTCCACGTAGCTAGGGTGGGTTGTTTTGTCGCCTTTTACGACAGGCCGACCCCGGTCGCAGAAGTTAGTATTCTTCCTCCGCCCCTACTTACTCCTGCTACCGGGTTCGGCCAATAGTAAAAAACGACAAAATGGGGGGGGGGTCTTCAAGCTCATCTATATGGCAACCTGCCCTGGTATTTAAATATGTCACCATAATAACCTTGTGTTGTGTTCCAGCATTAGTAACCCAGGTTCCAGTAACCTCTGTGCAAAAGGTGCCTACAGCAAATTGTTAGTTTTGTAATATTTTTGGCATTTATTTTAAATAAAACTTCAAAGAACTGTTTTAAAACTTGGCTAAAGTTGAATGAAGCCCAGATGTAAAAAAAAATTACGTTTATCTGGCGAAAATCTTATGATGCAGCGAATTTTTTTTTACAAAAATGAATATAGCTCTGTAGCTGGTAAGTTTTAGAGTAGAAAATAGAAACTATTTAATTTTTAAAAAACGGTACTGAATTTAAATACTGCTAACTAATTGCACTATACAGACAGTTTAAACTGTCCCGTCTTGCAACGCTCTGATTCATTGTTTCCATCCTAGATTAATCAAGAGCAAAAGTTAGCTCTCTGCTGATGTTAATTTATAGTTATGGAACTTGATTTTATGTTTTTAACGTTATGTATTTATTATTATATTATATATTTATTTAGATACATTATATTATATATATATTTAGATACATTATATTCTGAGACCAAATTAGAGTCTCGCGATGACATGCCCCGTTTAGGCAAATTTGTCACCTAATGTATATATTATAACATAACTTGCTGACCTGGACAACTTAGTAAAGCCATATAAATAAAAATAAAAACACTTTGCAGTAGATCGAATCTAAACTATTCTAGAAATTACTTGAACATAAAATTTCATCATGATCGTTGCAGCCGTTTTCAGGAGTTGAGTCACGTTTTTTTATTACTGTAGGACAGCTAAACTTTAAATTCTAAGAGGGCCGTCAGCCTGTCTGCTCCTTTCATTCGGTCAAACGTAGACATTTATGATGAAGGCGTCCTCTGCACGGCCTCGACCGCCACCTTCTTCAAGCTTAAGGGTACCTAGTCGAAAAAGTAAGCTGAGCGATAGTTTTTACCTCTAGAAAAGAACCGCACCCTTGATATACATTTTCATTTCACTATCATTGATTAAAAAAATTGCCATTATTAAAATAGAGGTCTGTTATTTTTTTTATCGCAATGTTTCCATTACATAAAGCTGTCACTTGAAAGAATTTTTCAACTGAATTGACTGAATTCGATCAACAAATGTGATGTCATTCCGTAAGTCGTGATGCTCTTTCGCAAGATATGATCGGGCAAGTTTCTCGTCGCACGCAAGGAATGTCCACCATTGTGCGGCAGCAAATCCAGAGAAGGGCGTAATCAACAAAATGTTATTACTATCAGGGTCCCTTGGCAAACGACTCGCGTAAAACGTGTCTGTGGCACACGTTACAAGTAAACAACGAGTTTCATATGTGACCACACATCCGAGTTGTAAAGCGAAACAAATTAAATAACTTTCTGATAACTATCGATCTCAACAACATGCAATGACTTTCACATTTGAGGCAATTAAAGGTCTGATTGTTGCCCCGAACTAGGGTTTTGCATATAATGATATAGCATTCGAAGACGCTTGGCATTGCGAATTTCCTATTTAGAAGCCCTCGTCACGTAGTTGTCGAATGTGAATTGTGCACGGACACCGTAAAAGTCGGCGACCCGGCAAAAGTGCCACCCTGCACACTTAAACCGACACTCCGATGTTGTTTATTCAAAAAGAAACCAATAAAAGTGTCGCTTGAGGATATGTTAGATGATAGACAACGAAATTTCGTGTCCTACTTTCAATGTGAAACAAGAAAAATAATTTAAATAAAAAGGATGGCAGATTTAATTTTTTCCTTAAAAAGGGCTATGCCGGATTTATATTTGTCTGACGTGTCGTGTCGTGACGCGTTCTATCGTCTGTCCTAAATGTGTGAACCGATATGCTTCTGATGCGTCACGTCAGACAAATATTAATCCACCTTTATAAAGGGTTAACGTCAGGTAGGCAGCCGGTTGTAAAAACTAAGCCACAACTATTACAACATGTAGCACGTTGTGCCAACCCCATATAATGTTGGATAAGGGCAGAAGGAAGAAGAACTCAAATATCTATCAATCAATGGCACACAATTTTAATAGATAGTTATATATACCTTGAAAAAGAAATATTCTTTTAAAAATCTAGACACAGATGAAGTAGATCGGAGAATAAGTTTATCCTGGAAAAAGTTTTGGAGTCTTAAAGAAATATTTAAATCCAATTTTCATCTAAAACTCAAGAAAAGTCATGGATTCATGTATTCTACCATGCGCGTAAATATGGATGTTTAACCGTTATGCTAAGCAAAAACAAGCTGTGTATCAGCGCGTAAAGGAAAGAAGCATATTAAAAATAAAGTTACAGGACAAAGTGAGAATTACTTCCATAAGGCAAAAAACCAAATTTATAGACGCTCTCGAACACGCTCAACAGTTGAAATGGAAATGGGTAAGGTATATAGCACGGCTATTCGACAATAGGTGGACAATAATCATACCCTGGGCAGGGGACCATTAGGTCGAAGAGGACGAGGCTGATGACCTAGAGAAAAACGGGCCGATGATTTTGATTATTTATGGAGTTACAAGTAAATAAACATTTCTTATTTGTTATTTTATTCAAAAGTGAATTACTATTTCTAAATCTATTGACATTAAATCACTTCACAATTATTTTGTATATTACATTTAAAATTACATTATTACAATTTAAAAGTAATTCTAAAAATAAAGTGATTTTCTTTTAACTATGCAAGAAAACATATCAGTTCAATCTAAAACCAAAAGAATTGTATTCTCTTTCTAGTTAACATATAATTAATATCAGGAATTTAATTTGTACTGTATGTGTAATCAAAAGATGGCACAATCATAATATAAGTCGACAATAGTTTTACAACTTGTGCTTTAAATTCTACATTAACCTCATAGGCTGTTCAACTTTCAAATTCAAATTTTCCTAGAAATCTTACGAGTAAAAGATCATTTATACGTGTACGTTTTCCGCTTCGCTTATACATTTGCGGCATACACAAGAGTTCTGAGGACATCATTATCTGCCCCACACAAGCGTAAGATTAGGGGCAGACTATTTCATTATATTTTTGTGAGGGATTCCTCCGACTGGGGTCAACGGGGTCTATGAATCAAATTGATAATTCGGGAGTAGATTTAAGGCGAGACCTTTATTGAGTAATCAATTTCAGAGACTTCTTCTTCTTAATAAATAATCTCAGCTGTATTCGAAACACTTCATAAAGCCGAAGTCTGTGTTCACCGTAACCAATTAAAGCTTTTTGACTCAAAATATTTTTTTACAGCTCTAAATAATATTTAAAAAATAATACATTTTGTTTACATTGGTTTTTGAATGTAGCGCAAATAAAGTACTTGATAAAACAGAAAGATTTAAAACGATTAAGCATCTAAAAAATTCATCGTCCTCTAATTTATAAAACATCATTTGCCTATTTTTTGTTCTATTTTTTCATTGTTTTACTTTAAAATATTATCCTCACTTTAGCATTTTTTCTATCCCAATGCGCATATTCATACGTAATTGTTACCTAGTGGTGGTGTCCTTAAAAATCGAATCAAATTTTTATTATACCTGCACATCGAAATTATTGATTTTTATAACCAGCAATAACCGTTAAAAGCTCTTTCATTAAAAGGAGTTGATTCCTTTTAAAGGAAGAGCTTATAGAAAATAATAACTTAGAGATCATTATCTTAGCGTTGAATCCTGGTTGCAACCCAAACTCTCGCTTAGGCGCCCGGGGTCCGCTTTCCGTCTTTTTCTTTTCCACTTCACACGATCTTCGGCATATCTGTTGGTCAGTCCATTGGCACGCATATCAGACGACCTACTACTACATCCCTACGACATCAAGCCAGCATTTTTAGGTATATCTCTCCTGCCGGGGCCCGGCGGAGGCGGCATGGCCAGTCATTTGTTCCCCACATAAGTAGCCGGTAGCCGTAAAACGTGGCCATACCAGCGAAGGCGACGCTCCTGCAATTTATCTGCAATGTCACGGACATGAAGGCTGCCGTGAATGCGAGAGTTCCTAACGCGGTCCTTCCGCGTTACTCCATACATCCACCGCAGCATATTAATCTCCGTGACTCGCAGTGCCTGTATCGCTGCCTATGCGCAAAATAATAACTTAGACGTATAAAGATGTAATCAAACTCGTATAACAGTAATCCATAACCTCCTGCTGCTTGGATCCTTTTAGACGGACCGGGTAGTACACATGCCACGCTTTTTAATTTTTAACTCGCGGATTACAATGAAATTAAATTTATTTTCCGTGTGACATTGAATAAAATATCTAGTTCTTAGACTAACTATAAGTTACTCGTATCTTTCATCATGCCTATCGTTCATCATACCATTACCTACAAGGCGTGTAAATATTAACAGTGATATTATATAAATGATTAACAATTATTTGTACAATTTCATTAGATTAAATAAAATAGAATGATGTCAATAATATAAAAATATAGAATATCATAGACCGGACGGTATGAGTTTGATTCCATGGAAGATGGGCCGGGTGCTGGTATGGGATACAACCTGTTCAGACACGCTGGCCCCTTCCCATCTACATGGAACCAACAACAGAGCTGGTGCAGCTTGTGAAGCGACTGAAAAAGCTAAAGCATGCAAATAGAGAGGTCTAGGCTCCGAATATGATTTTGTCCCATTCGGTGTCGAGACCCTTGGTCCGTGGGGTCCTAGCGCTATAAGGCTTTTTAAGGAAATAGCAAAGAGGTTAGTCGACATCACAGGAGACCGAAGAGCTGGCAGCTACCTCGGACAAAGAATTAGTCTAGCTATTCAAAGGGGGAACGCTGCCAGTATCTTCGGAACCTTGCCTAAAGGGACTTCTTTTAATAATATATTTTAGTTATTTTATTATATTTTTAAGGTTTTAAGTTTTAGGTTCATTGTTCTAGTATATATTTCATGTTTTAGTTTTTATAGTTTTTAGTTTGATAACAATAATGTCACTTTATATATCTATATAAAGATACAATATGCATATAAATAAAATTATATCATATGCAGATAGCAACATTTTTTAAAACATGTTTATCTATTCTGTGTCTTCCAATTAAAATAATCATTAATATTGTAAAAACATTTTTCCAATAACCAAGCACTTAATTTTATTCTGAATAAATTAAGATTTTTTTTAATAGCCTTTATTGCTGATACTGAACATTAATTTTACACACACACAGTAGCAAATTGTTTTAAGTTAGATCTATCTAATACATCAGGTTTCCCGGTTCAATGATCAGCGTGTCCAGTGACACATAGGCCTCTTCCAGCTGCTTCCATTCTTCTCTATTGGTAGCTTTTCTAGACCAGATTGTCCCTCCAATCATCTTGATATCATCTGTCCATCTTTTAGCTTGTCTGCCTCTTTTTCTTTTGCCATCACGTGGTTGCCATTCTGTTATAATTTTAGTCCATTTCATTCTGCTTTCCCTTGTCATATGTCCTGTCCATCGCCATTTTAACCGTCTTATTTTCTTTAGTACGTCTTCCACCTTTGTTGTAGATCTAATGTCTGCTGATCTTTTGCGGTCTTTTAGCGTCACAACCAACATACTCCTTTCAATTCCCCTTTGACATGATCTTAGTTTAAATAAATGTTTTTGAATCAGTGCCCATGTTTGGCACCCATAAGTAAGACATGGCAAGATGCAAGAATTAAACACTTTTTTCTTGGCTGCCATAGAAAAGTGTTTGCTTTTAAATACCTCTTTTAGGGACCAGTATCTTTTCCAAGCGCAGGCCACTTAAATTAAAATTAATATTAATTAAATCAAGAAGTAGATTAATATATACTTTGATACCCATATAATTGCCATTTTTCTGCATTGATAAACTGCACGAGGGGTAGTGAATTTTTGTTTATTTCATGTTAAAATTACTCTTATCCAATTTATAGATTTTGTTACTATAATATTTATTGCTTAGTTTAATTGCTTAGTTAAATTTTTAAGTCCAAATTTTGTAAAATGGCGTCATTACCGGGTTCTAACGGAGGACCAGCGCTGGCTTTTTCTAACCAGTTTATGCTGAGTTAGAACCTTTTTAGGACTAATTTTAAGTTTATTTAGTATATGTTTTTGATTTTGTATATTTGTTTGAGTATTGTAGTCCTAAATAAATATTTTTCTTTATTTCTTTCTTACTAAGTAACCTCAGTAATAGTATCCTTTTTATGAAGAAAAATCCCTAAAATCCTCAGGGGATTCGCTTCACCGATAATTTTTGTAATAAAAAGAACAGTAACCTAAAAACCTGCCGCGTAAGATATTTTGAATATTGACACACAAAATTAACCCGTCTGATTAACACACTAGTAATTACCGGCAATCTGGCACATAAACTGCTGATGCCTCGTTCTGGCAACCGCCAATGCCATTTGGCATTCTGCCATCTGTCTAATAAGCGCTCTCTATTGTCTCCTGCTAATCATGTTGGAGGAAATTATCTCAATTAACCATTAATAACATAAAGATATATTTTCTTTCATATTCTATCCGTGCAGGGGCGGAGAAAGAATACTGATCTCTGCGGCTGGTGTCAGCTTGTCGTAAAAGGCGACAAAACAAACCTAGCTATATGTAAGACCCAAGCGCGCCTGGATGATGACCATTTGGTCTTAAGTATGTCGCCATAATTACCTAGTGTTGTATTCCGGCAATAGTGATCAAGTATCTGTACCCTTATGGGACAGCAGCGTGTTCGCGATGCTATCCTATCTGCTATCTTGCAGCAATAAAAAAATGAGAATGGATGGATATAAGAAAAGAAGTAAACCAAAATGCCTTTTCCGCCCGTTGTCGCTGTCGTTTGTCGTCTGAGACGATGACAGCCTTACACTTACACAAAAAAAAAAGATCCTGGATTGTGTAAAAGATGATGTGGTAAAAAAGTGTAAATGTTTAGATGACTACTAATAGAGGAGAGTGGAAGGAGAGGACATGTTGTGCCCCCCACATAGTTTGGGATAAGGGCAGGAAGAAGAAGACTTAATTGTTCATAATAATAATATTTGCATGTGCATACCATGTGCAGGCTTTTATGTGCACTTCTGTATTTCTCACACTCACGCATAACTCACATTGTAAATTATATAACATTCATTTTGCAAAATAGTCCGGTCAATTTAGACATTTGAAGGTGCATAAAATCCCAACAAGCTGAAAATCAGTAAAATTGTTCAAAACATAATTATAAATAATATTTAAAAGTTCCCCATCATTCCCGTGTATGGAATTTTTTTATTCAAGGTCAAAGGTCAAGAAAATGAGTTTTTCACGATTTTCAGCAAAACGGTAAGTTTTATCATAAAAGTACCTTTGACAAAAATTGTAGATCATAAAATTATCTATTAAAAATGTACCAATACTTTTCTTCCTACGAGCCACCGTTTCTGAGATATAACGATTCAAAACGCGCTAAGTACACTACCTCATACTCCTCCTCCTCGCGTCGGTTTCCTCAGTGCTGAGGGTCGTGATCATCTCGACGGAGTACTTTGGTGCGTATTATTTGCCGCCATCTGCCCCTATCGGAAGCAGAGTGTAAAGCGTCGTGGACAGTAGTTTCCAGGGCAGTGCGAATCTGATCGGTCCATCGCATGGGGCTCCTTCCTCTTGGTCTTCTTCCCTCCACCTTCCCTGTTACCATCAGTCTCTCCAGGTTGTCCTCATCCCTTCTGGCGATGTGGCCGAAGTATTCTAGGACCCTTCGCAAGCCTACCTCATACTAGGCATGCCTTTTAAGTTCTGTTGTTTCCATATTTCCCGGCAATTTTGAATTTGGAACTGTTCTATATTCGAATGTGTATAAATTTTGAATCTCAAAACAGTTGAAAGTATTAGGATTAATGCTATTGTTTAGTCACAGCGTCGATTGGAATCTGTCAGGTCACGTCTAAGGTACTTTTATGATAAAACTTACCGTTTTGCTGAAAATCGTGAAAAACTCATTTTCTTGACCTTTGACCTTGAATAAAAAAAATTCCATACACGGGAATGACGGGGAACTTTTAAATATTATTTATAATTATGTTTTAAACAATTTTACAGATTTTCAGCTTGTTGGGATTTTATGTACCTTCACTCTCATTTTTTGGTCTATATTGACCGGACTAAGAAACTTTTCTACGTCAATAACTACCACATCAACTTCCAGTACATTTAACATGCTAATTAATTAAAAATGGTGGAGGAAACTTGCTTCAGATACAGTTAGATCTAGTTCTGGAGCAAGTGGAACCAATTATTTTATCTACTTTTAGTCATTTTATATAAGTTTGTAGTAATTTAGGTTTCACCCTTGTAATTTTTGGTTTAATAAAGGAAATTTAATTTAATTTCTCTATATACGAGTATATAGAGTTCTTGGTATAAATTTGTATAAATAAATTTTTTATTGGAATAAATATATGTAAAACTTATAGTAGTATAGTATATATAATAGTTTAGTAATATATAAGTAATGGAATAGCCAATCTATATAATCTTTATTATCTACGAGTAATTCTTATTTATAGCATTTCATTTACTCGTACTACATAAAAGGTCATTTTTATCATCTAATTCAAATTATTTATTATTATACAACGACAATTTTACACTTTGATTGCATGAAATGCAATAAATAATCGTTATCAAATTAAAACCACGAAGATTTGCATAAATCCGTTTGCAAAATTATAATTGGCTTAATTGAGCATTTAACACGTAGGGCATACTGAACAGGCGTCCCTGCTGATTCGTCACTAACGAGTAGGTTATTAAATTTATACAGATAATTTTAAGTTTTAAACACATCCATCCAGTGTTCCACATCCAGCTATAAATGCCAATAATATTGTTTTTGAATGAGAACATTGGGCTTTTTAATCGCTTGTAGCGTACGTGCTCTCGCCGATGTTGGGCCATTCGATAACCGAGTGACAATACTAGCGACAGACCTTCCTGCATCGGTAAGCTCCGACTCCGACAGAGTCCGACAGGCAGACAGTACGTACACGCACACCGCTGAGTGCACATGCCTGCATGGCGTCGCGTCACACGCGCATTTTATATTCAGTTTAGTAGATAAGTTAGTTTAGTTCATAAGGTTTATGTAACACGCATGATACAGAAATGGAATACTATACCCACTTTTATTCCCACGGCTGCTAGCTCAAATCTTATACGCTATGGTCAAATATTTATTAATTAAATGTTTATTAAAGCCGATATTTATTATTGCATCATATTGTATATTATATAAATTTGTACACTAAAAATTTTTTATTATCGTCAGCCTTTCATTGTCCACTTCTGGAGTAATCCTCCCGAAAATTGCGAGTCAAGGTCTATTGCTTTTTCCATCCGGCCCGACCAGTAACCTTATCCAGTTTCTCGACCCATTGAACTGGGGAGCGTCCTTCACTACATTTGCCAATACGCGGTCTCCACTCCAGGACTCGTTTGCTCCGCCCTTCGGTCCTGACACAGACTTGACCCACTGCCACTTCAGCATACATATTGCGAGCTATATCCATCAATTTGGTTATCTTAGTAATTTCTTAGGGGGGTAAAGGGAATGCGTATTGCACCTAGCACCCCCAAACGTGACTTCAATGCCAAAGTGGGAGTACAAGAATGTGATGAACCGACAATCGGACCATATGTATTGGGGTGCAGAAATCACAAGGGGCAAATGCTAGTCAACTTTTTCAAAATGCAGGAGCTCTTCTTGGTGATTTCTACAAGATGAAGTCCTAAAGAAGGTGGAGATAGCAGAGCCCCGATACTGTGACTAAGAATGAGATAGACTTTATTATGGCGAATAAGAGACACACATTTAGAGATCTCTCTGTGGTCAATAGGTTTAACACTGGTAGTGACCACCGACGTGTACGATGCACTTTAAATATTAACTTCAAGGCCGAAAAGAGTCGTCTAGTGAAGTCTATTCTCTGACCTACGCCGCCCCAAATGATCCAGGGGTCCGAACAATTCTAGTTGGAACTGCAAAATCGGTTCGATACACTGGAGACGACAGGTGACGTCGACTAGATAACCGACAACGTGGTGAAGACGATGCGGGAATTGGATAGCAGACACATTCTGCTACTGCGGAGAAACAGATGGTCTGAACGTTCAGCTGAAACCTTGGATCTTATAACTACGAGACGTAAGATGCAATCTGCTTTCTTTGCCTTGCCAGAGCATAGAGCCCTCTTCAAGCGGATAAGAAAACTGGTATGACGGAATCTCTGCTGATCTAACACGCGTGCCATCGAGGCTGTCATAAAGCAGAATAGGTGGTCTAAAGTTTTTCCAGACCGTTGGGGAGGAGTCACATAGCAAAACTGAGGGCAGCTGATGGCAAGAAGGTTAAAGGCTGGAGTGAAACAAATCCTCATAGTCTTAGCGAAACTGTTCAACTCCGGCATTCACCGGGGTATGGTACGGAGGACGTGGAACGAGAGTGTGGTAGTCTTGTTCTTCAAGAAACGAGAAAAAACTCTTTTGAAGAACTATATGCCATTCTCACTTGTGAACCACGTTTATAAGCCGTTCGTTCGAGTCGTCACGAATAATCTCGCCAAAAGACTTGACGAGTTCCAACCACCGGAGCAAGCTGGGTTCCGAACAGGCTACATCACCGGATACCAGTGTATAATCAGCCGCTGTATATGGCATTTATGGACTACGAGAAAGCCAACTCCATCGAGACTTGGGCTGCTCTGGAGTCTCTGCAATGATATCGTGCTGATTGGTGGTAAATTAAGACGTTATATCCCCAAAACTATTCTCCACTGCGATGGAAGATCTCTTCAAGACTCTGGACTGGAATGGGGGTAGCATAAATATAAACGGCGAATACATCTCACACCTCTGTTTCGCAGACGACATTGTAGTTTTTGCAGAGACGCTGGAAGATCTGATGAACGCCCTAAATGAGTTCTCCCTACAGGTCGGTCTTGGCATGAACTTGGACAAGAGGATAGTCATGTATAATGAACATGTCATGCCGAGACCGGTCAGTGTGAATGGCATCGCCCTGGATGTTGTGGCGAACTATGTCTACTTTAGACAGAAAATCTAGTTGGGCAGGCACAACTTCGAAGGGGAAGCTAATAGGAGGATTCAGGTGGGTTGGGCGGTTTTCAGCAGACTTCGTTAGGTCTTCTTGTCGACCATCCCCTATTGCTTGAAGACGAAAGTGTCCAAGCAGTGCGGAACTCAGTGGACTATGGAGCGAGCGATGTTAGGTGTCTCTCTTATGGACGAAATCCGAAAGGAGGAAATCCGTAAGAGAACCAAAGTAACCGATATAGCTCACAAAATATGCAAGCTGCGCAGAACCAATGGGCGTTGGAGCAAACGTGTCCTGGAGTGGAGACCGTGTCTAGAAAAACGTAGTGTAGGACGCTCCCCAGCCCGATGGAGCGATGACCTGCGCAAGGTCGTGGCTGGACTGGAAAATCCAGGGCCCAGGATTTGTGCCGCAAACTTGGGGAGACCTACATCTAGCAGTAGACAACGGATAATTTCTTTGATTTGAATTATACCCATAAGAGAAACAGACAACATAGCCCGCTCTATAACCCGCTGAGTGATTTGAAATTTATGGACCAGCCCCGTCGACTATGTCCATCTCACACTAAGATAAATAGGTATAGTTTTTTTTTTAATTTATTTATTAAAAATAATAATTTTACAAAATATTCAACTACATCCAATAAACCCGAGAGGGTTTGTCTTGGATGTCACATTCACATCTTAAAGTAATTACAATTTTAAATATATATTATTCATTCGCATCCTAACTTTAGTAAAGTACCTACAATTTATTTATTCCTACCGTACATTCATAGAAAGTTTGTTAAATGGCAACAAAACAGTACAATGAGACCACTGCATAATAATATCAGGAGTGAGTAGGATGGCAATAACATAAATCTCGTATTACGTATATACAAAATTGTTTAAACCATAACTGAGAGTAATATCCTAATTTTTTTCCACAGTTGGATAATCGATTTAAATCAATGTGGCGAAGACCGAGTACTTGGCCTGTAACTCCACAGATCCCACACCCGTACGCATAGGTGGCGACACGATCGAGCGCACGGACCAAGTGAAATACCTGGGATCTGTGTTCCATGCGTCTGGTGACATCGATTGCGACGTCAAGGCACGCATTGCTGCCGCGTGGGCCAGATGGCGTGAGGTAACTGGTGTCATTTGTGACCCCAAGATGCCGGTAAAGTTGAAGGGACAAGTCTATAAGACCATCATTAGGCCTGTCCTTTTATACGGCTGTGAAGCGTGGCCGGTGTTAGAGCGACACAAGCAAGAGCTGCGTGTCACGGAGATGAATATGCTGCGGTGGATGTGTGGAGTGACGCGGAAGGACCGCGTTAGGAACTCCCGCATTCGCGGCAGTCTTCATGTCCGTGACATTGCGGATAAATTACAAGAGTGTCGGCTCCGTTGGTACGGCCACGTTTTACGGCAACCGGATGCTTACGTGGGTAACAAATGTCTGGCCATGTCGCCTCCGCCGGGCCCCGGCAGGAGGGGTAGACCCAAAAAGTGCTGGCTTGACGTTGTAAAGGGTGATATGCGTGCCAATGGGCTCACTACTAGGGATGCTGAAGATCGTGCGAAGTGGAGAAGAAAAAGTCGGAAAGCGGACCCCGGGCGCCGAAGCGAGAGTTTGGGCTGCAACCGGGATACAACGCAACGATGATGATGATAATCGATTTAAATTTTTTAAATTATTTTAGACACTTCTCCTTGTAACACTAGATATAAATTTAATGTAATATGCATCTATATTCACCATGAACGGGCGGAGAAATACATGTGCGGCTGGGGGCGACTTATCGTAAAAGGTGATAAAGCAACCCTAGCCAGGTGGTAGGACTCCAAATCCAACTCGATGGCAAACATCCCAGGTCTCTAAGTATGCCACCATAATAACCTTATGTTGGGTTCCGGCATAAGTGACCATTGGCCAACTACACTACGTCGATGGTAGCGCGTTAGCGGTGCCCCTAGCGTCTCAAACATGTATTGGCAACGGTAAGTGATTGCTATCAAATGGATTCTCAGCCTGCCTGCTGTTCCACAGCAATAAAAAAAAGTTTAGTAACAAGACATTTGACTATTCGCTGCTTAGATCTTGGGTTAAAGTCCTATTTTGAACTTATCTGCAGGAGTTAAGGAATGTCTTGTACAACAGGAGGAAGAGAAGGAAAAGAGCAATGTTAGTTATAGCAGGAGAAAATTATAACTAGTATTTTAATTTTTAAGAATTAAATATAAATAAGATTCCATCTGCAATAGATGTGAAATAAAGTCACTACAGTCCATTTCAGTCGTCTATTTCACATACTTTATCGCACACAATTCGATAGATATTAGCCCTGAAAGCATTTCAAAGCTTTTATCGCTACCGCAAATGGATCTGCAACACATTAAATTGTAGTTTGGCTGTTACGTGTGCATATAGGTCAATACAAACAAAATCTACAGCTTTTTAAATACTTTATTTCACGAATGACCTGGTAAGTATTATTCAGGACTATAAAAATATCGTTTTAGCTTGTGTAATCTATAATAAATTAATAAATGTGAAAGTTTGGATGGATTGTAATCTGTTAAGCAATACAGCTTATCGAAATTGAATAAAATTAGGCGCAGAGATTAAAGTCTGGAATAGGTCAAAAATCGGACACATACATTAGCGAATTCCACGCGAACAAAGTCAACCTTCAGTTCTCACGGTCATATTCAACTAAATTTATATTTTTGGGAAGGAAGAGCGAGGTAGGCAGTAACAGTAGAAATAACAATAACTGTTTATTCATTTATTTCACGTTTGGGTTTGGACCTTCCACTGGAATGTACCAAAGTACACAAGCAGAATGCCAGCACTGCTTTACTACCTTTTTTATGTATATATTTTATTATTGAGGTTTTGAGATCCTCTGGAAATTTTCCAGCAACTGGTTGGTAATGTGGCTTAGGTGAATACATATAATTTATAAACTGATTTGACGATCTTTGTACATATGTCGTTATATACAACAGTATTGGTGTTTTTAAGTTTTCCTATTATATTTTTCTATTATATTTACATTTTTATCTTTAAATATTAGTTTAATTTTGTCAACAAAATAATGATTAAATTTATTTGCAAAATATAATTGTCCAAAGTACATTTAGATACACTAACCACATTAACTAACAATATCCGTCATTGTAAGCAAGTGACATTAAATTCTAAGGTAACACAAATGGGAAACGAACCTTTTGTACTTTGAGTTTGAACTCGTGTAACATATTCCTTACACTACTCTTTATTACCATGCCGTTATTTACCATACCATTCCATTAACATAAAATTAGTTGATAAGAAATATTACTACGATAACTATAATCATAATTCATATTATTTTATTACTAAAGTTTTTGTATAAACAAATTTTCTGTATAAGTAGTCCTAATATTTTTTTATTGCTGTAGGACAACAGACAGGCTATCGGCCCATTTAGTGTTTGCAACCCCGCCGCAACGCTGACAACACGCTGCCATCTGCGTAATGGTACTGAAACGTGGTCACACAACACAAGGTTATTATGGCGGCACATTTAAAAACTAGGGGTGGTTGCCACCCAGACCGGCTTAGAACCTTACCACTTAGCTGGGGTTGTTTAGTTGCCTTTTACGACAGACCGACCCCGGCCGCAGAAGTCAGTATTCTTTCTCCGCCCCTGTACGGATAGTAATAATTTCTTTCTTTTTTTTTTTTTTATTGCTGTAGGACAGCAGACAGGCTGACGGCCCGTTTAGGATTTAGCAGTTACCGTCGCCTATAGGTGTTTGCAATGCCAGTGGCATCGCGAACACGCTGCCGTCCCATAAGGGTACAGGAACTTCGGTCACTAATGCCGGAACACAACAGAAGGTTATTATGGCGGCATACTTAAGACCAAAGGTGGTCGCCATCCAGACGGGCTTGAGGCCCTACCACGTAGCTAGGGTGGGTTGTTTTGTCGCCTTTTACGACAGGCCGACCCCGGCCACAGAGGTTAGTATTCTTTCTCCGCCCCTGCACGGATAAAATAAATAGCTGATCTATTTCTATTTTAAAATATTCAGATAAGAGTTCAGATATATTAGGAGACTTAAACTCAAAAGGATAATCCGAAGCAATGTTGACAATAACTACTAGACCTTTAAATTTAAGTTTGGATCCAGTAACATAAATTCTTCTCACTCAAAATTTTTGCCTCCCAACGATATACCTCTATTCAAAAGAAATCGCTTAAAACGCTTTTCCCATATTTTCCCTCCCCCTCCCGAGGGATTCCAAGGCCTCCCTGGGTATCTATTGTAAGCTTTGACATAGTAATTTAAATACTCAGTATAATGTATTTTTTTATAACTTTTTAATGACAGGTAATAATTTTTAAATATTGATACCTCGCTCACAGAAGCCGCCCAAGTCATGGCGTTGCTGGATGCATGGGATAGTCAGCGTGTTGTGGCTTCACGATTGCATTGATTTATCATCGGGAGACTGGTATGTTTACTCGCTATTCAGGATCTGGTAGACATCAAGTCACGTCTGAGCGAGATGACCGGTATATTGTGTCAGTTTCTCTAAGAAATCTCTACTATAATTTATAAATTATACTGATATAATTCAACATAGTATAGTAATATAATTTAACTGCAGCAGCGGCTCCGTGAGGTTCGAGGATTGTCTGTAAGCGACTCTACCATAAGAAGAAAATTGCCGGAGCGAGGCATGAAACCTCATAAACCAGCTAATGGCCCAAAATTGACGGTAGACCACCGTCTTCGGTGTGCGCGCCTCAACTTTACTTGAACACTTAAATTGATCATGCCTTCAATGGAGCAAAGTTCTCATTTCTGACGAGAGTACGATCATGCTGTATGGTATAATGATGGAAGAGAGAAGATGTATCGAAGAGGAGAATATTTTGCGTAATGCTGCATTGAATAAAGAGTCAGTTAAGGTGGCAGTTCATGGACGGTTTGGGGAGGCATAAGCGCCGATAGAAAAACCGAACTTGCGTTTGTATGTGGACCTCGGTTGCCGTCTTTAAATGGGTCAATTTAGAGCTCTATGTGGTACCCTACGCACATTTTATTGGCGAAGACTTTATTTTTATGCAGGACAAGCTAGGGCTCATACCGCAGGCATTGTAAATGAATACCTGAGCGATATTGCGGTTATTAGCTGACCGGCAAGAAACCCGGATATAAATCCCATAGAAAACTTATGGGATAAGTTGAAGAGACAAGTCAGAGCAAGAGATCCTACTCCGGAGATGCTTGGTCAGCTTAACAACAGCTATACAAAAAGACTGGTTTACCATCCCACAACACAAGATTGTGACGCTTATCCGTTCCACGAGAAATCGCATGGAAGCAGTGATATGAGCCCGGGGAAGAAATACGAAATACGGAATAAACTTTTTAAATTTTTTATATTTTACGTCTTTGTTTCTAACATTTAACAATTTCTTCTTAAAGGATAAAAACATATCTGTTGAAATAAGTCACAAAAAGTAACTCCATTCAGCAAATACTTTTATACCACCTAGCCAAATCTTTTCACTGTCATGTCTTCCTATTTCAAGACTAGACATTTTAGTTAGCTTGTATCAAGATGAAATACTGTCTGCTTTATACTGTGGCCATGGTCGGGTATTTGGGAAGACAAATAAAAAGGTAATAGATATTTAATCGGTTGTGAAATGGACTTTATGGTAAAATTATTTGCAAAATGTGGATAGAACCTGGTTTTATAGGTAAACAATTCTGAAATTACCCCAAACTCCGTGCAGGGGCGGAGAAAGAATACTAACCTCTACGGCCGGGGTCGGCCTGTCGTAAAAGGCGACAAAACAACCCACCCTAGCTGCGTGGTAGGGCCTCAAGCCCGTCTAGTTGGTGACCACCCTTGGTCTTAAGTATGCCGCCGTAATAACCTTGTGTTGTGTTCCGGCATTAGTGACCCAAGTTCCTGAGCTCTTATGGGACAGCAGCGTGTTCGCGATACCACTGGGTTGCAAACACCTGTAGGTGACGGTAGCTGCTAAATTCTAAGCAGGCCGTCAGCCTGTCTGTTGTCTACCGCAATAAAAAAAACTATTCAATAGGTTAAAACATAATATCATTCAAATACCGAGTCTTAGCTTTTTTATTATTACTGTAGGACAGTAGACAGGCTGACGGCCTGCTTAGAATTTAGCAGTTACTGTCACCTATGGATTTTTGCAACGCCATTGGCATCGTGAAAACGCTGCTGTCCCATAAGGGTACAAGAACTTGGGTCACTAATGCCAGAACACAACACAAAGTTATTATGGTGGCATACTTATGACCAAAGGTGGTCGCCATCCAGACGAGCTTGGGGCCCCACCACGTAGAAAAGTTTAGATTTTATAAGACATTTAAGTAGTACATATATACTTAGTACAATATATGATTCATGGAAATAGAAAATAAACATATTATAAATAAATATAAAGGGACATTTCACACAACGCCATTTAGTCCCAAATTAAATTGCATAACTCTTATATTATGGGTGCTGGACGGGAATACGATGGAATCCGGAAGGAACCCGTAACCTCCGCAAGCGTACCGACGAGAGTTAGCTGTTACGCCAGGAGGTTGTCAAAATGTTAGCAATGAAAGAGAATGGATACAAAAGGACCAAAGAAAAGTTAAGATAAGAGCAGAAAGAGGAAGCACATTATCTATTTTAGTATTTAGTTATACTATTTTATTATTTATATAATTTACACAAAAGAGTATGTTATAAATCTGTAAAATGTAGGCATAATTATGTGAATAAATATAATCAATATTCATTGATCATATTAATTAATCATTGTTCTAATAAAAAGTCTTAGATGACATGGATTTTTTGAGGATGTCTAACAACACAGCTTTTTTAAGATACCAAAGAGGTTGTGTACGCCATACCTTTGTCAGTTGGAGCGTTAACTTATAATGACTTTCAGTGAATCATGGTCTTGATGAAAAATAAACAACGATTCCTTTTGACTTGAAAGCTTTCCTTTCAATAAAAGCGCTCTTTATGCTTCATTACCGTTAATTATTCGGTATCAATAACGAATCTGGTTTTGAAGTCGACATTAGATGATAAAGGCATTTACTTGAGCACGCAAGCAGCTAAAGTAAAGCATCGTTCAAATTTCCCTTTACGGCTTAGACACTTCAGATTGCACCCTGCCGAATAAACATGTTCTTAATGAAAACTGAACCGTATTTAAAAGTTTCGTATCGATACTACCTAGTCAGGTCATAAGTATTGTCACACAGTAAAAACTTTTCTTTTAGAATGCTGGCCACAAAAAAGTTTATTGAATTCGAATTTCGAATTGTTCATGAAAATAAAAATGTATAACTTTTAGAATTTTACTCATTTTTAAATATGGAGTGGACGCTTAAAGAAGACCGTGTTGCAGTTATTGCGTTGCATCGTTGCGGTTACGCGCCAATTCAAATTTTTAACATACTGAAAAATTTGAATATTACCAAAAGATTCGTTTATCGTACCATCAAACGATACAATGAAGACTCTAGTGTAGATGACAGGTCAAGAAGTGGTCGCCCTCGGTCTGTTAGGACTCCAGCAGTGATAAAAGCTGTGAAGGCACGAATTCAAAGAAATCCCAAACGTAAGCAGAAACTGTTGGCCCTTCAGATGGGGTTAAGCAGAACCACGGTGAAAAGGGTGTTAAATGAAGACTTAGGGCTTCGGGAATATCGAAGAAAAACAGGACATCGTTTGAATGCTCGTCTAATGGACCTGAGACTGAAGAGATGCCGCGCTTTGTTGAAGCGGTACGCGGGAAAAAAATATCGGGAAATTCTTTTTTCGGATGAAAAAATGTTTACCGTAGAAGAGAGCTACAACAAACAAAATGATAAGGTGTACGCACACAGTAGTGAAGAAGCGAGCAACCGTATTCCGCGTGTCCAACGAGGTCATTTTCCATCCTCGCTCATGGTATGGTTGGGAGTTTCTTATTGGGGCTTAACAGAGGTACATTTTTGTGAGAAAGGTGTAAAAACGAATGCTGTTGTGTATCAAAATTTACAGTCCTGACGAACCTTGTGGAACCTGTTTCTCATACCATGTTCAATAACAGGCACTGGGTATTCCAACAAGATTCGGCGCCAGCTCATAGAGCGAAGAGCACACAAGACTGGCTGGCGGCGCGTGAAATCGACTTCATCCTGCACGAAGACTGGCCCTCCTCCAGTCCAGATTTGAATCCGTTAGATTACAAGATATGGCAACACTTGGAGGAAAAGGCGTGCTCAAAGCCTCATCCCAATTTGGAGTCACTCAAGACATCCTTGATTAAGGCAGCCGCCGATATTGACATGGACCTCGTTCGTGCTGCGATAGACAACTGGCCGCGCAGATTGAAGGCTTGTATTCAAAATCACGGAGGTCATTTTGAATAAACTTTAATGTCATAAGAATCTATGTTTTGTTAAGTTCATTTTGGTATATGAATGGTTACATAATTAATAAACTTGTTACAATTATTTTACATTAAACATGTGACAGAATTTATGACCTGACTAGGTAAGGAAGGCTTTACTTCAGCCAGTGCGGTGTGCGGGCCACCAATCAGCTATCGCGCCGGCATTTACAGTTAATTACACTTTCAACTGTGTCTGTTTTGAATATTATTTATTAGATGGCAGATTACATTAATCTAACATTTACTTTAGAATTATATGTCTTATGTCTCTTAAGCCACTGGTGAATGTGGTGTTTAAGAGTGATACATGTATTGATTCAGGCACCCAAGAATATATAGTGTTACTCATTTAGACACGTCTCTACGACAAAAGTACTTCGCCGTGTCACCATCTTTTCTTAAATAAACTAAGAATTCTTTTCACATGCATAAATTAAGTCAAAAATTATAAACTATATATAAGGTAATATAAAAATGGTGAAACCTGACATGATATGAAAAACATTATAAGGCTCACATTACATATATTCGGAGCTTAATTATACAATTTCATCGTTTGACAAAAGAAGATATATAAAAGTGGCGAGTTGTTGTCATAGTGACGGGCCTGAATCAACTGTAGCTAAAAACAGGACGATCGCGACGGCATAACCAGTTAAAACCCCTTTCACCACCTTGAGCCCTTGTGGGGTGCCGTACTTGACTTTTAATTATTGCTCTGTGACACTCCCGGCTCATGCGTTTATTATCTACGGGGGTATCCTGCATGTCATTTTCCCAAATGAGTGCACTCAGAGACGCAACACCGCGTCGCATTGCAGCCTTCAATGGGTAAGTTCTCAGACCCTCCCGTTAATACCTAATTTAACTATATATTTTCTTACTACTTGTTTCCTAATAACTATAATATAAACTCAAATGAGCTGACTTCTAAGTTAAAGTCACGTTATATCCGCGATAGACAATCGACTGGGCCAAATGAGTTGTGTTAGAATTTAACAAAGTTTTTTTTATAAAGTTGAGCTAATGACATACTTAGATCATACTTATACATTTTCATCTACTTTCATAAAATCTTAAAAACTTTACGCTACACTTCACATTTACAGTAACAAATCGTATTTTAAAAGTCCGATTGTAAATGCTTTGTATGGCTACTTGAAAACTCACGTACAAAACATATTTTTTTTATTGCTATAGGACAGCAGACAGGCTGACGTGCCGCTTAGAATTTAGCAGTTACAATCGCCTATGGGTGTTTGCAATGCCCGATCTATTTTTTCCCATAAGGGTACAGGAACTTGGGTCACTAATGCCGGAACACAACACAAGGTTATTATGGCGGCATCATCATCATTTCAGCCGGAAGACGCCCACTGCTGGACAAAGGCCTCCCCCAAAGATCTCCACGATGATCGGTCCTGCGCTGCCCTCATCCAACCTATCCCGGCGATCTTGACCAGATCATCGGTCCATCTTGTGGGGGGCCTACCAACACTGCGTCTTCCGGTACGCGGTCGCCATTCGAGGACTTTTCTGCCCCAACGGCCATCAGTCCTTCGAGCTATGTGCCCAGCCCACTGCCACTTCAGTTTTGCAATCATCCGGGCTATGTCGGTTACTTTGGTTCTCCTGCGAATCTCCTCATTTCTGATTCGATCTCGCAGGGAAACTCCGAGCATAGCCCTCTCCATTGCTCTCTGAGCGACCATGAGCTTTCTCATAAGGCCCATAGTTAGCGACCACGTCTGCGTTCCGTATGTCATCACTGGCAACACACATTGGTTAAAAACCTTCGTCTTGAGACACTGCGGTATTTGGGACGAAAAGATTTTACGGAGCTTCCCGAACGCTGCCCATCCGAGTTGGATTCGACGAGTGACCTCTTTCGCGAAATTGGACCTGCCTAACTGGATCGTTTGACCCAAGTAGACGTATTCGTCAACAATTTCGAAAGTACAGTTCCCAACTGTTACGGGGGTAGGTGCGACATGGACATTAGACATGATCTTCGTCTTGTCCATGTTCATTTTGAGACCTACTCCTTGGGAAGCTGTATTGAGGCCATCAAGCATATGGCTTAAGTCTTCCATGGTTTCAGCCATGATTACGATATCATCTGCGAATCTAAGGTGAGTGATGTACTCACCGTTAATGTTGATGCCCAGTCCGTTCCAGTCCAGAAGCTTGAAGACATCTTCCAACGCAGCAGTGAACAGCATCGGCGATATGACATCGCCTTGTCTGACTCCCCGCTGCAGTCGGATAGGCTTCGAGTTCTGATCCTGGAGACGGACTGACATGGTGGCGTTTTCATACAAACACTTCAACGCTTTGATGTATCGATAATCAATGTGGCACCTCTGGAGAGACTGAAGCACCGCCCAGGTCTCGATCGAATCAAAGGCTTTCTCATAGTCCACGAACGCCAAGCATAGTGGCTGGTTATACTCCTCCGTCTTCTGTATAACCTGCCGCAGCGTATGTATGTGGTCTATGGTGCTAAAACCTTTTCGGAATCCGGCTTGTTCGGGAGGCTGGAAGTCGTCAAATCTGCGCGCGAGACGATTCGTGATGACCCTTGAAAACAGCTTGTAAACATGGCTCAGAAGTGATATCGGTCTAAAGTTCTTCAAAAGGGTTTTGTCGCCCTTTTTGAAGAACAGCACCACTATACTTCCGTGCCAGGCCTGCGGCGTTTTGCCATCGAGGATGACGGAATTAAATAGCTTCTGGAGGATTTTAAGCACAGGAGTACCACCAGCTCTCAGAAGCTCGGCTGTAATTCCATCATCACCCGGCGCCTTGTTGTTTTTAAGCTGTTTAAGGGCCACACTAATCTCGTACAGACTGACGTCTGGGATATCTACGGTGTAGTGTCGGGTTAATTTGGCTCTTGGGTCTTTAGCCTTGTTGTTAACAGGTGCCCGTGTGGTCGTGTATAGCTGTCCGTAGAACTTCTCGACTTCCCTCAAAAGTTCGGGTTTAGACGAAACGACCCTGCCGTCGTCGGTCTTCAGCTTCGTCAGTTGGCTCTGCCCAATAGACAAGTCTCGTGCGAATACTTTAGAGCCCTTGTTACGCTCTATAGCCGCCTTTACACAGTCTGTGTTATGGCGGCGGATATCGCGAGTCAAGGACTTGGAGATCTGTCTATTTAGCTGCCTATACTGGGAAGCATCGTCCGGGGACTGAAGGGTCATTTGACGTCTCACATCCATCAATTTGAGAGTAGAATCTGAGATTTTTCCGGTTCTTTTTGAACGGCTGGCCTTGAAGAATTTAGACCCGGCCGTTTGAACAGCTTCCACGAACCTGTTATTATACTCGTCCACGTCAACGCAGTCACCGAGGCATTCGAAGCGGTTTTGCAATTCGAGTTGAAAGTTTACCGGGTTTTGGATCTGTATGGGTGCAGGTCGGAGCGTAGACTTCACCAGTCGAGACCTCTCCAATTTTGGATTGATATTCAATGTGCCTCTTACTAAGCGGTGATCACTCCCAGTTTTCACCGAATTGATCACAGAGACATCATTGAATATCTGTCTTTTGGTCGACATAATGAAGTCAATCTCATTTTTGGTGGCACCATCGGGACTAATCCAAGTCCATTTGCGTTGTTCTGGCTTCATGAAGAAGGAGTTCATCATATACAGGTCCTCCTTCTCCATGAAGTCGGCCAGCATCTGGCCTCGGGTGTTCCGATTTCCGAACCCAAATTGCCCCACTCTCAACTCATCGCCGCTACGTTTCCCCAATTTTGCGTTGAAGTCTCCCATGACAACGTTAAAGTGGGTTTTAGAAGTGTGGATGGCTGTTGAGATGTCCTCATACATGGCTTCCACCTCCTCGTCAGGATGTGTCGAAGTCGGAGCGTAAACCTGAATGACCTTCAACGAATACCGTTTGGTAATTTTGAGTATTAGGTACGCTACCCTAGTCGAAACACTCCCCACCTCAGTAACGTTGTTCACAAGAGACTTGTGAACGAGAAACCCGACACCACCTTGGGACAGTTGGTCGCCCTCCCGGAAGTAGAGCAGATTTCCGGAATTTAGGATTATTGAGTCCTCTCCCTGTCTTCGGACTTCAGATAACCCCACAACATCCCATCGCAGTCTGCTCAAAACTTCCTCCAGTTCCTCCAACTTCTCGTTGGTCCGCAGTGTCTTGACATTGTATGTTGCCAGGGCCAAAGGTCGTCGTTCTTGGTAGCGAATCCGAACCCGGGGATTCTTCGCACCCCCTGCCCCGTCGCTTATGTGGCTGCTACCGTGACCACCACGAACGGGGCCGCCGGGGACTAGGGGCCGGGGCCTGTGTGTATCTGTCATTTTAGGGGGGGGTTTTGCCATAATCGCCACGCTTGGCAGGCGGGTTGGCGATCGCAGTATTCGCAGTTGGTGATGCTCTCACGGAAAGATGCTGCTGCCCATCCTCCGTTCTTTCTATCCCTTAGTCGTCTCTTACGACACCCACGGGAGGAGATGGCGGCATACTTAACACCAAAGATGGTCGCCATCCAGACGGGCTTGGGGCACTACCACGTAGTTAGGGTGAGTTGTTGAGTCGCCTTTTATGACAGGCCGACCCCAGCCGCAGAGGTTAGTACTCTTTCTCCGCCCCTGCATGGATAGAAGTATTACCTATATATATCATATGCAAATATAGTGCAATTAAAATGTTATTAAATGTATACCTAACCATCGATTTCATAAAATACCTTTACTAAGTTTGTTGTAGATTAAAAAATAACATAAAAACCCAAGAGAGGGATTAATAAGAGAGCTTCGACGTCCTCTGCGCAGTAAAGATTGCAAAACGCCAATTTTGTTTATTTCACTTTAACATTTACTGAGCCATTTTTCCAAACAGAATAGGCAATAAAAAAATTTAAGGTTTACAACACAATGCCGGAGTAGCGATAAAATCTAAAATACGATAGAAGTAGTATCTCGATAGTTTACAATTATAATGAATTTAAGCGTTGTGTTTTATTTACATCGCCATTAAAGGAAGTGAGTATTTTTGTATAAGACTTCAAAATGCTACAGATTCAAAATATAAGGTAAATATCTAGAAAAATTCGAATCATAACGTGGGTATTCGTTTAGGTGATAGGTGAAGATATGATTTTCTAAATAATAATTTTAGTATATAAAATTGATTTAAATATAATAACTAAGCTTGACATTGTATTTTGGTACAAAATTATTGTTCAGCCAATTTTCGGCTACTACCTGCATATCTGTTTGAAGAGAGGGTAGTCCAGTAAATTTTTCGCCTCTTGTGTCTACGTTTTATAAGACAAAGAAACACTACTATGTGTGACCGGTAGGTGAGAGATCTCTACATATTATGTATTGACTATTCTATTGTAAATTGAAATTACTGTATTTTAATAATAATTATGGTACCTACCTTGTTTATATCCGTGCAGGGGCGGAGATAATGGATGTCAACCATCTTTAGTTTTTAGTATGCCGCCATAATAACTTTGTATTTTTATTCCGACATAAGTGATCCAAGTTCCTATACCCTTACGGGACAGCAGCGTATTCACGATGCCACTGGTGTGGTACACACCCATAGGCGACGGTAACTGCTAAATTCTAAGTAGGCCGTCAGCTTATTTGCTGTCCTACAGCAATAAAAACAAACTACTTGAATTAAAAATTGTATGCAAATTGTGTGGTCTCTTAGAATATGTATATAACTCTATGTGTGTGTTCCATCGTCATTTTACTACCATGTTTCATGCAAAAAGTGAAAACTACATTTTGGCTTAGAGGGCTGTCGCTCTTGTAGAATTAGAATTTACGACAATATAGCTCAAGAGAAAGTTGTCAAGTTTGTTCTCCGTGCAGGGGCAGAGAAAGAATACTAACTCCTGCGGTAGGGGTCGGCCTGTCGTAAAAGGCGACAAAACAACACTATCTACGTGGTAGGACCCCAAGTCCGTCTGGATGGCCACCATCTTTGGTTTATAAGCATGGCGCCATGTTAACCTTGTGTTCCGGTGACCCAGGTGTGATTTGTGACCCAGGTTCCAGTACCTCTATGCAGACAATGTGATTGTAGTGCCCCTAGCGTCGTAAAAATCCATAATTGGTTACTATTAAGGGAGCCGTCAGCCTGTCTGCTGTACCTCAGCAATAAAAACGTTCTGTTTAATGACGTCAAAGAAGTTAAAAATTTTTAAGGAAGTTAATAATAAATAATAATAAATCTTTATTGTAAAACATTATTATAATAAACCAATGAACCCTAATTCGCAAACTAGACATTAGTCTGTCATATTGGAAACTAGTGCCCTCTCAAATCATACAAACACAAAAGAAAAGAAGAAACACCAAGATACAATTAATATATACATATATAAGGTTTGTGTGTATGTGTATCTTTGTGTGTGTGTGTGTGTGTGTGAGAGAGAGAGAGGGTTTTGTGCATATGTGAGTCAAATCTATATTTCAACTATTTCATTATACTTAGTAATTCCTCAGTTTCTTCATAATTTAGGGTTAAGAGCCACGATTTCAATTTATATTTTAACATTTTGCTATTGTACTCAGTAATATTTTTAATTTTATTCAATTTGTTAGAAAGTTAGGTCTCTTAGCAAAATTTCTCTTAGCAAATATACTATTAAGTTAAATTATAATTAGTTACCAAATCATTTGTGAATCGCTTCTCTCATCAGTAGATGTCGTGGCTAAACGCAGTTAGGTCGGGTATTAGCCATCGATGTGGCCATTAAGTAGATTTATAGAGACAACCTTAAACGCGCCCGCCTCTGAGGAGCGAGGTTATCGAGCTCCGGGAGATTTCTTGCTATTTATTTACCTTGAACTATATAATCTCACTGAAATACCTAAATATGAATGTAACCGGAAGTAAATACTACGCCATCTTCTATTTGCCAAAATCAATCGTGCTTTCGTAAAAATTTTAAATGTCATAATATGTTAAGAGGACACGGCTACCCGAAGTTTGTATGCGGCCCTGGATTCAATTTACATTTAAGGCCGACTTGCACAACCAATCACTAAACCGATTTAGCGCTAAACTTATTTAAATCGTCATTCTGTCCCTGTCACATTGACAATATTTGACAGAGACAGAATGACGATTTAAATAAGTTTAGCGTTAAATCAGTTTAGTGATTGGTTGTGCAAGCCGGCCTAAGTGTCCTGTTTTGAGTGTACGTATCTAGTTAGTCTAGTAATTAAAATGGCCTTGAAAATAAGTGGTTAATGCAAAAACAGAAATACATTTCATTATTATACTTTCAAAACCATTTCATTGATGACCTATCTATACATCTATACAAATAAATAAAATTGGAGGGTCTGTTTGTAATATTCAAATAACCGCTTTTTATTAAGTTCATTCGGACGTATACACGGTACATATACCAAAACAACATTTTTTACAATTTTTGTCTGTCTATCTCTCTGTTTGTTCCGGCTAATCTCTGAAACGGCTGCACCGATTTTGACGGGACTTTCACTGGCAGATAGCTGATGTATCAAGGAGTAACATAGGCTATTTTTATTTTAGAAAAATAAAATAGTTTCTGTTAAAAATGATGTTTCGGAATTGTGATGTCCAATTTAAGTTGACCTCAGATTTATATCATCAATCATATGAAATAGGGTTCAGCTTAGGCTGGTCTTAGTAGGTTGAATTTCCAATTTAAGTTAATCTCATATATCCAAAAAATGCTACCCAAAGTCACTATTTCACGCGGACGGAGTCGCGGGCACAGCTATAATATGTATTAATTTATAAAAGTATACAACATATAGTATATTAGTTATTTAGTACCCATAACACGGTATTTTAGAACTAGATGGCCGTGTTTAAATTGTCTCAGTATTTCATCCGTGCAAGGGCGGAGAAAGAATCCTGACCTCAGCGACCGGGGTCAGTCTGTCGTAAAAGGCGACTAAGCCACCCAAGCTAGAGGGTACGGCTCCAAGCCCGTCTGGATGGCAACCATCTAGTTTTGAAATAAATAGAAGAATCGTGTTAGTGATGCCCTCAGCATTACCGACACCAATAGGAGACAGTAACTGCTAAATTCTAGGTACACCGCCAGCCTGTCTGCTGTTCTACAGCAATAAAAAAGTATTTATATTTATTTAGTTATTGCAACCTGTGTTGCGCTCCTTTTTGCTAATGAAAAGAACTTCAGCACTTTACGACCCACTGAACACTTAGATGTCAAAAATCTCATCACATATCCATTCTTTGAGCAACCTCCGAATGTAGGTCTCTCTCTCTCCCTCTTTCTGTCATCGAACCGCTCGCATCGCCTGGGCGTTCATCATCACAGTCTGGAGCCTCCACTGTCATACACGCAAAGGTTCTCCAGAATGTTTATTTTGCACACAGTGAGGATGTGGAATTAGCTTCCAGCTGAAGTTTTTCCACCGCACTACGACATGGGGTATTTTAAAAAGGGAGTCAGAAAATTCCTTCGCGGAAGGCAGCGTGTTGGCGGTTCCCTAGGCGTCGCACACATCCATAGGCGACGGTAACTGCTTGTTATTGAGTGGGCCGTCAGCCTGTCTGCTGTTCTACAGCAATAAAATAAAACGGTGCAAAACGTACACACAACACCTTGTGTACTCGCCAGTATTTTGTGGAGAAGTTGGACATGTTGACATTAAGTAACCCTCGATTAAGACAATTGGCTCTTTATTGGCCAATTATTGTTGAACATTATTTACCACATTTGTCACTTTATGGCTCCATTAAGTTTATTACTGCCAATGCAGGCGTTGTACGGCGCTACGGGTTTAATTCATTACTAATATATACGATTACAATGTTCTGGATAATAACTTGACGGCCTCCGTGGCATAATGGCTGATTTCGGTACATTTGTGGAGGTTGGATTTGATTCCCGTCTCGCGTTTGGGTGTTTATTTATAAAAAAAATGTATTTATGAAAAATAGTATATAAGTAATATATATTATATATATATATAATATATATACCAGTTGATTATTACCCATAACACAAGTGCTATGCTATTTACTTTGTATAAATGGCGTTATGTGGATTGTAAAACAATCCCCGTACCCTATATTATGTACGAATATAATACTATGTTTTTATATCCTTCATTTGGATAGTGGTTGATCTTTGTCTCGTAAGTTTTTAATAACGGAACGCAATATTTTAGATTTTTAAATAGGAGTTGGTGATCATGAAATCGATTGAAGCCTTTTACACTGAAGTAAAAATTTATCAATTCTTTAATTTTTGTGATTGATTCAATTATTACCTAATTATTATACATATTTTTACTGAATGTCATAAAAGGAAGTACATGATGTGTTCTTGATCGTTAAAATATTTACAAATTTTCTTTTCACTAAAATTAAAACGTTTGCATACTTATATTCAGTTTTGGATTTCATATAGTCCTGAAAGAGTTAAAGATAGATACATTATTGCACAAGAATAAAAAAATATTGTATATTTCATTATCATTTTTAAGGAAAGTCCCTGGTAATAGAGAAAAATTGGTGCCCATTTACATTTTGAGATCGAATTCACAGACACGATCGTACCTACATGACCACCATTGAGCCTGTATAGTCATAAAACACACAACCCAGAGTAAAATTAAATGTGACACTAACAGACAGTTACAGACAGTCTTCGTTATCGGTGGTGTTTTCTAACGTTCTTACGTGAAAAGCTCAACTCAACGGTCACAGATGACGCCCGCCATGACGTCTAGCTCTTAGGTAGGGTTGCTCGCCGTATGTGCATAATATTGTTACCTTCAGGCTGGTATTCATGAACACTGGGATCATCGGTATCACCCTCCCATCTACCTGGAACAAGCGTGACAGTGAACAGTATTTTTATAATAGACAAAGGTAATTAAAACGCTGGAAACATGATTTAAAAAAAAATTAACGACCCAGAGTGGCCACTTATCGCAAAAATCAAGGCTTAATGAAGACCTTTGTCAAAAGACAAGCTATTGGAGAGAATATATAACCGATTGACTAGAAAAACTTAAGTTTTATTTATATTTCTTTAAAAAAAAAACTATTGGTAAAAAAACCGCATTAAAGGCTATTTATATTTATTATTACTGTAAGTTCTCTTCAAGACATGTCAAAATTTCTGTAATAATAATATTTTGTGTAGTAAAATTAGCTTTTAAAACTGTAATATACCTGCACGGATCAACTTTAAAAAGCCAATAAATTAGATTTGTACACCCTTTTGTATTTCTTGAAGTCCAATCCATTTGTGCACAAACAAGTCGGATAAGACGGAGTGGTGGCCGACCAAAGGATTTAATCAGACCAATAAAAAGAAGTCAGAGCGTGTATAAAAGCCTTTGCTTCTCTCAATTCCATTTGAGAATATTCTCGAGAAAAAGGTTACAGTTTTTTTAATTCTTTGTTGTGTATCAAGGATTAGTAACGAAAGATTTAAATGAAGTTAATGTAAGTTATATGCTGTTAAATTATGGTTCAGTGTTTTTATATCCAATCTATAATAATTACTTGAGACGTGAACATAATTATTTATATTTTACCTTAGTTCAAAGTTAAAATGTTGATGCAATTTAGTCATAATAATAACTTCCCAATGCTGGGGCCGGGCCTTCTCTTACATGGAACGGACAGTGTACCCGCCGCACTTGTCCAAGGATATTGATTATATCTATATACTCACTGCTTATAACTATGACCACGCATAACTTTTGACAGAATTGATTTATTTAAGCATGTAGTAATTAATAGATTAAAGCCACAAAAAATTATACAGTAAAAACTTTTTAACAACAAAATTAAGCCGCCGAAAAAACTGAAAAGCAAAAAATAATAAACCTTTTTATATTAACCTTAATAACTAAGTTCTTAAACTAATGTAAGTAAGATGCTGCATTTCCTCGGCCCTGATTTGGTATAGCTAAGGTTATTTTAGTCATCGCTGTCTCGTAGATGGCAAATTGGTTAAGGCATGATTAGGCATTAAGGTAAGCCTTGTGTATTGCAATACACAGTAAGGAATGATAGATATTAAGACAAATAAGCATTAAGACTTAATATAGACTGAAACATGATAGGCATTAAGGCGTAACAAATCTAGCATAATATCACCTTATTCATTACATGCTCGATCCATTACTTTTAACTCACTGTGGTGTTATAAATGCCATCCTAATAATTCCATTCCTCTCCTATATTCGTAAAAGTGTACTGAAGTTTAGTGCACGTTTTACCCTAGTTAGGTAATAAAAAAAGTAGCTTTGATTTTGCCGGCCGTTGTTTGCTACTAGGGTTGCACAATTATTCTTGAGACACGCTGGCCCCTTCCCATCTACATGGTACCAACAACAGAGCTGGTGCGGCTTGTGAAGCGACTGAAAAAGCTAAGCATGTAAGCATGTAAATACAGAGGTCTAGACCTAATTTCTAGACCTAATTCATATTCGGAGCCTAGGCTCCGAATATGAATTTGTCCCATTCGGTGTCGAGACCCTTGGTTCGTGGGGTCCTAGCGCTATAAGGCTTTTTAAGGAAATAGCAAAGAGGTTAGTGGACTTCACAGGAAACCGAAGAGCTGGCAGTTACCTCGGACACAGAATTAGTCTAGCTATTCAAAGGGGGAACGCTGCCAGTGTCTTCGGAACCTTGCCTAAAGGAACTCCTTTTAATAATATATTTTAGTTATTTTATTATATTTTTAAGGTTTTTAGTTTTAGGTTTCTTCTGGTGTAAGTTTATAAAGTGAGTAAATAAAGGAATTTCTATTTATCACTCAACTCTTAATTATCATAGCGAGATTGCATTCACGATCACTATCATGAAATAGGGCGGTTTTGCCTCTTGTATAACTATAATCTATTATTTCGATAATAAAAGGATTGCTAGATCTATGAGAGGTGTAAGTACGTGGCCTATAAGGCCGAACAAACGCATACTATCCACAATGACATTGCTTATACGTGCGTAAGTGCTTAAGCCTGATCTGAGTATTTTCTTCAACATGATGCAAGATGCTATTTACTTGATACACTTTAATGAGTTGGCCAGAGTCCTTTTGCTCTTCATTTGATACGCATAAGCGTATCTCTAATGATAAATGTGGTCGATCTCCAACGTACAAGCGCTGCTCACTAGAGCAATATAACGCGTTGCATTATTTGATTCACTCATTCCTTTTTTTCCCAAGAAAATATACTAACAAGATGTATTGTGGGACACTAATTGTATAGGTAGAAGGTTAGAGTCGTATTTTGGCGAGGTTTAGAGGCGGTGGGTTAAATTATCGGGCAACATATTCTGTTGTAGAACTTCGGCTCTTCAATAAAATATTCCCGATTCACGATTGTTGTTAGGTTAGCATTATTTGCAGTATAAATATATTAAAATTACTAACTATTAATTTACTCGCACTATACACATTGCAAAACACTTTACAAGTATTACATTTTCACTCACGTTATATTTTCTTTAATATTTATCTACCTATATGTATTATATGTATGTTTATTATTGTCTCTTCCTCCGTTAAGTCCCATAGAAATAAGTACATGTATTCCAACATATACAGCTTCCGATATCTCAAATCACCAGTTAATAAAAGAAACTAGGTTTACTGGCGATCTCCAGCCAGAGCATCACCAGAAACCGTCGTTCATCGTTTTCGGTGAGTGATAGAAATTAATTCATTTATTATTTCTATTTTACACGAAAATGTGTAATGTTCTCATCAAACAGGATTTCGTATCTGTGACTGCTCATTTTATCACTCTTCTATTCAAACTACTTAAATACATGCGTAATTCTTATTTAAAATAATTATTTCGATTCGTCACTACTAATCGAATCTCCTCGTGTAAATATATCGGTACATATACGGATATATAATAAGCGTCGCGGGGGGTGAACGTTGCACCGGGTTAAATGCCGAACCTCTAGATCCGTATTCGTATGTAATGTTACCATTACCTTAGTTACCAGGTGCCTTTTTTTATTGCGTAGGACAGCAGACAGGCTGACAGCCCGCTTAGAATTTAGCAGTTACCGTCGACTATAGGTGTTTGCAACGCCAGTGGCATCGCGAACACGCTGCTGTCCCATAAGAATACAGGAACTTGGGTCACTAATGCCGGAACACAACACAAGGTTATTATGGCGGCATACTTAAGACCAAAGGTGGTCGCCATCCAGACGGGCTTGAGGCCCTACCACGTAGCTAGGGTGGGTTGTTTTGTCGCCTTTTACGACAGGCCGACCCCGGCCACAGAGGTTAGTATTCTTTCTCCGCTCCTGCATGGATAAAAGTGCCTGCAAATTTAGTAATAATAGAAAATATATATGTGACTATAAATATACTAAATATATTTACTTTGTATTTTTTCAATACAAATGAACTAAGTGATATTAATGGCATCATAATCGATATGGTTATTCCCGGCTGCTACTAAGGCTTGCAATTTAGACACCGAGATTCACTCTCGAGTTTTATTTTGTTATTTCCCATTCAGCAAGTTTTTCAGTTTTTCTTCTAGATTTTTCAGAGTATTTCTCGGTGACAGAGAACTTATGAAACAAATCTGTAACAATAACAGACTTGTTCCATAAGTAATTTTTACAATATCTCTGCAAATAACATATTGAAAATACTTCCATTGTTATTTATTGTGATAAACGGTTATTTTAGTGTGTAGGTGCCCTTCCAAGATGGTGCTTTTGCTGAGAGAAGAGAAGAAAATATGTGTTTATTATAAATGATAAACCAAAGGATGCTTCTTTCCTTTCCGTTTTTATATGTAAACTAGAAAAGGAGTAACGATTTCCTAGGAGATACAATGAAAATGACCAAACCTATAACTTCTGCATAATAAATCAAATACCATAGACACTAAAGTTTTATATTCATAACAGACCATGATTGGCTATAAAGAACACCGCATTGCTATTCGGACAGTGATTCATAGCATTCTGTACCAGAAATGTGGATTTGGACAATGCATATTTTAAAAAAGCAATTTCCCTATCTATAACTCAATCGACAACAAATGTTTCTATCAGCCCATAGGTGTAGTTATATTTGTTAAGTGTAATGGTTAGCCGCTTTGATATACTAAGTAACCAAGTTTAGTATTATATATAATAATTTATTAAATTTTATATTCTATTATTATGTATATTAGATTTGCTTTTTGACGTTACACAGGAGCGAACCTTAGAACTCTAAATATAATGTATAAAGTTGGATCAATGACTGGTAACTAACGTACGTTAATTACAGACTCAATAAATCCGGATCGAAGGCCCAAGTCGTGGATCGTTTCGGTTGAAAGAAAAAAAAAAGATTTTTTCCAAAACTCGTAAAGTCAATAATTTATTAGAGTTCTATGCCCTACTTGCGAAGGGAATGATATGTACCCTATATTATTTTATGTTCAAAATAATGAAGTTATTAATGAAATTATAGAGCAAAATTTTCCACGTGTGTTTCAGTAATTAACACAGCAACTATTTGTAACACTCGCCAGAAATGCTGCATTATATTACGTAAAACACCACACACTTAAATAAGAGGGTACTCGTGTAGAACAAAATAAAGATAACAGTTGATGTTAGATCTGTCCACCGGGGGTAACAAATGAGTGGGCGTGGGCGTGGAACTATGCTCAACTTGCAACTGGACTAGTTCATATACCAGTGCTACAAAAAGGGTTCCATCGGACTATTTAACTTTGAGTAACTTTTTGTATGCGTAGTTTATTTTATGTTAGGATGTTTTCATTTAATTTTTATCGAAGCTCACTGAACTTCATAGTTATCTATGTGGTAATCTTGTCCTGTGTCAGTTTTCTACAGGAATATATATTTTTAAGCAATATTCTTACCTTGGGTGCATATTAGAATGTAATTGCTTATGTATGTCACGCCACGTTATATATAATTACAGTTGAAATCACGCCTCTTGATTTGTGTTACCTACCCTCACTTTCTGTGAGGTAAATGATAAAAGCGAGGTTGGGACGAAAATAATATACTTAGCAACGCATGACGTTCTAAACGCGCAGGACGCTCCCTTCAGTTACTCCAAACTCTCATTGGCCATGCCATGATTAATTGTGTGTTCAGTGTGCGTGAATTTAGCTGGTGCCGTGCAACAGTTCCTCCGCGAGCGAACCTGAACCGAACCGGGCAGGAAGAAGGAAGGGTGGAATCAAGGTCAGGTGAATTTCTTTGCCCGTTGCAAGCTATCGCGTCTAGAGAGACGTCTAGAGAGACGAAACGGTGGTCAGAGAACCACCGTTCCTCTCCCGTCCTCTCTCATACAGTCCACGGAGTAAGAATACTAACTCCTGCGACCGGGGTCAGCCAAACGTAAAAGGTGACAAAACCATCCTGAACGTGATAGGACTGCAAGCCTGTCTGGATGGTAACCACCCTTGCTCTATAAGTATGTCGCCATAATACCCGTATGTTATGTTTCAACATGCCAAGTTCCCGTACCCCTATGAAATAGTAGCGTGTTTGCAGTGCACCTAGCTTCGCGAAAAATCCATAAGCGACGGTATCAGTTTGGCTGTTTGTCAGCTATTCCCCAGCAATAAAAAATACTTTTACAAAAGATATGAAAACAGTCTTTGATTATTCCACAAGCTACTGTTGAGTTCGTACCTTGCCTTGGAGGCAACGGACAATATATCCGTCATGTTTACCCGGACCGATACTAAAGTATTGTTATTGTAATTGTGTAAGTAATTGCTATACCCGTCTGCACGCTCCGCCACCAGATCACCACAGCATTTGGCTACCGATCCCCAAGGATTTAATATTATGCTCATTGGACCTAGGAGATGAGGAACTGAAATCGCAGACCCATCAAGCCACAGACAGCGAATAATAACCGAAATTAGCTCACTAATCTAAAATGAGCCAACGTAGGCTGCGATGAAACCACGCCAATTATGTGGGAGTGCGCTTCCGCGGCTCGAGCCACGTCACCGAAGGGTCGTTGCTCCGCCGAGGTAAAGAGTCAAGGCCCTCAAACCTTCCCAAGGAAATGGCATGGGGAAAAAGACCTATTGTGTAATTGATATAGTCAATTGTACTCTTTTGTCTTTTAAAATCTGCTCGTGAAAATGTTACAAATATAAAAATACGGAACCTTCAAAAGCCTTACAAAGAATAAGAACAAAATGGAACAAGAAACTCTGAGTCAAGGGAGCAATAATAATCAAGAGTTGAGTACGCTCCCAGACGAGGGGCTCTTATAATTGATGGCAGTCCTTTGTTTTATTGGATATGTCACTAGATTTCATACAAATAGGTTAACGAGTCTGAAATCAATTCCATTATACGTTTACTAACTAAACGCCGATGACGAGCCCGTTTTATTAAATTGTAACAATAATAATATACGGTGACACAGCCATCTAGTTCTAATGTTGGCATACACCACCGATACCTTAAAGTAACGTATATAATATGTTACTTTTCTTTTATAAGTAAATGCATATTATTTTCATCTATATAAAATGAATCAACAAGCTTTGTATAATAAAAAAGACTTTTTTCATGTTAGTATTGGGTGTTTTGGTATGGAAAAATCTTTGTTTCAAATTCCTCAGGATATTACAAACGGTTCTGTTCTTTCACCGCTTTGTCCTTAGATTTTGGGAAAATAATGTCTAAGATACAAGATGTATACATATTATATATACCTAGTCAGGTCATAAGTATTGTCACACAGTAAAAACTTTTCTTTTAGAATGCTGGCCACAAAAAAGTTTATTGAATTCGAATCTCGAATTGTTCATGAAAATAAAAATGTATACTTTTAGAATTTTACTCATTTTTTAAATATGGAGTGGACGCTTAAAGAAGACCGTGTTGCAGTTATTGCGTTACATCGTTGCGGTTACGCGCCAATTCAAATTTTTAACATACTGAAAAATTTGAATATAACCAAAAGATTCATTTATCGTACCATCAAACGATACAATGAAGACTCTAGTGTAGATGACAGGTCAAGAAGTGGTCGCCCTCGGTCTGTTAGGACTCCAGCAGTGATAAAAGCTGTGAAGGAACGAATTCAAAGAAATCCCAAACGTAAGCAGAAACTGTTGGCCCTTCAGATGGGGTTAAGCAGAACCACGGTGAAAAGGGTGTTAAATGAAAACTTAGGGCTTCGGGCATATCGAAGAAAAACAGGACATCGTTTGAATGCTCGTCTAATGGACCTGAGACTGAAGAGATGCCGCGCTTTGTTGAAGCGGTACGCGGGAAAAAAATATCGGGAAATTCTTTTTTCGGATGAAAAAATGTTTACCGTAGAAGAGAGCTACAACAAACAAAATGATAAGGTGTACGCACACAGTAGTGAAGAAGCGAGCAACCGTATTCCGCGTGTCCAACGAGGTCATTTTCCATCCTCGCTCATGGTATGGTTGGGAGTTTCTTATTGGGGCTTAACAGAGGTACATTTTTGTGAGAAAGGTGTAAAAACGAATGCTGTTGTGTATCAAAATACAGTCCTGACGAACCTTGTGGAACCTGTTTCTCATACCATGTTCAATAACAGGCACTGGGTATTCCAACAAGATTCGGCGCCAGCTCATAGAGCGAAGAGCACACAAGACTGGCTGGCGGCGCGTGAAATCGACTTCATCCGGCACGAAGACTGGCCCTCCTCCAGTCCAGATTTGAATCCGTTAGATTACAAGATATGGCAACACTTGGAGGAAAAGGCGTGCTCAAAGCCTCATCCCAATTTGGAGTCACTCAAGACATCCTTGATTAAGGCAGCCACCGATATTGACATGGACCTCGTTCGTGCTGCGATAGACAACTGGCCGCGCAGATTGAAGGCTTGTATTCAAAATCACGGAGGTCATTTTGAATAAACTTTAATGTCATAAGAATCTATGTTTTGTTAAGTTCATTTTGGTATATGAATGGTTACATAATTAATAAACTTGTTACAATTATTTTACATTAAACATGTGACAGAATTTATGACCTGACTAGGTATATATATATATATATATATATATATATATATATATATATATATATATATATATATATATATATATATATATATATAAAGTTTATTCCCCAGTTAATAAAACAATCCTATATATATATATATATATATATATATATATATATATATATATATATATATATATATATATATATATATATATATATATATATATATATATATATATATATATATATATATATATATATATATATATATATATATATATATATATATATATATATATATACCTATATATATATACACGCTATACACAGTTTATATCTATGTACACTACTATATATATACTATTGTATATGACTGTAATTGTATAGTCTGTAATTGTGTGTCTGTTTTCGGGTATAAGTGATAGGTTCCAGTTCCTTTATGCGGACGACAACGTGTCAACGATGCCCCTGGCGTCGCCTACGTCGTGGGCAGTTAGTCTGTCTGATACGCACTGTTCTAGAAAGAAAACATCACGACGAAAAATAACGTGTTCATTGCTACTAGTCTAATTCCCTCTAGTTCCCGCTGGTCTAGACCAGGCCAACAGGCAGGCAGGTCTAGACACGCACTACTTTACTACGGACTACGTATTTGTCATCCCACGCTTTGCGCTTTGCTAAGTACTCGTAGCGGTGGTACGTACTCGTAGTATTAAGTTACAACAGTCATGCATTTATAGAACAATTTTATTTTTTATTATTTTTTTTAAACATTTAAATATAGGTTCACCTATATTTAAATTTTTACCAAAAATATAAAATATAGCGGTGCAACGGATCCATGGAAACGCAACGAATAGTCGATTCCGGACTTAAATTTCAGAGAGCAGTCTACGAGATGGTTTTGAACAAATTTTCTGTCCACCTTTATATGTACAAAGGCGTTCTTTTCCTATATCATATCGTTGTTGGCAAAAACTTTGACATTTTATGCGAACTATTCATTTTTTTTATTGCTGTAGGACAGCAGACAGGCTGACGGCCCGCTTAGCATTTAGCAGTTACCGTCGCCTATAGGTGTATGCAACGCCAGTGGCATCGCGAACACGCTGCTGTCCCATAATGGTACAGGAACTTGGGTCACTAATGCCGGAACACAACACAAGGTTATTATGGCGGCATACTTAAGACCAAAGGTGGTCGCCATCCAGACGGACTTGAGGCCCTACCACGTAGCTAGGGTAGGTTGTTTTGTCACCTTTTACGACAGGCCGACCCCGGCCACAGAGGTTAGTATTCTTTCTCCGCCCCTGCACGGATAAAAAAGCCCCTGCATTTGTACTACTTACTAATGTAACTTAATGCTTCGTGCTTTTTCTTACGGCCTACTTGTGTGCTCATATAATATATATCGTCGGCTTGTTGCAAGAAGTCATTATATGACATTTCACTATTTTGGGAAAACAGCATTTTAGTTGGAATTAGTTAGTGGTTATGTTGATTAGCCCTAGACGTAACGGCTAAAATTGGCCAGCTAGAAATTTGTGTTTTGCATTTTGTAGAATATTTAAAATGAGCCCATTATAGATAAAAACGTATTTAGTGATTTTTGCAGTTAATGAGTTCTTAAAATAAGCCGACGATATATTCATATATATTATTTTCATTATATATATTCTGCTGAAGCTGTAATCTAAAATTTTGGTTGAAACCGCATACTCCTATTAATTTAGAAGAATTACGATGTATAATCACCATCATATCGAGTCTCGCTAACAACCCAACGTAACTGTGCTTGAGATTGTGCAGGTTGACAATCCAGTTAATAGTAAACAATTACCGTCACCTATTAATTTTTGCGATGTCAGGGGCACTGCTAATACTCTACCGTCCGCGTAGGGGAAATAGAATCTAGAAACTCTCTTATCAACATAAGTGAAAACAACACAAGGTTATTATGGCAGCTGTTACGTTGTAACAAGAGTAGGATAATTAATTTTCTTTACATAATATTTAATCCTTAAATACTTAATAAAAATTTCGAATTAATCTCAACAATATATAATATTTAATCTTGAGGGTATTTAAATGAAACGAACCAGATAATAATTTCGATCGCGCACCTTAAAAGTAGGTAGTTAAGAATTAAACGACGGCTGGGAAGAATCTTCGAGAAATCGTTCAGTTGAATAGCGTCCATCGATAAGTAAAAAGATGAATGAACGCGAATCATTCGATCGGTTAGCGGTCATCGAAAATACTACAAATGAACGAAGAACGGGAACCAAGTGTCGTCAGGGCTTACGTCACAAATAATTCTTTGCCCCTCTGGCTTATAGCTCTGTCATTGTCTAAACGAGTAGCGGGTCAAAGTACAGGTGCTACTCAGTACTTTTCCATGCCACACCATTAGAAGCCAAATCTAGAACCTTCGAAAAAGTGGGCGGTGTCCTGACGTCCAGTATAAAAAGGCGAAGCCGCGATGGACGCGAAGATTCGGACACCAGCTACTCAGCCAATATGGTGGTTCGCGATTGTGGTTAATTTATTTTTAATAAATTTTAAACCAGTCACTTAATTAAGTAATCATGTTGTTCGTTCGAGAAATTATTTAAATTATGCCGCGTATATAACCCTCAGGTGAGCTCATAAAATTAAGTCCATTAGGGCCGGTCGCTATTGCCTAGTTTTGTGCCTAAAAATTAATCCAAAATAAATTACTATTATTTTTTTTATATTTAAATATTGCAAGTTAATATTAACAGGAAGCTACCGGGACTAGGCACGTGGGTGTAAATGTAAATCATAACCTAATTATTTTGTGTTAGGCGAACGTGCTCGCCGCGTTATTGTTTTAAATTCTTTAAAAATATAAAAAAATTAATTCGCGCAGTAGTTAACGTCGTGGCTTGTATGTATTCTTAGTTATATCTGTTTTTTTCCTGCGAACCTAATGTAGTTGTAATAAACTTTTAATGTTGATGCCACCGACGTATCGTCATAAATCTTATATATGTATAAAAATTAATGTCGCTAATTAGATCTTGTAATCTGTAAACGTAAGTTATTTTGTAATACCGTATTAAAACGGATTTTCCTTTGGAAGCCGACGATTCATATATCGAAGGTCATTTCATTGAATTATTTTTTTTATGCTGAAACTACCTATCTCTGTTCAAATTTATATTTAAACTTTTCTTTGTGTTTATGGCGTGGTGGAATGGTGATAGTCCGAGTAATAGTAGTTAGTTGATTCCTGGTTAGACAATTTTCATTTTTATATTTTTTTTTATTATTTAATTTTCATTCCGTATTTTGCTTGTTATTATAAAGACGGTCATAAGCTATCACCACTCCACTTTCGCATTTTATAATGTAACGCGAAGGATACCGACACCACTCCTGGTCGTCCAGGGTGTCAGGGTGCCGGGTCTTTCGCGCTACAGAAACATCTTCGACGCATTTCAGAGGAGAGGGTCCACCGTACGGGCTGAGAGCAGACGCCCCAGAACGGATCCTTCAGAACAACAACCCGTAGCTGCCATCCTTCGCAGCGGTCTCGAGGCGGCCACCCTCAGTACGGGCTGGAGCTGCAGACCACTTCCGACGGCAGGGCACGTCAGGCCCCGTGAAAGGAAAGGACGTTGATGACCCTCCACGCGCAGGACGAGGCCTAAGCTAAGTCACCCTACACCCATACGAATTAACGCCCAATATAAACCTCTTAGTGCTTGTACCCACGTCCCGGTTATATATTGTAAACCGAACTGTATTTTGTTAATTCATTCAGTACTTTATATTAGTAATAAACTTGTATTTAATTTAAAATTGTTTAATTTCTTATCTATATTTGTCGACGACCGTCAGGTTGTCGTAACACAGCATACTTTAGATCAAGGGTGGTTGTCATCCAGATGGACTTGAGTTACCTTACCAACTACTATGGGCATTGAGCTTTTTGTTCTGATTGATTCTTACTTCGCCATATATGGAGAAAGATGAAAAATTTTCTTCGTTTTATCAAACTATACCTACCGCAAACCTAAACTTATTCATGTAGAAGTCAATCAATTACAATTGCACCAAAGATCATGGTAAGCACCAAATCCTTCACTTTACACCTCATATCATATTCAATTTGACATCGCACGTCACGGATATGACGTCGTTCTCAATGCAAATCCCCGTAAAAGGACACTTATCAGCCGCGAAGCCCATTTGCCTACCAATGAGATCATAAATTGGGGTTCTATTCTATATTCTCACTTGATTGGATCATTCATTGCTCCCAATATTATTAATAATAGAGAGCGAAGTCCTTATTTGGTAATAATTTTATAACTTATACATTTATCACTAATATTATTAGTATTTATATTTATCTAGTAATTAAAAAAAACTTATGTGTATTCATTTACGCAAGCAGGAAGTCATATTTCTTTGGCGTTACAGAACTAAAATAACTAAATATTTCATCCCGTTGCCACAACTTTTTGTTTGTAAAAGGAATGATAAATTAATAAAAAAAAATCTTTTAAACAAATAAAAATAATGAAAATTAACCTCAAATCTATAAATGCACTTAAAAGAGTTTTGTACCATTTAGTACCGTCCACCTTACCATCCAGTAGATGACAGCACTGTTGTTTTAAATCGCGCAATAGTTCCAAATTATGTTTCATACTATTTCACTCTATAGATTTATGAATATTTGCAAGAATGTAAATATAGTCTCGAGTATTCACAGTACATTTTTTTTTGTTTTTTTTTTGTCTCGGGGAAAAACCTCTCTTGACGGGTTCCCCCGGCCCTGGGGGACCGAGGGATATGTGGGACTCCGGGGAAGATGTTCAGCCATCCGACTACCCACTAAAAACCCCGCTGTTCTCCTATCGCCTACGCCCGGGCCTACGGATATGTGGCCTGCCGATCTCGGAATACATAAATTAACATGAAACAATTGAGAGCTAGTTATTGGTTAACTTCATGATGTTGCTTTGTAAAAATTTTACTTTCATAATTTTTTCCGCCTGTGGATGTTGGCAACGCCAGTGGCATTGCGAACACGCTGCTTTCTCATAAGGGTACAGGAACTCGGGTCTTTAATGCCGGAACACAATACAAAATTATAATGGCGGCATACTTAAGATCAAAGGTAGCGCCATCCAGACAGGCTTAGGGCTCTATCACGTACATATGGTCGGTTGTTTTGTCGCCTTTTACGACAAGCCGACCCAGGTTGTGGAGTCAGTATTCTTTCTCCGCCCCTACACGGATAGAGACTATGTTAAATAAAGTGTTAAATTACTTTAAATTAAAGCAGTAACTAATATCTATAATTAATATTTTTATAATATTTTAGGATTGATGATGGCATAAATTTAACGGTTGGGGGCAAGGTCGCTGAATCATATCGACATCGCAGACATAGACGATTCACTTTATTTCTAACCCGGTTAAGCCGACTGACCGGTATCATGCCGGACTTCGGAGAAACCGATGCGGTTATGTCGGCTTAACCGTTTTTACCCTACGGCGGCCGCCTTCATGTTGTTGACCGAGATGTGATGGTTAGAGGCGACCACACGCTTAGCTTTATATGGAGAGTCACAGCGTTGACTTTTGGTCATTGTTTTACTGGACATAGTCGATCCTAATCTTTTGTACAATCATTGAAAATGACGGCTAGTGACATCTTACTCATATACTTCGGCTTCAACTTCTTTCTTGTAGATGGCAGTAAAGAACTAACCGTATAATACTGATATTGTATTATCATGTAACAATACTTTGTGTATATAAAGACAAAACAATTTTCCTTAACTTTTCTAAATAATTTAAATTTATAAAATGCTTGATCGTCTTCCACAGTCTGTCAAACTTCATTTGATCATCCTTTACAGAATAAATATACAAATGTATTCAACTACACATTATTTTAGGCATGCAAATTACTTAATGGTATTGCTGTGGTTCTATACAATGTTCGTTGGATAAGTATTACATACATTTTTATCCGTGCAGGGGCGGAGAAAGAATACTAACCTCTGTGGCCGGGGTCGGCCTGTCGTAAAAGGCGACAAAACAACCCACCCTAGCTACGTGGTAGGGCCTCAAGCCCGTCTGGATGGCGACCACCTTTGGTCTTAAGTATGCCGCCATAATAACCTTGTGTTGTGTTCCGGCATTAGTGACCGAAGTTCCTGTACTCTTATAGGACGGCAGCGTGTTCGCGATGCCATTGGCATTGCAAACACCTATAGGCGACGGTAACTGCTAAATCCTAAGCGGGCCGTCAGCCTGTCTGCTGTTCTACAGCAATAAAAAAAAATTATTTAATATTACGATAGCGCAAAAGGGATATAAAGGCAATTTCAACTGATATTTTTAATCTCATCGTACAAGCCTTTAATCTCATTGTGCATGACTCTCAAAGAGACTAGTAGTAGGATAATCCGAGTAGTAACCAGTTAAAGTACAACTTTGACCGGACTTTTTTTTAATTACAGAGAGAAGGGAGACAAAGAATATAAGCCTTTGCTTCTTTATATCCGTGCTGGGGCGGAGAAAGAATACTAACCTCTGTGGCCGGGGTCGGCCTGTCGTAAAAGGCGACAAAACAACCCACCCTAGCTACGTGGTAGGGCCTCAAGCCCGTCTGGATGGCGACCACCTTTGGTCTTAAGTAAGCCGCCATAATAACCTTGTGTTGTGTTCCGGCATTAGTGACCCAAGTTCCTGTACCATTATGGAACAGCAGCGTGTTCGGGATGCCACTGGCGTTGCAAACACATATAGGCGACGGTAACTGCTAAATTCTAAGCGGGCTGTCAGCCTGTCTGCTGTCCTACGCAATAAAAAAAAAGTAAAAATGGGTAAGCAGAACTTTCACTGAACGTCAAAGTAATTCAAAGCAAGTTCAAAGATAATCCAAGAAAACTGATTCTAGCTAGCAAAGAAGAAAATGTGTTTGGCGAATCACATATATGCAATCGACTACGTATAGACATACATATGATCTTGGATTTCAAGTACTGTTAAGCTTGAGTAAGGTCTCTTGACATACACATATTACAACCATACACCAAACCAAAAATAATCTTTAGATACCGGTAGAGATATACCCTGGATTCCAACATGACAGCTATTATGCTGCATATTAATGCAGCCGAGATTAATCAAAGAAGTAATTCTTGTTTTAAAAATACAATTATTTGAAATGCTCAATAATAGAATTCAATAATGTTGTTTGACGACAAACAAAGTTTAGAGTAGCGACGATTGAGACATTGGTATCTTTTATTGTCATTACTGGGACAAGAAAAAGCTTTTAATGAATCCTACCAATAGTTCTCACTGTTTTTTTTTATAGCTGTAGAGCAGTACACAGGCTGACGACCCGCTCAGAATTTAGCAGTTATCGTCGCCTATGGGTGTTTGCAACGCCAATGGCATCGCGAATACGCTGCTGTCTCCTATGGGCATAGGAACTTGGGTCGCTAATGTCAGAATACAACACAAGGTTATTAAGGCGGCATATTTAAGACTAAAGGTGGTCGCCATCCAGACGGGTTTTGAGGCCCTACCACGTAGCTAGGGTGGGTTGTTTTGTTGCCTTTTATAACAGGCCGACCCCGGCCACAGAGGTTAGTATTCTTTCTCCGCCCCTGCACGGATAATAATTTAGCCTCGAATGAATATTCACTTATAACCATACATATCTCATTTTATATATAATATATTTTATCATATATTTTATATTAGGTTATATAATGATAAGGAACGTGGACCACGTTATCAGAACAACGGTGAAGCGGAAAGTAAATGAATTTATATTCATTTTAAATCTATGTCTTGGATTTATGTCCATAATATGATAATAAGTGACATAAGTCACATTTAAAATGACACGTGTCTGACCGCGGCCCTGGTTTATCCTGGTTTGCTTTTGAGCGTCTCTTCAAAAGCCGTCTTTGTTAACCCATTAACACCGAATGTATCCTGATTGTAAAAGAATTTAAAATGTTATGTTGGAATATGAGACGACAATTTTTTTATAATTCGATAACATAAAAATCGCGTTTAACAGGACCGCTTTTTTTCTTGCAATGTTACATATAATTGTTTGATTTATTACGTCTGTGGCATTAAATTAAAAAGATACTTTAAAAAATTGGGTTGCACATAAATATCGATATTTTCTATTAATTAAAATTGAGTTCCAGTAGTAGGGCCCTACTATTGGCCCAGTGTAGAGCGCTCTTTTCAAGTATTTCAATACGCCGTTGATTAATTCAGTTCATTATTAACGATAATTAAAATCCGGCAGCTGGAACTGTCACTTGGGTATGCTTTTATTTTCATTATTTTGCTTACTTCCGCGCCGATATTGGCGATACAAACCTATTTATCATAACATAATTTTTAAATCAAACATATAATTTTAAGCAAAAACTTCCGACAGTTACGTCAGCAGTATTAAAGTTTCTTAAGCAGGTTTTGGAGTCTTCACATACAATATGTGAAATCATTCAATAACTATATTCCTCATTTAACCAGCCAAAACAGGTCTATATTTATGTGCCACATGAATTGTGTTTGGATCTATTATATCGAAATCTGACTTTCCGTGATCTCCTTAGACTCATTACTCAGAATATCTTCCCATATACATATATGGTAGAAAACGTATCAAAAATAGATATCAGTTAAAATAATTAAGTCCACTTTTTTGCTATTAAATTTGACTTTTGTACATAGTGTCCTCGGGAGGCCCATCGACTGAACGTCCGCGGTCTACAGCACTCTCAAAGGAGTGCCTTAATGAGGCACCTTTTCATTTTATTCCGAAGCTACGATGCAATCTCAAGTTTCTTTGACGTTAATTAGTTTGCTTGAGTCAGGGAATAATGAAAATAATAAAACTGGGTGCGAGAAAATTATTATTTTTTGCCAAGCGCAATTTCTGCCTCTTAGTGCAATAGAGCAGTACTATAGATTGGTGATGATTAACGTGTTAAATAACTTAACCCTCACGTTTATGATCATCACTAGTTGATAATATCGGTTACGTTTCGTCTCAAAGTTTACTGTTAACATCACAGGCCAATTTTCAGCGTCGATAGCTATTGGTGACTCTTTCTTGAGCAAGAAGACACAAGAAAAAACTCGAGTATTTTTAGCTAGATTTATGGCTGCTGTCTTACCCAAGAGACGAGTCTTTAAAAGAGAAACTGAATGGTGCTTTATTTGACTGTATGTAAAGAACCAAGCGAAAAGATCTTTTAGTCGCTTTGAACAATTATCTGGGTAAGAATCTAGATAAAAAATTTGATACTTTTTGATTGATTGTTATTATCCGTGCAGGGGCGGAGAAAGAATACTGTCCTCTACGGCCGGGGTCGGTCTGTCGTAAAAATCGACTAAACAGTACAAGCTAGGTGATAATACTCCAAGCCCAGATGACAACCATTAGTTTACAAATAGGCTGCCATAATAACCTTGTATTATTCTATATATTCTGGCATAAGTGATCACGTTCCAGGGCCATTACGCAGATAGCAGCGTGTTCGCGATACCCCTGGCGTTACAAATACCCATTGGCGATAGTAACTACATTCTAAGTGGGCCCTCAGCCTATCTGATGTCTCACAGTAATAAAAAAATACTTAATTTCCTTTTATTTCTATTAAAAGTAAAGAAAACATTAATTTGTGACAAACTAAAATAAATACAATAAACATCAAAATCAAAATGCAATTAAAGACATACTTATTGAAGTTAGCTATACTGTTATTTTATATGAACGAAATGAAAATTAAAGGGCTTCAAGGTTTGAATATTTATTTACCATAATATTGGAACTGGAAGAAGAAACACTAACTTTCTTTGCATTTTCAGCTCCTCAACAACTCGTGTTCTTGCTATGTTACATTAAAATTGAATAATTTGAAATCCCGTACTCCGTTGTCCATCTTCATGAGTAATGTAAAATACTAGGCCCGTTTTCCCGATAATTTCCCCCACTCATGCCGGCGTTGCTCTGTAATAATTTACTCTGATTTATTTTGTCCGAGGGGCACGCGTTTTGTTCAAAATTACACGCATTGAGATGTTACGTTCTAAAATATTTTATTTCATACCGCTTGTGTATCAGACAGTTGTTTCATATGTCGCACACTTTGAAATCTGAAATACGACGCTAATTACACAAAGCTCAAGTTATATTAGCTATTTCAGGAAATTTTATTAGATTTGATTAAATTACAATAGAGGAGATAGTAGACCAGACATTTTATAACACACAATTATATCATACTCATGGAATAAACTAGAGGTCACGGGTTTTGAATCCCATGATGATGGTATGGTATGTACGAATTAATGATGTTTTTTTTTTCCTCTATATAAAGGTGGATTAAGAATAATCCGCCTAATAATACTGATTTCTGCGGCCGGGGTCGACTTGTCGTAAAAGGTGATGGCCGCAAACCATGACGCCTTTATGACCTTGTGTTACATTAGTGACCCAGTACCCCTATGTAGACTGCAGCGTGTTCGCAGTGCCCCAAACATCCATAAGTGACGGTAACTGCTTATTATTATGTGGGCAATCAGCCTATCTGGAGTTCCTCAGCCATAAAAAATGTTATTCACCACATAGACAAGTTATAACCTTGTGTTGTGTTCCGGCATTAGTGACCAAAGTTCTTGTACCTTTATGGGACAGCAGCGTGTTCGCGATGCCACTGGCGTAGCAAACACCCATAGACAACGATAACTGCTAAATTCTAAGCAGTCTGTCAGCCTGTCTGCTATACTACAGCAATAAAAAAATGTCATATACCGACGAGGAAGGAAAACATCGTGGGGAAATCCGCAGACTGAAATGGCATGCCTAATGCGCCAGTCCCTCTTAGACAAGCGTGGCAAGTATACTGTCCGTTCTCTCTTTGGGGAGGCCCAAGCCAAGTGGGATGTTATGTAGTTGATCATTTCTAAAAGACCTTCATTAATAAGAGATAATAAACTTGATTTTCACTTTTATTCCTAGCTTGCATATCAATCCGATTACATGTGTATTGATTTTAATATGGGAAATCCGTTGAAAGGGGTTTATGTTTGTATATTTATATTGAATACGAATTGAGGTCGATTGTTTGAGAGCACTTAGGATTAGTACTTTCCCATTAGCGGATTTGTTTATGCTGTAAGTTTCAAATTGATCTCCAGTATTTAGGATTTATTTATTTATTTTATTTTATTGATGCAAAAAACAAATTACAACCAAAGAAATTATAAGTTAAAATATTTAACATAACAATCTGTGTATGCGCCGGGCGTTGAGCATGCACCGGTCTTCTCCTTTTCCGCTCCTATACCCGCTTCCGCTATCCGTTCCTACACCCGCTTCCGCTATCCGCTCCCGCTCCTACACCCGCTATGAGAGGGACGGATACCATGCTGCTGGCGAGGAGCGCGGCCGAGCTCTCGCGGCGATCGGCCCCCCGCGCAACAGTCCACTTCGAACCGCGCTTAGAGGCAACCGCTGCCCCCGGCCTTGACCAAATAAAAGAAAGGGGAGCTCTTGCTTAGCGGGCACTACGGGATCTTTCCCGTAGTGCCCGCTTCCGATACGAACCAGTGCACGGGGTCCCAGTGGCGGGTGAGTAATCCTTTTAATTTCCCGCTCAACCAATCTGGATTGCAATTCAAAGCAGGTGCATACAGAAAAATTATAACTACTAAACAGACGCCTAAAAACCTTATGTATATCTATATATACATAAGGTTTTTAGGCGTATTTTATCTATATACTCACATAACACGCATGCGCTGACACACACACACACACACACACACACACAAACACACACACACACATATACATATGTAAATTACTATCTAATTAAATCCATGTGTCAGTAACTGGTAACTATTAATTATTTGAGAATATGTTTTATTAATTTACAATAATTAAAAAAAACTATTGTCATTCTAATCAAGGGATTAAAGTATGAGATTTTGTTTTTGTGAACTTCAAGTGCAATGTGATCTACACGCAGTATATCTTGTATTGAAGGATATTTTCGAAATTAAATCACTTGAGTTTATTATGTAATGTATAATTTTGTACAAATAGACTTAAATCAAAGTATTTACGACGAATAGATAAAGATTCAGTTTTGAATTGGGCTAGTCTTTGTTCATAATTAAGATTATTTCGACCTGATATGATGAAACTATTAAATTAATGCATTTTTTAAATACAATTTATTGCGCTTTATGAGTACAAAGTAAAAATTTACTGCTGGGCCCACTTAGGAGTATGCAGTTACTATCACCTACGGATGTATGCGATGCTATGGTGCACCGCGAACACAACACAAAGTTATTCTGACGGCATACTTAAGACCAAAGTGGTCGCCATCCAGACGGCTTGGGGCCCTACCACGTAGTTAGAGTGGGTTCTTTTGTCGTCTTTTACGACAGGTCGACCCCTGCCGCACAGGTCAATATTCTTTCTCCGCCCCTACACGGATAAATTCTTTTCGCTAATGGCAGCAAACAATTGTCACTGCTGATCAACTCAGTTGCATCTACTCACTTCAACTTAGCTTGCTTTTTTACGTACTTGTATATCTAGGTACCATAGAACTACCACTGGTAGCTCGGTGGTATATGGAGACCAATCTAGAGGCTGTGGGCTTAAATCCTACGATAGCATGTAACACTTAAGCAGTATCTCTCTTCTTCTTCCTCACATACTTTAATAGAAACTTAAAAACATAGTTTATGAAAACATAAACTATGTTTTCATAAACTATTTAGTTTTACGGCTACAAATTTTTTTTTTTTGCATAAACTATGCAAAAAAAATTTTACAGCTGTAAAACAGAAAACAAGCTTACGGCCCGCTTAGAATTTAGCAACTACCGTCGCCTGTGGGTGTTTGCAACGCTATTGGCATCGCTAACACGCTGCTGTCCTATAAGGGTACAGGAAATTGGGTCACTAATGCCGGAACACAACACAAAGTTATTACGGCAACATACTTAAGACCAAAGGTGGTCGTCATCCAGACGGGCTTGAGGCCCTACTAAGTAGCTAGGGTGGGTACTTTTGTCTCCTTTTACGACAGGTTGACCTCGGTAGCAGAGGTTAGTTTTCTTTCTCCGCCCCTGCACGGATAAAAATAGGTATTCCAATCTACATTGAGCCGGGCTGCTTTATTAAATAGTTTTATTAATATATTTCAAAAGCTATCTGTTAATAGAAATCGTAAAAGAATTAATATGAAATTAAAAACTTTCAAAGCTTTCTCGAAGATGACTTGAATTCATTCTTTGCAGTAGCTGAATAATTTAGTCATTTGTTTCATTGTACCGTGCAATGGAAATTAAAATTTAACTTTTATACTTTCTGCCGTAAGCGGGAGAATATTTGCACCGTCAAACTTGTAAAAAATATCTGCGGATATCGCATGTATAAAATAATATGTCGATGATTACCAACTTCTTCTGACCTGAATTGGATGATCTGGACACCAATGACATGTGGTTGCCAGGAATACCCAATGTGCCACACAGCTCATGCCACATTAGATATTCTGCACGAGCCATTTGAGGGTATGGTCAACTCACGTGGAGTTGATGTAAACTGGCCACCGAGATTGTGCGATTTTAGCCCGGTAGAGTTTTCTTTTGGTTCCTTAATTCGCAGGTGCATGCAAATAAGCCACAAACCACAGCGGTCCTCAAAGCCAACATAACACATACCATCGGTCAAATTCAGGCTGATTGATGATAGATCGGAAGCGCTCCACCCAGAGAGGCCGTGGTGGACGTTTGAATGATGTTATATTCCACATATAATGGCATTAAAAGGTCTTTTAATAGGTATTTAAGCGCATTGTGACGCGTCACAACTTTAATTTTGCCCATTTTCAACAAAATAAAATTCAGATTAAATTTTGAATTGCCGTCAAAATAATAGAAAAAACCAACAAAGAAATGTTATTCTCCAATTTCAAAAAAAGAACGAGCTATGGATGCTTTTTCAAAATGTTTCAATTAGGCGTCCAAGCGTGCAGTAACAGAAAATAAACTCCTACACGTGTAAGACCCGTTTTGTAATTAAAAGCAAGATATGTTTCATATTTTATGCATTGAATGAGTTTTTTATTTGAGTGGCTATAGTATTGCATGATTATTAATTATTGAATGTGTATATTTTTTACGAACATATAGTCAAATAATTGAAATTATATTTTTTTACTATACGTACAACTAAAGAATCCAATTTTATATGAAAAATGTACCCACACATTTGATAAAATACTTGTTTAAATGGCGTATTCGTTTCTTTAAGCCTTTAAGGCTCCGAACTTATTTGAAATATAGTTTTAATTCGTTCAGAGCCAACATATAGTTTAGCACACACAAACTCAGTGCATTAAATAAATATACGATTATTAATCTAAACAGGCTTCTAATTTAATATATAATAAAAGATTACAAGCATACATAGTAAATTATACATACATTTTTGGGCCTGAAACAGTCTCAAGAGTGCTGAAAATACTCTTCCAAGGTTTTATAACAATCTAATTAATGATTTAGGTAGGTTATGGGAGATACATACAAACATTTATTTTTACTTACATAAATAGATAATAACATTAATAATTTGCGACGACAAAGCCCCTCAAAAATTACACAATAAAATATATGAAACTCCCAGGAAATTGTATTAAAAAGCTATCAAAACGCAAATCCACAAAGAACACATTAAACACATGCTCTCCGAACACTCCATTGAGCGTAACAACAAAAACCGTGCCCATTATTTCAAGTTGAATAAAGGAAAAGATAAATCCATGCCGATATAACAAGTATTTTCTCTTGTGAGGCTGAAAGAGAGCCCCTTGGAAATATCTGCTTTCAGCCGAAGCCCTATAAAGATGTCTTCCGAAGAAGGGAGGGACGTATAGCCCTACGGGGAGGGCTATAAAATTGCGCGGAGCCCGATGGGACTATACACACTGTCATGGTGAATAAACAACAGTTACTCGTATATGAAAGCAATGACACGATAAAGTTTATAATATTTTTTTATTGCTGTAGGACAGCAGACAGGCTGACGGCCCGCTTAGAATTTAGGAGTTACCATCGCCTATGGGTGTTTGCAACGCCAGTGGCATAGCGAACACGCTGCGGTCCCATAAGGGTATAGGAACTTGGTTCACTAAAGCCGGAACACAACACAAGGTTATTATGGCGGCATACTTAAGACCAAAGGTGGTCGCCATCCAGATGGGCTTGAGGCACGTAGCTAGGGTGGTTTGTTTTGTCGGCTTTTACGACAGGCCGACTGGCCGCAGAGATTAGTATTTTTTCTTTCTGGATTTGTTAGTTATGTCTGTATATACAACTATATTACATTCGATTTCAGAACAGATAAATGTCTGCTTTAGTTGCAGAACAATTCTAAATTATGCATATTAAACAATTCTAAATACTATACAATGTAATAAAATACATGTTTTTGATTGCCTTAATTTTGCTGTACATAGCTGAGCATCGAGTATCGTTAATTGTAATATGATTAATTAAGATATAAATAAGTTTCCATTAATTGAAATTGGAAACAGGTGAGATGGAATTTGCTTCATCATACTAAATAAATATATTTGTTTACTACATAATAAAAAAATTATATGCAAAATTAGGGAAAGCGTCTGACAAAAGTTCCATATAATTTTAGGTTATCAATTTTCATCATTTGAATTCAGAGCAGATTTATTTGTTTCCTTCTTAAAATTAAAAAGGAATCTTATGACTGCCCCAAAATGTGTGTTAGTATCGGATTTCTAGCACACTGCAAATATTCCAGATTGCCTTTTGTAATGACAATAATCTATACATATATAAGGAAAATGGGGTTCTTTAGGCGCACCGTCACAACAAAACTACTGAACATATTGAGATGGGTCTACAACCATTGGACGCGGAATATTTCGTAGATAGTTATTATTTTTTGGATTCCATTGACGCTTTCTCAATTTTTTTTTTCCATTTACTTTTGCCTGTTATCCGCCCAGCGGAGCGGGCATGATCGGCTAGTAATAAAACTAAATTGGGGTAAATATTCGATAGTCGATAGACGACGTGAAATCAACAATAGATTATATTTTATCGTAACTTTTATTAACCTGCAAACTATTACTTGTTTGATAGATTTTACGTTTTTGCCAAGAGATGGCGCTATACAATATTGTATCACGGTATGATTTATTGATACCCAAACTGTAATATTAATATTTATCAATATAACCCAACGAAATAGGTTTAGGGATGCCTTTCGCCAAATAGCCTATAGTCTCACAAACATTCATTACATAAATAGTATTAAATACACGTTGGGGAGTTTCTTTCGCCGTTTCTTCTCCCCTAGCTCTAAAAGCGGTAGCGGTAGTAGGTACTAGGTAGTAGATTAGAATAGGATCGGCTTGACCGGTGAATCCAATAGACCCCAATTAAAAAATCTTGCCATTCGTGGCAAGTTTCTCAATTTTCCCCAATCCCCGTGCAGCGGTCGAGCTGGAAACGCACCTCACAGGAAGCGCGGGTTGGAATACTTGGAATTTGGAATGTCTTGACGTCCGTAATAGCTGTCGAGTCGTCTGAGAAAACAACAGCTCTAGCTTTTATGAAAAAAAAAATTCTCTGACTGCATACAGAGGACATATGCACAATTATTCTTTGATATCCGATGCACGTGTGTAAGTGTTAGCGATTGGTTGTTCACGGTTTCTTCGTTAACGTTGATATCTGTTCGTCAACTAGTAAAATTTTTCAACGAGTTAGCGTGCTACTAATGTCACTCGCAACGTAAACCTGATTTTTACAGCTTACAGCCGGCATGGTATCCCGTCTCTTTCATAGCGATCCAAATACTGAGGTGAGGGTGGTGCGTGAGCAGGAAGGAGATACACTCCCGGCGCATACAACATAGTCTGTGCGAGTTTCGCTCTGAATTATTTTAATATACATTGTTAAAATAATTAAATTGTCAGACTTGTTCGCAATCCTTATGAACAGTGTATCACCGTAAGTAAGCTGTGCGAATTTTATTTATTCACCTACAAGGGTTCGGTTAAGAGATTTTATTTGGTACCATTCGACCGTAACCAGTTTAGCCGTTAAATTGCACGTTTTGTATCAGCGTGTTTGCACGAGTGTCCCGGGGCTATGTTCCGCCAGTTTCACACCCATTCCAAGGAGGCCATAAAAAACACGCATTTAAAAAGATTCATTGTCTTACGGCTAAATTACATAGCTTGCATTTGAGAGATTCCTAGTTAAGTTTATTTATTTAAGCACAACACAACTGCCATATATATCAAGTTATATAGATTGATATTTATCTGTGCAGAGGCGGAGTAAGAATCCTAACCTCTGCGGCCGGGTCGGCCTGTCGCAAAACGCGAAATAACAACCCTAGCTCCGCGATAGAGCCGTCTCGACGGGAACCGCCATAATACCATAACCTTGTATTGGGTTCTGGCATTAGTGACCCAGGTATCCGTACCCTTATGGCACAGAAGCGTGTTTGCGGTGCCCCTAGCGTCGCAAAATCTATAGTCCACGATAACTAATATTAAGTGAATCGTCAGCTTGTCTGCTGATCTTGAGTAATTAAAGAATATAGAAAGTAGGTTATTTCAAGGATTTGGAAATGCTAAACGAACTAAGCGGGGTAACAGATTTCCAAATAAATTTTTTTAACCGTTTGATTTCGTCCATAAATAAGAATAGGACTACCTCATTGCTCACCTAAGGCGACTAAAAAGTGTTCATTAAAAGTAAGGGAAAAGCATCGTGGGATTTTGCTTACGAGGTTTTGGACCCGAAAAACAGTCGCTTATATAAATCCTTTTTACAACTTTGCTCAGAAAAAAAATTAGTTAGGCACCTACAAAATGAATGCGCAGCGTACCTTGAGCTCCAAAATGTAAGGTTTGAAAGAAAAAAATACGAAAAAATACAAAAATAATACAGAATCCAAATGCTATTTGTATAAATTTAACATAAGTTAAAAAAATAGCCCTATAGAGATAATACATAATAGTAAAATAATTTTAAAAAGCGATTTCTTTCTTCTCATATAATTCCGAAAGAAATATGTCACTAGTTTTTCTGCCTACAGAAAATAAAGATTTATTTGCTGATAATTTCTCATGAAAGCCATTGGATGACTCTCTTTTTCTGTATATATTCTTCTGGTTGAGACCATTAGGGCAGAAACAAAAAAAAACTACAAATTTTATTACAAACCTACTTGCAAAATGGAAAAACCTTTTAACAAGTAACTCATAAAATGAACTTGGAACATCGTAAAAGATATTTTCTTCGCAATAAACATTATTTCTTATAGTTCCTAACGCTTGGTCGAATCTCGTAAAAATAAGGTTTCTACGTATATTCACTGAAAAGCAGCCTTCTTTCATTATGTAATCTTTTTGTAATCTATCACAACTATATATTACTAGCTGACCCGGCAAACGTTGTTCTGTCATATAAATAATAAAATGTCAAAAAATTAAAAAAAAAAAATTTGGGGGTGGGTCACCCCTAACATTTAGGGGGATGAAAAATAGATGTTGGCCAATTCTCAGACCTACTCAATATGCTCACAAAATTTCATGAGAATCGGTCAAGCCGTTTCGGAGGAGTATGGCAACGAAAACTGTGACACGAGAATTTTATATATTAGATTTATCCTTTTATGACCAACAAAACACATACTTGACAAGAGGTATTCTTATGTTAAATTAGTTGGTAAAAATCAATCGTTATCTACCGCAAAATTAATATTCAATAAAATATAATTATAGGATTTAAAAAATACATACACGTGAATTGTCCATACAGATGTGTGTACAATTCACATGCGGGAGAAGTGCAACTTCATAAAAGTATATTACATTTCATATATTAGTATATAAAAGCTACGAAACCTCGAATAAAGAGGAGACGAAGATTATAGGAAACATGTGCATTCTATCTCATTCTCTCGCAATCTAAATCCTATTTATGAAAATGCTTGTCTCTCTTTTGTTTCGCTTTTTCGTTAAAATATTAAAAATAAATAAAATTTCGTTAAAAAACAGGTAAAAATTACTAGTAGATCAAACAGTTTTATATTATTATTATTTATTTTTATTATTATTTATTGTCATATTATTAATTTATATGACGGAAGTCATATATTTAACGGCTGCGCCGGATGTGGCGGCGGCCGTATTGTAATGGAAGTCGTATTATTTAAACGCTGCACCGGATGTGGCAGCGGCCATTGACGGAAGTCATATTATTTAAAAACTACACCGGATGTAACGAAAGCCATATTATTTAACGAGACGGCGTCTAGAGGGTGCTAGTGGAACGTGCACCGAGTTCGCCCCACCTCCGCCTATATAAGGAGCCGCGCTGTTGAGCCGGCACGCATTTCATACGAATGCGTCTTGGTGCACGGACCACTGTCTCTCGACAGTCAGTACTGCCCAGTTATTGGATATGGAACGTTGTCTCAGGCAATTAGTACTGTCCTTATTGCGGTGGGTGCGTGGAACCCTGTCTCTGACAGGCAGTACTGCCCAGTTACTGGACGTGGAACGTTGTCTGACAATTAGTACTGTCCTTATTGCGGTGGGTGCGTGGAACCCTGTCTCTGACAGTCAGTACAGCCCTATGTGACCGCCCTCACTGTCACATGACTAGTTATTTAATTAGATGTATTTCATTTCTGTATTTCTAGATCTAACTGATTGTTCGAATGAAATAAATTGGTATATTGCCATATCAGAGTTGCCCCTCTGATGTATGGGCCAAACCCGACATCAGAAGTGGGATCGGATCTTCCGCCCACCTCTGGCACTTCATCACAAAATATGCAGGAAAATATTCCGCTACCCTCAAATAGTTTCTTTTGAAATTAAATGATGCTTTACTACCCCGGTCCGATGTATTAGTGCCATTTAATCCTGATGACCCGAATTCAGACATAGAGGGATGGTGTCGCCTGTCCGACGCCATAATTAGTAACAAGAATTTGAAAGGTGTCTGATTTAATCATAACGCTGACCCATTGTCTATGAGGCCGTGCAGCCACGGCAATTCTCTCGTCCTATGTTGATTCAGGATCACTTTGACGGTATCCTTAAATTTCAAATTGACACTGATGAGACCCCCGCTCAAGCATGTTTACGACTTTGGCAATTAATTGAAAACATCCCGGATGCAAGGTTACCTGAAAAGGTGGTGACTGGTTTTGCCATTTCCGTATTATCTCAGTGCGATGTTCAAATACGTCGTAAATTGAACCAAGTATTTCCTTGAAAAGAAAGTCAGAATGTTAAAACGCTCTCGCGCCACGTTCAACTTTCGTGGCAGCTGCAACCAATGTGGCAGGATTGGGCATCGTGGAGCTGAATGCCGTGACAGAAACAAACCACAAAATCGCTCCACAACTGCGGAAAAACATGTCAACCAGAGGCCACACCCCGCCTGCTACGTTTGCGGGGAGCCAGGCCACGTCGTCTCCACCTGCCCAAAAAGGGGTTGACAATATGAAGAAGGAACAAGTCGCTACCGGAAGCAAAGAAATCAACGTGTGCTCTAAGATTGTTCGGGGTAGTATGGACTGTAGTGGTATGAAATTTCTCTTTATTTTTGATTCCGGTTCAGAGTGTAGTTTAATTAGAAAAGCTTTTCACACCTTGTTATTGGACAATGATTGCATGACCTTATCAACATGACTGGTATTGAAAAGAGTACCATTAGTAGCACAGAGCAAATTGTTTGTCATAAATATTCAGAGCTTCGAAATTAGCGTCACTCTTCATGTAGTTCCGGACGATTACCTGTGAGACGCTATTTAATTGGTGGAGATATACTTAGTGTGATATTCTAGTTGAAATTTCCAAGACCGGTTTAATATTTAAGCGATGTAGGGAGTCTAAATGTAGGGAGTCTAATGTGTACCAAAACCGGACCAATATTTAACATTGATTCAATTAATACCGACCTAACGGGATCTGATAGAGTAAAACTTTTTGACATATTAACGCAATATGCTGAGAATTTTATTGAAAATTTTCCGACAACTAGAATTAAAACTGGGCAGTTGAAAATTGATTTGATAGATCCTCATAAAGTAGTACATAGGAGACCATATAGGTTGTCCCCTCAGGAATCTAAGGTAGTTGATGATAAAATTGAGCAATTGTTGGCGGCGAATATTATGTATTATAACTTCCTTCTTATAACTTCCTGTACATGAAAATTCCATAGAAAAAAACTGCATTTGTAACCCCAAAAGGGCAGTTTGAATATTTGGCTATGCCCTTTGGATTATGCAATGCCCCTTCTCCATTTTTCAAAAGGCTGTTAATAGTGCTTTAAAACCCATGAATGATGAAAAGATTTTAGTTTTCATGGATGATGTACTTTCAATTTCAAAAAGTATTGATGATTGGGCTTCACCGTTTAGACAAATTACTTAAACCACTCCAATGCAGGGTTCTAGTTTAATTTAAAGAAGTGTTCGTTTCTAAAAGTCCAAACCGAATACCTCGGGTATATAGTTTTAGTTCGTCATTACTTGCATGGACGAAAATTCACTGTATTAACCGATTGTAACTCCTTTAAAGCTTCTCATTCAAAGCGTGATATTGCAGGCTTACGATTTTGATATCGTGTACAAAGAGGTAAGATGGCTCATGCAGATTTCTTATTCTGAACCCCGTAAGGTAAATTTTCTTGAATTGGATAAAGTTTGGTTAATCGTAGAACAAGAACGCGATTCACTTTCTGAAATAATATCAAAAGTCCGTAATAATCGATTACCTAAAGAGATATTGCTCAAGTATGATTTAAGACAAGGAATACTGTATAGGAAGATAAAACGTAGAAGCGTTCCTGGTTGGTTACCTATTGTGCCTCGTTCTTTGGTTTGGTCCCTCATTAGCCATGTCCATAATGAAATAAAACATTTAGTTTTTGACAAGACTTTAGACAAACTTTATGAATTTTTTGGTTTCCTGATATGGCTAGATTTGTAAAAAAGTTTAATTGCTGTGTAGTATGTAAAACTTCCAAAGGCCCTTCAGGTGCACAGCAAATGCAGTTGCATTCAGTTCCCAAACATCTAGTCCCTTGGCATACAATTCATTTAGATCTAACAGGAAAACTTTCAGGAAAAAGTGATGGAAAGGAATATTACTCGGTTTTAATGTTTGGCATTCAAGGTTGTTCACTTAATCTAGCTAAAATAGCTCCTAGTTGTTTTGAAACAAAATATTCAAAAAGTGGCTAATGTTGACACTATAAGATTTAATAAAGGAAAAGCCCGGGTTAAACCTTTTGCAGTAGGTCAATTTGCATTTTTAAAATGCGAAGAAAGCCGTCAAACTGAATTGGGCAATAAATTTAGGGGACCTTATAAAATTATCACTGTATTAGATAATGACCGTTATGAACTTAGACACATAAACGGTTCTAGCAAAGGTTATTTACAAATTTACGAAATTGATAGTGATGATAGTAATGATGAACGAACTGTGACGGCAGATAATGAGTTCAGTATGCCTGTTGTTTCTGAATACTATAGGCTTGTAGATAATTCCGAAGCTGTAATAGAATCTTTTGAGTGATCAATTAGTATGGTCTCTTCTGCTATTGTGGGAGACCTGTGATACGCTGTAGGAATCTCGCCTGCCTTAGTGGGCGACGATTCAGGCCAGCCTGTTTAATCTTGCTGTGGTGATGATTAAGGATGCGCTGTAGGAGTCTCACCTGCTTTAGTGTGTGACGATTCGGACCAGCCTCTTTAACTTGCTATAGTGATGATCAGTGATGCGCTGTAGGAGTCTCACCTGCTTTAGTGGGTGACGATTCGGACCAGCCTCTTTAACTTGCTATAGTGATGATCAGTGATGCGCTGCAGGAGTCTCACCTGCTTTAGTGGGTGACGATTTAGACCAGCATGTTTGAACTGTAGGGGTTTTTCCTATTGTAAACCTGGACCAGTAGTACTTACCATATTGATATGTAATAATGATAATGATGGGAAATAACGAGTCCTTTTCTTAATGCACTCGAGGACGAGTGATTTATCAGAATGGCCGTGACGGAAGTCATATATTTAACGGCTGCGCCGGATGTGGCGGCGGCCGTATTGTAATGGAAGTCGTATTATTTAAACGCTGCACCGGATGTGGCAGCGGCCATTGACGGAAGTCATATTATTTAAAAACTACACCGGATGTAACGACAGCCATATTATTTAACGAGACGGCGTCTAGAGGGCGCTAGTGGAACGTGCACCGAGTTCGCCCCACCTCCGCCTATATAAGGAGCCGCGCTGTTGAGCCGGCACGCATTTCAAACGAATGCGTCTTGGTGAACGGACCACTGTCTCTCGACAGTCAGTACTGCCCAGTTATTGGATACGGAACGTTGTCTCAGGCAATTAGTACTGTCCTTATTGCGGTGGGTGCGTGGAACCCTGTCTCTGACAGGCAGTACTGCCCGGTTACTGGACGTGGAACGTTGTCTGACAATTAGTACTGTCCTTATTGCGGTGGGTGCGTGGAACCCTGTCTCTGACAGTCGGTACAGCCCTATGTGACCGCCCTCACTGTCGCATGACTAGTTATTTAATTAAATGTATTTCATTTCTGTATTTCTATATTTCTAGATCTAACTGATTGTTCGAATGAAATAAATTTGTATATTGCCATATCTGAGTTGCCCCTCTGATGTATGGGCCTAACCCGACATATTAAATCAAATATCAATTGTATTTAGTACACCGGTCGTTATATTTATCTGATATAAATAAGCATAATGTTCCTACAGCGAATGCATATAGGTCACTTACCCTCGACAGTGATGTACATATCATTCGTGAATCCAGCCTATGCATTCGTTGTGGGCAAGGGAAAGTAGCCTTTAATTTGCACCTCAAGTGGAGTAATATTTGGCTATCTCTGTAGCTTTAATCGAGTCGCACACATACTTGGCCTTTCAGATAGTAGAGACAAAGTAATAGAGACTTCAGTTCATAATAATTAATTCGATTATCCTTTAATTCAAATTCAAATTCAAATTCATTTATTTGTTTGAACAAGAGTAAAATAATGCACAGATGTTACATAATATAAATGGTAGTGTCCTATCCTGTTCTGCCCAAAAGGCGTACAAATATTTTTCAGATAATTATAATCAATCAAGTCTTAAAATTTTATCATATACAGTCTTATCTCCAGTCTTAAAATTATATAAAACAAAAATGTCCAGTCACATTACCAACAAATACAAATAACAATAATCAAATAAAACAATCAATAATAATAATAAAAAAAAACTTGGTTCATGACTTTACAATTAAATACAATATTATGGTATACAGTAATAATAAGAAGAGAGAACCCACTTAAAATGTTACTCACATGGGACTAGATATTAAAGTAACTGTTGACAGAAATAAGAGTACACTCACATTTTTTTGGAGTAAATGTTGTATTAGTTACTTATTAAAACCAATATGTTTAGTTGCATGGAATATTTTTATGCTGTAGGACAGCAGACAGGTTGACGGCCCGCTTAGAATTTAGTAGTTACCGTCGCCTTGTCGCGTTGTCCCATAAGGGTACAGGAACTTGGGTCACTAATGACGGAACACAACACAAGGTTATTATGGCGACATACTTAAGACCAAAGGTGGTCGCCATCCAGACGGGCTTGAGGCCCTACCAGGCCTTTTACGACAGGCCGACACCGGCCGCAGAGGTTAGTATTCTTTCTCGGCCCCTGCACGGATAAGTTCAATACAAGCTTCCCGTCTCTATTTTAAGTAGAAACGATAAGCGGTGGTATTAGAGATAAAAAATTTAATGTGGTATATTGTAATAAATCCCTACATTGTAGTGAGACTTATTTTTTTCCGATAGTAGATGGTCACGGTTGTCTATAGATGTTTGCAGCACCAGACGCATTGCCAACGCGCTGCTGGCCTCGAATAGGAACTGGAACCTGATTTAATTATTTCAAAACACTAGGTTAAGGCGACATGTTTTAAAATAAGGCGTGATTGTCATCCAACTGAGTTTAGTGCTCTACCACTTATTTAGGGTCGTTTTGTCGCCTTTTAAGACAGGTTAATTCAGGTCGCAGGGGTAAGTACACTTACTCCACCCTTGCACGAAGAAAATTAAATGATCCATTGATATGAACTAATAATCTGATGTTAAGAACCATCTTTAGGTTAATTACCTGTTAGATCACAATGATGAGGTTGATTTGATTGGAAAGACAATATTCCGACATTTTCATCCAGTCACATAAAAAAATAAGATATGTATATGAAAACCAGGAAAATTGCTGCTGTAAGTCGTAAATGTTGAATCACTTATTTTGTACGCTACATGTCTCATATCAATCTTTCGGGGAGTATTATGTCAAGTTGTAGATATATTGAATATTGTGTTTGTTATCTGTGTCACGAATTTGCATTGACGCACGTGCGTTCGCTCAGTGACCGTACTTACTGTTAAGCTATGGAACAGTATTAAATGTTAAAGCCTTTTAAGTAACCTGTTTGTCTGAATGGTTAGCTTAACTTAGCTTGTTATGGAAAGACCTTTGACTCATCTTGGAATATGAAGAATGCAGCCACCGGTCGATCGTTGGAGATTGGTCTATTCGCTCTCCGATCATATGTTGAAAATTCAATTTCACAAGATACAAAAACCATGAACAGGCCGAACCCAAAGGGCTCATATGCGCCGAGAGGGTGTACGTATGCGCCTTTCCGGGGTCATTATCACCACTGTGGGTGAGTTGGCCCGGTGGATACTGAGATAATTTCGGAATGATATGATCAATAATTTCTTCAGCTAATTCAGACACTAAAATATAATAATATTTTATGCAACTTTAATTTTCTTTTTATTATCTATATTAATATTGTAATTGTGAAAGTTTGTACTGATGGATTGTTAATTACTTGCAACTGGCGTAATTGGACAAAATTTTACACAGAGTTGTAGTCTAAAATAAATCATAGACTACTATTGATACCGAAATTGTACCCCTAACAAATCGCAAGTAACATCTTAATTAAAATGTGTTAATAAATATTGGATTTTAAGCTGTAATCCTTATAAAGCAGTTAGGAAGTAAAGCAATAAAGTTTTACCAATAAAGATAGCGCGCATTATTTCTTTCAAAATTTTATTTTAATCTCTTCCAAAGTAAGTCAAAGTATATAAAACATCACGTAAAGGGAAGTTTGTAACGCGCAGCTGTACTAATGTCCTGCAGCAACTGTTTAATTTTGTATTTCTTTTCAACAAAGTTTGTCATAAAATACTGAGTGTACATAAGTGTTAAAAATAACTTCTCGACTAAAAATGGCTTACACAAGTTGAAGAAATCATAAATTATTTTAAACATTGTGTATATATCTACTTCAACAAACGTGAAAGTTGGATCGTAGAGTTTAAAATCATGGTGCACCATACCGGAGAAACTTCAAAAACGTACCGTCGTATATACATCAATGTATTTTAAAGGATACTAGCTAATCCAACTAACTCTGTTCTATTACAGAAATTTAAAAATTAGATTTTGGATTAGATTTTTATAAAATTTGTTCTAAGTAAGCGTCTACATAGCAAAATAAATAACTATGCTAAATTTCAAGTCAAAGTGGTGTATAGTTTTATTGATCTCATAACGAGGGATACTTCGTTTTTATATTTAAAGATACTTAATAGTGCTGTAATTTCTAAACGCAAAAAGTCGCAAAAATTACTATAAGCGGTAACAAAGAACTGGTTCTCAATTGTTTCCAAGATTTTTTTTATTGCTGAAGAACAACTGCCAATTTATCATCATATGGATGTTTGCGAAGCCAGTGACATCGCTAACACGCTGTTGTCCACATAGGGGTACAGGAAACTGGGTCACTATTGCCGGAATACAACACAAGGTTATTATGGCGCCATACTTACAGACCAAAGGTGGTCGCTATCCAGGCGGGCTTGAGGCCCTACCACGTAGCTACGGTGGGTTGTTTCGTCGCCTTTTACGACAGGCCGACTCCGGCCGTAGGGGTCATTATTCTTACACTGTCCCTGCACGGAAATAAATTGTGGTGTCCGTAATGTCCACGCGTTGCTCGAGAATGCAACTATGAACTTCAATTTCCGTTCTCTGTATGTTCTGTGCTTGCTTTGATTTCAAAATATTGGAATACGTTTTGACTATATCTTATACTCACTATTTGCAGTGGATTATTATGCAATGAATGTGTGTGACAATATACGTTAATTGTGGAATCTGACTTAGTTGGCTTGAATTAAATCATTGTGTAAAATATTTCATCCCTCTGGTGCATCCCTCTAGGGAGTGGCCTGAGCCCAGTAGTAGAGCGTTATAGGATGGTATAATAATAATATGTAATAAGCCTATTTATTCCTTATAAAACTTATTTTACAAATTTCTCTTAGTTACTTTAAAACTTAACTGTTTTTTTGTAAGACCCCTTTTTGGGTAAAGACCACCTCCAACTTATTACACTATTTTCTATTTTTTGCTGTTTCCATCCAATTTGGGCCCGCGGTCTCTATTATTTCGTCGGCCCATTTTTCTATAGGTCTGCCTCGTCTTCTCCGACCTAATGGTCCTGCCCAGGTTGATTTTATTGTCCACTTATTATCGCATAGCCGTGCTATATGTTCTGCCCACTTCCATTTCAACCGTTGAGCGTGTTCGAGAGCCTCTATAAATTTGGTTTTTGGTCTTATGGAAGTACTTCACTTTGTCATTCAACTTTATTTTTAATATGCTTCTTTCATTTCACGCTGACACACAGCTAACTTTTTCTTAGTAAAGCTATTAAAGATGGATATAATGATATATGTCGATGTACAATTTTTTTGGCTCTTCTGGTCATTAACAAATTTGATTGATCCTTCTTGCTTTTACGTGGAATATCATATCAGACCGTAAGAGCTAGCCCAGTATCCTGAAGTCCATAATAGAAAAATTACGTTAGATTTGATTTTAGCAAGATCGAATGGTATTAGAGATTTTTTAACTTTTACATCTTAGGAAAAATATGGAGCATGTTTTAAATTAAGTGAAGACATAGCAAGAATCGGGAAATATGCTTTGAGAATAAGCCCCTCGAGTCCTCACCGTTAATTAGAAATGGCGAGCGCCCGCTCAATCTATGCCAAGACGTAATCAACTAGAGCCTGAGCGCTCCTCGAACATCCCGCCATGCGCCACCCGTTCGATCGTCCAATGGCTCTTGAATTTATTTATACTATTAGATTTCTTTCCTTAGACATTTTATATGTTAAACAATTTTATAAAATATATCTAGGCGCAGGGGCGGAGCAAGAATACTGATCCGAGCGGTTGGGGGAGATATTTTTTAAAATGCCATAAGACCTGGTGGTGGGACTCCAAATCAACCCTAGTGTCTAAATATGCCGCTATAATAACCTGTTGAGCGGCATAAGTGATCCAGGTTTAATTCGCCTACGCGGCCGGCAACGTATTAGCGGTGCCCCTGTCGTCACAAACATCCATATACGGCGGTCAACATTTGCAAAAATAAGTACGCTGTCTACCTGTCTGTTATTCCCAAGCAATAAAAACTTAATCGTTTTTGATAAATCTTAATATATATGAATTACGTGTCACGTTGTTTGTCCGCTATGGACTCCTAAAGTACTGAACCGATTTTAATAAAATTTCGCACACTGTGTGCAGTTTTATCCAACTTAAAAGAGAGTTCAATTTATAATAGCAATATTATTTTATTGCGTATTATTTGTTTACTATCTGACAATGAGACGTAATTATCTGTTAGTTCGATAAGATTCTAACAGATGGCGGTATAAGGTAATTAGTTGGCAGAACAACGTCTGCCAGGTCAACTAGTTCATATATTATAATTTTACGAAATTTCAAGTGAAAATAATAGTTGACCGTTGATTTGGCTAACATTGTGCTATGAGAAGTGGAAGGAACCATGGCTGTTCGTCCGTCGTATCCGAAGCTTCGATACTCGAGATAATATGTTGTTTAGTATTGTCACAGAGCTAAATTTCTGCGCGCCTATTCTTTTGTGTTTTTTTCTAAGCAATAAACCTTGAGAACAGCGAAATAAGAGTGAAATTGAGATAATTCTTACTATTATCTCATTGAGTCAACGGATAACGCACGTCTAATGGCTGGAAATCACGGGTCTTCTGTTCCTGAGGCTAGGTTTTTATGTATAAGAACAGTATGGCAGCAGTGTATTAGTTGCATGGTATCCAAAACACAAGTGCTCTGCTTACTTTGGGGCTATATGGTTAATTATAAAAATATATTAAACTCTCATAAATGTTTAGTAGAAAAATAATATTTTAATGCGATTGATTGATGAGTTATGAGAAATAATAACTACAATATCATAAATAGATATATTTTTATTAAATCACTCAGAGATAACCGAGTGATTTCATTAGATTTATATTACATACTTATAATACTGTTGTCATCACATTAATAATATCTATTATAAACAAATTATAAAATACATGCACTTTTTTAACCTGGCTCTTCAAATTAATAATATCTATATATATAAAAATGTTATGTTGGTTTGTGTACGCTTCAAAAACTCAAAAAGTTCTGCACCGATCGAGCTGAAATTTTAGTATGATATATAATCCGCATCAAGGATTGTTTTTATCTATTTTTTGTTTCTCATTTGTCAACCATTCAATCACAATGTGCTACAGCGAAGCGTGGCAGGGTACAGTCACAATGTGCCACAGCGAAGCGTGGCAGGGTACAGTCACAATGTGCCACAGCGAAGCGTGGCAGGGTACAGTCACAATGTACCACAGCGAAGCGTGGCAGGGTACAGCTAGTTCTTTAATATTTTGTAAAGATTCATTGACATAAAACTTTTAAAAAATATACTGCGAATAATTGGTAGCTCATAATCTGTAAACACATTTAGTGCTGAATAACGAGTAAGGCGGAACCCTTTCTGTTACAGGCAACACTGTTGGCATTGATAGTTGATAATTTGTCTTTTTTTAATACTGTAGGACAGCAGACAGGCTGACGACCCGCTTAGAATTTAGCAGTT